>QEPC01004757.1:260200-360745 GCA_003113815.1 Sphenodon punctatus
GGCCGTGGCACGATCGGCCAGACGCGGCGGCCGCATTGGCCCCGCCGCCCGCCCGTCTCCTCGGAGGGCGGGCGGCGGGGTGCGTGGAGGGGGCGGGGCCGTGCGGCCGCACGTTGCGCCGCGCGGCCCCGGCCCCTCCCACTTTCCCCGCCGGGATCCCCCCGGCACGTCTGTTGGGCCGTGCAGGGGTGACCCCGGCGGGGAACGAAGACGTTGGTTACGGTACGGGGCCAAAGGGCCCCGTAACGTCTGAAAATACCCTATGTTCTGTACAGCACCAGGTCACACTACTGGTGCTATATAAATGTTTATAATAATAATAATTCTACAAGGCCTGCTAATGCCTTGCGTCTCCCTTCCCTCTGACGTTGGTGTGTAGACAGGAAAAAGGAAACATGACTACATGATTAACAAAATCATTTTGTCCATCACTTGCGTTATGTTCTCATCCTCTATCCCTTGTGTGGCTAAGACTAGCTCTTCAGAGCAGGAATCTTACATATTTTATTTTATTTTAAATGACAGATTAATGTAAGCTATTTCAATAACTAAAAAAATATATATATATAAAGGTATCACCACACTTTAAAAGCTGAATAACTATATTCCAAATTATATTAAAATAGTACATATGGGAAGCAACAGTGAAGACAGCTCACTATGAACCCTCAGGTAGCGGACCCATGTAATGCACAGTCACCCTGACAAATTCAGCCACCTCTCCCTCCCCTTTTGTCTCTCCATAATCCATACATTTGGATATTATTAGTCTTCCCATAAAAGTCTATGGTCTTAATGTTAAAAAAATAATTAACAGATAAGGGATGCATACTTCTCTGGATGACGGATCCAAAAAGATGGAGCCTCTCTCTGGTACTCATTTAGCAGACGCACCTGTGAACGAAAGTTTACATATTTTATTTTATTTTAAATGGCAGATTAATGTAAGCTATTTCAATAACTAAAAGAAATATGGAAAAGCCAATTTATACCTTTTTAAGTAAACGAATTACATCTGGGTTATTTATGTCAACACCAGTTGAAACAGTAGGAATATAATTTTCTTCAGAAAGAAAGTACAACTCTAAGTGTTTTGCTGACAAGAGAAAAAGAAATTCCACAATATTATTGTTATTCCACCACAATATACAGAAGGCTTTTCACAAAAGAAAGGGAAATTTAAATAGTACTCATCAGTTTGTTTCATAAGCCATAGGAAATGAGATCTCTTTACATGGTTTAATATACATACCTAAACTTGTATACACTTCCCTACTCATATTAAGTGGAGAAGAAGAAAATGTCTTTGCATAGAATTTCAGAACTTTGTCCTGTGAAAATAAGAATCAAAACTAGCAATGGAGGTTATCCGACTAATAAGCAGTCAAATGTGTACAAGTATTTAAAGTGACGTTAAGTTCAATGTCATATTGTAATAAAAAATTACTTGATGCTGTACTAAAATAAAGTCGTGTACTAAACACATGACTATTGCACTAAACACTTCCAATAAAGAGTATTGCCCTAATCCTGAAATTTTGCTGTGCTTGCGTGGCTGCCCCATGATTACGGAACCTCCTCCCCTTAGAGGTTCATTTAAGCTTAAACCTGTTCATCTTCCAGAAATGTTGTAAGATTTTTTTATTTTGCCAGGTGTTTGGCAGGCAGGGATAAGGTTGTCTGGGGGGGCCTAGGGGACTTTTAGATGTTTTTATTGATTGTAAGCCACCCTGTTTCTTGATGGGAAGGGTGGCATATACATTTAAATAAATAAGTAAACAAACCACCATTGTTGAATCATGCAGGCACACAGCGATTTGAGACTCTATCAATTTTATTGGTGCTATATTTTGATCTAACTAAAAATACAAACAACTTACAAAGTATAATACTGAAGATATGAAGATTATCTGCTGCCTTGAAACTAATGAAATAACTGACTTAGGCACAAGCAGAGATAAATGACAGCGTAGGACCTTTTGGGTGGGTGGGCGGTGAGTGGGGGTGTGTTCCCTTAGACACCCACCCACCTCCATGCACGGAGCATCAGGCATTGGCGCCCATTGCTCCGTGCATGGGTGATGGGTGGAGGTGGGTGGAGCGCGGGAGCATGCACACACCCCCACCCACGGTATTCTCACGGGCACCCACCAATCCCCCCGCAGCATTAGCACAGGTTCCCCCCCCCATCTGCACACATGTGCGAGGAGTGGAGGTGTCCATGTGAAAACGGCCTCAGAGGTAGCTTTAATGCTCTTGTGGCTTTGGCAGATTTGAGAGGCATTTTATAATTAAAAAGAACAAAAAGCTTTTATTTGCTTTGCTTTTTTCCAAGACGAGGGCTCTGGTGACCATGTCAAAAGGCAATAAAAAAACCAAACACAGAATTTTCTGATCTTTGCACCTGCAGTGCATCATCACTCCAGAGATCATTCATTTAGGACTCCATTCCTCTTGAGGTCTCTTCAATAGAAATTCAGAAATGGAGTCAATCTGTATTCCATTCTATATGAATTCAAAAAAGTTATAGTATCTTTCCAAATGATTGGTGCTGTAATATTTTATTTTATTTTCACAGACTGCTATAAAGACATGTTGCTACCACTTATAAAGGCCTATGGTTTACAAAGAAAATTACTGAACAAACCATTCATTAGGTAGTCACAGCATGTGGTTCAACTGTTTTACATTATGGGCCAAAGTGCCACATGGATGCAGAGCACAGCAGAGTTTCATTTAGAAAACTATCAATTTCAAAAAGTGTTTCTTTAAAAAAATATAAACTCCGTTATCAATGACCAATGAAATTTTGGAGAACAAAAAGTCACTGTTGAAGATTCAACATATACAGCCTCTTCAAATAGTTTGTTTTTAGAAGGTTTTTAAATGTTTAAACAGATGGGCTCTTCAGAGCCTGGGCCCAATGTGTCAGAGTGGCTCTGTCACTTTGCAGAGCATTGTGACATCACAGAGCTCCACAAAGGGCAGGGCTATGTCAGAAGAGGGGCAGGATTTACATATTCCCTGTCCCTTTGAGTGCGCTCAGACAAAAAAAATATTTATTTATTTTATTTATTTTAATACCTTTATACCCCGCCACTCCTGTGAGCACCTCGGATGGCTAACAAATTTCAAAAAAAGAAGTAAAACAACCTTAAAAACATTTAAAACGGTTATAAAAATCTTGCAGATAAAACAGGGAAAGGACAAAAAAATAGTAAAAAATAATAAAGAAGGGTAGGAGGATAAAAACCCACTAACCCACCCTCCCCAAAGGCCTGGGCGAACAGCCAGGTTTTACAAACTCGCTGGAATGTTAAAAGGCTCGGGGCCAGGCAGGCTTCCTCCGGGAGGGAATTCCAAAGGCGCGGCACAGCCACCGAGAATACCCTCTCCATTGTGGCCCCCCGCTTAACACGGGGGACATCCAATAAGGCACCCCCGGCAGACTGAAGGAGCCGCTCTGGGGCACAGAGGGCAAGGCGCAGAGGGCAAGGCGATCCCTGAGGTATGAGGGGCCGAGATCGTAAAGGGCCTTATAAATCAAAAATGCCCTGTCCTGGGCACAGTGATACTCTTCAGGCACAGTGGTACCCACAGTTGAGTCCCTTCAGGCTCAGGTCAGGTCTCAGGCCTCTAGTGTGAACACATTATATGCTTGGAAACATTCAGGGGTTGGGTCCTGTAGTAAATAAACCAAACTTGTCATCCCTAATAAAAATAAACAGAAAAGTTCTATAAAACAAAATAATATTTAGGATTTATGCATCACAAATAATGAGCAAGATTTAAAAATAAATAAATAAATAAATTATTTAGCAGTCTGCCTTTAAATCAAAAAGGGAAACCTGGTAAACAGTTTTATTTTAAAATCAATTTATCTAATAAATATGTAAAATACAGCTTTCTGACACACTACTGGATTACCATACGATAAGTGTATTCATTCATTCTTCAAATCTGTCTAGTAAATAAAAACACACTTCCTTACACTGAATGTGCAATCAGGATCTGAAAGAGATATTGTAAGGTGTTTACGCAGAGCAGTCCAACTCTCACAGTTTAATACATCGGAGGGAGGGGCAGAACACAAAGTCTGCACAGCTTCCTGGCGCACCTGAAATAATCAAGAGAGAATATCTGTAAGGAACAAAAAAAATATCAAAGTACAATTAAAGTAACAATAAAAATATGAGCTGTGTGGGCAAACAGACATTGATTGTAGGGCAGAGAAAACAGAGCATAATGACTGACTACAGAAGAAAGAATATTCCAAAAAGTCTTTTGACAGTTTATTAAGGTGATTTGGAGAAAGGATTCTCTCTGTGAAGAGAACACAGTAGAGCTACTGCTGCTAACAGACATACATTAGAATAAGTCCATTTCTTCAAGTATCTAGGTGTTGCTTTTGCCTTTAATGGTTCATGGTCCCATCATTTTAGATCTGTTAAGCAGTCTGCCGTCCTTGCTATTACATCACTGTAAAAACTTTATAGGTCTAAAGGTGGAAATCTCGTGAAATCAGCTATAAAGATTTACAAGACTAAAATAGCGTTGCAAATCTGCTATGGGTCTCAAGTGTGGGGATATGATCCCTCAACACCTGTCTTTTGGGAACCACTACAGAACAAATTTATTCACAGCCTTCTAGGGGTCCCTTTGGTAATCTCCCCTGCTATATTAAGACTGGAGACCAGGATGAAATCACTGGCCTCTAAGATCTTAGGCCTGTTACTCAATTATTGGGTTAAAATGCTGTTCCCCTGTTCAATCTCTACCAAGATTATGTCTGACTGAGAAAAGAATTGTGACATCTCGTGGGATAAGGACCCCTGGGCGTGTGGGATAGTCTATAAGATGAGATGCCTTGGTTTTTCACCAAGTTCTCTATCTTTATTTGATAATTGAAATACCACAGCATGGACTTTTAGTAGCAAATTACAGCTCTTCTCCACCAATCTGTGGGATTCAGTGGAACTACCCCGGAATAAGTGGTTTGTGGATCACAGCCTATCAAATATCACATGAAGCAATTCGCTGCACAAGATATTTTAGTTTCACTGTTACACTTCCAAGAACTTAGCAGCCCTTATTGCCACTGTAGTTCATCTTCAGTAAGTGTTATTTATATCTTTTTACAGGCTACTGCTTTCTCTCAAGTAACTGCCTGGACCTCCTCTCCACCAACTCCTCCCTGGACCCTCTCCAATCCGGCTTCCGCCCCCTCCACTCAACTGAAACTGCCCTGGCCAAGTTCACCAATGATCTACTTGTTGCTAAATCTATGCGCCACTACTCAATTCTTGTCCTCCTTGACTCTGCTGCCTTTGACACTGTCGACCACTCGCTCGTATTGGACTCGCTTTACTCTTTGGGCTTCCGCCGCTCTGTCCTTCACTGGTTCTCCTTCTACCTTTCTGACCGCTCCTTTACAGTCTCGTTCCCTGGGTCGACATCCTCCTCCCTCCCCCTTTCGGTTGGGGTCCCCCAAGGCTCTGTTCTTGGCCCTCTCCTCTTCTCTATTTACACCCTGTCCCTCGGTAAAATTATTGCTTCCCATGGATTCCAATATCATTTCTATGCTGATGACACCCAACTCTATCTTTCTACCCCCTCTCTCTCCTCTTCTGTCAATTCACGCCTCGTCAACTGCCTCTCTGATATCTCTGCCTGGATGTCCCGATGTCAACTCAAGCTCAACATGGCCACGACCGAACTCCTCATTTTTCCTCCCTCCTCTTCCTCTCCCTCTAACCTGCCCATCTGCATCAATGGAGTCACCACCCATCCTGTTCTCCAAGCCCGTAGCCTGGGCTTCACCTTTGACACGCACCTCTCTTTTAAACCTTACATTGACTCGGTTGCCAAATCCTGCCGATTCGCCCTCCATAACATTGCTCAGATCTGCCCCTTTCTCTCTACCTCCTCGGCCAAAACCCTTGTTCATGCCATGGTTATCTCTCGCCTCGATTACTGCAACCTCCTCCTTGCTGGCCTCCCTCGCTCTCACCTGTCCCCCCTTATCGCAATCCAAAATTCCGCTGCCAAGGTCATTCACTCTGCCCATCGCTTCGACCATGTACAGCCTCTCCTCTTCTCTCTTCACTGGCTCCCCATTCCTGAATGTATCCTGTTTAAACTCCTGGTTTTCATGTTCAAATCACTACACAACCAAGCTCCCCCTTACCTCTCGGACCTAATCTCCCTACGCACTCCTGCACGCGCTCGCCGATCTTCCTCTGTCCCCTCCCTCACTCTCCCTCATTTCTCCTGCTCACCTAATCGCCTTCGACCCTTCTCCCTTGCCGCCCCCCATGTCTGGAATGCCCTCCCTGCCCACATCTGCCTTGTCCCCTCCCTCCACTCCTTCAAATCCCTCCTCAAGGCCCACCTGTTCCTCGCTGCCTTTCCCAATCCCTGCTAGACGTTCCCATATACCTACTGTCTGCCCGCCTCTGAAGACTGCTGCAACCTGACTGTAACCAAGCCAAGCACACGCACCCGAGTCTTCGCACCTGCTTAAATGTTTGTCTGTCTTCTCCCGTCTTTCCCACTGTCCCCTCTCCCTGTCTCCCCCTCCTTCTCTTTTAGATTGTAAGCCACAGGCAGGGACCGTGTCTATTTCTATGTTCCGTACAGCACCAGGTCACACAACTGGCGCTATATAAATGATTATAATAATAAATAATAACAACAACAACAAACTGACTAGAAAGTTGAATGACGTTAAGAGAAGGTGTCAATATTTTCTGCAGTATTTTTGATAAGCCTTTGTGAAAATACTTTGAATTATTTTTTCCCTACTGCATATTTGCTCCTACAAGGTTATAGTAAAAAAAAAAAAAGAACTTGTACATTCAGAGTGCAATTGTACCAACGAAACCATGGACCAATACTATTTACAAACATGTGCTGTATTTGCAAACATAGCATGCCAAATTAAATAAATGAGATGTTATATTCTTGGACTTACCTCCTTTGGCTGAACAGGGTCAAGCCTTTCTACAAGTAGTTGTAATTGTTCTTGATTCATGAATGTATAACTCTGTAACACATATTATGTAAATCTTAATAAAATATACACTTACGGCTATAACAATAAGCCATTATGGTTATCAAATGTACTACTTAGTAACTATATGTTCAAACCTATCCTGATAGAGCATTAAAAATAAAAACAAGTTTTTAAATTATCAAAACAAATCACAATTCCTGCTACAAGATTATCTTTGACCTAATTTGCTTAAAAGACCTTTCTCATATGATCACACAGGGTTTGGCCATGTTGTATGCAGACATATTCAATAGGTAGCAGAATATACTGCTGTGTCTTACAAAGAAACTACCTTATATAGCACAATACAACTACTTATTGTTTTTATTTGGAGAATAGTTGAATGGGAAAGGGTTTCATTTTATACTTTTTAAGTATACTTTTAAGTATTCATTTAATACTTTTTAAAGAAAAAATATCAATGACCTTGCAGAAAATTTTCTGGTGGAATAAAGTTTGATATTTGTGAGTATCAATAATGTTTCTTTGTTTGCTCCACTATACGAAATATCCACATTGCTGTCTACAACCTTACACTTAGATTGCAAACTTTTAAGGCTGTTGGTCACCTCTGTATTACATGCTATCACAATGGTCCATTGCTGCAATATTACCTAAACAATTATAACTATATTTAAATTTCAGATTTTAACCATACAGGTACATACATTGAACAACTTGGTGTACGTGTGCGCCAGCACAGTGACAAACACTATGGGTAGGGTACAGTTCTTACCCCCACCAAATCAACAGATGCTTCTGCATTCATTTCAATGGGCGTTTTCAGACAAGACACTCCCCACCCACCAACATGTTACAGGGCACCCATAGGGCAACACTGCAGCCCTACAACATATATAGCGGGTAGGGGTGGGTGGAGAGTGTCTTGCCTGAAAATGCCCCATCTCAGGATTCCACCCACCATGTACAAGTGTGTGTAAGCAATAGAACTGGAAGGTAGCATGTCACCAATGGCTCAAAAAATACGGATTTGGCTGCAAAATCTACCCCTTGCAGTAGTATCTGCAAGCAGAATCTATGGTTTTACCTTCCTTTTTAAAAAAAAAAAGGAACAAATTTTATTTTCCTGTTCAGATGAAAATCAAAAAAGAGGTGGACAGAAGTTTGAAAAGATGTTTTAGCAATCTTTTTTAAAAAATATCACTTAAAGACTGAGAATAGTAAAAAAAAAAAAAAAAAAGTACAAAAAGTTGTATTTAAAAAAAATAAGTTTACAACATGTCATTTCAATTTTAATTATATCATCACTACCTTTCTCATTATGGTAACAGAAAATCTTAATTATAAAATTACTCATGATAAAAAAGAATAATTGAAGCATCAACTTCTTAGTTATTTCACAATACTGATCCAGGGCACATTAACACACCTGATTGAATGAAGAGTCACTATCAGAACAATTGTCTGTATAATAACCACTATGCTGTTCTTCCCTGGTTTTCCTCTGCATCTCTTTATTTCGCATTTGATCCTCTTCAAACTTGTTAATCAGTGATTCCACCACTACCATCATGACATTCTTCAGGGAATGCATCATTTCTCTGTACCTTCAAAGTCAAGGTAATATTACACTGGAGTGAAAACTACAAAATAAATAATGGCATACATGGAACATAAATTTATATTTCACTGAAGTTGTTGAATGAAGTGAGCTGCTTTCAGAATTACAAATGCATGCTTAGATATCAGATTAACAGAGTTCAAGTGTAAACTTAAAATTACAAATACTTTTTTTTTTAAAAATAATTAAAAAGTGGGGATGGGGGAACCAAGAGTTTTCTATGTTTTGTGCCTCATGATTCAGATGTCATGATGAATGTTTACGACAGTAAAACAGTGGAGGTAACTGTATTCTCATATTTTTGTTGTTGTTGTTTTTGTACCATGATAATATCAGACCAAGGATGAAGTTCAAAGTTGAATTCAGTGACTCCTGCAGGGTCCTATGTAACATGTCTGATCCAAAAAGTGTCACTTTTTTTGCAACATTACATTCAAAATTCTGGACAGTCTGCTTGAGACACAATATTCAGAATTAATCTATTTTAGACCCATTTCTACTAATGTTCATTACTGTAGTGTACTTTATTGGCAATCTGACAATATTGGAAGTTATCTCCTGAAATGTTTTGATATCAAACAGTGAATCTTTTATCTTTCAATCACTTATTTGACATTTTTTGTGTTGGGAATCCACTGAAAAGTCTGTTTATTCCATCCACTTATTCCTGCAGCAGAAGCCTCCCAGCATATTCCACCATGAGAAGGCTTCCCAGTAAAGCAGAAATGAGCACCCGCAAAAACGGGAATACCCAACGAATTTTCGGTATCCGAATCAACCCCACATTCGTACTCAATTTTGACCCAAGTGAGGTACTCGATGACCCAGAATGTTGTCTTCCAGCCCTGATTTTTCAACTTCCAGTCCTGATCTTTTGACTTCTGATGCCTATTTTTTAAATTTTGGGGCCTGAAAGGTCAACTTCTCATCTGTACAGATTTTTCAGTTCTGACCTGATATGCTAATAATTAATTGGAAAATCAAAAAATTGGTACTGGAAATGACTGACTTTTGGGGTTTCTGGGTAACAATGGTTTCCATCAAGTACCCACATGGTACCTGAAAATGTGAGTATTACCCACAGGTACTAAATTAAGTACTCATTTCATGTCTACTTCCCAGGCCATCCCAGCCAAAGAAAAGAGGGAGCGTTGCTTGCTTGCTGGGATAAAGCTTGCTGGGACTTGAAAAGACTGCTACCTGGTCCCAAGGCAAAGTTAGGGTTTGGGTCCTGTTTTAATACAATGTCATTTATTTATATTTGGTTAATTTGTTATCACATTGGATATATTTGGTTAATTTGTTATAAATCAGGATTTGACCAGTAGATCAGCTCTAATCATCAGATCTGAGTTTACAGAAGGCCTGGAACTTGGATTGCCTCACTCACACGCAACAGCGATCATTATACAGGTTTGGGGGCCCTGCAGACTTCAGATTCTAGCAGCATTATGTGTGAGTTCATTCTAGAACTTGTACTAGACTTGCCCTGAGCTCCTACTCCTGACCAGAACGTACAACTTCTCAAGTCTCCCTTTAGCTAGATTTGCTCCCAGCTCTCACCATCTCTTTAACTTTTCTGTCTTCTTCCTAAAATGTATTCATTTCAATTTTTTACCCCGCCCTTTCCACCAAAGGCAGCTCAGAGAAGCTTACAATAATAAAATATAAAATACAACATAAACCACCACACTACTCCATACTATCCCCCCAACCCCTCTCTACCCCACACCTCCTAACTCACCCTTATCCCCCAACCCCCCCCCCCCCCACTTTAGCCCCTACCGCCAAACGCCCTTGTGAATAGGACAGTTTTACTCTGCCTTTCAAAGGCGGCTCAAGCCTGGACATAAACGAACCTTGCGGGGGAGGGAGTTCCACAGCTGCGGAGTGGTAGCCGAGAACACCCTCCTACTCGTAGCAACCAAGTTAAAAACTGGGACCTCCAGACAGGCATCCCCAGTCGACCACAGAGGCCGCAATGGGACATGGTAGGCCAGGAGATCTTTTAGATAAGTTGGTCTCAAGACGTTTGAGACTTTAAAGGTCAAAGTCAGGACCTTGAATTGTGCAATAGGCAACCAATGCAGATTTCGGAGCACTGGTGTTATGTGCTCCCAGTGACCTGTCCCCATAAGGAGTCAGGCCACCGCATTCTGCACCAGCTACAGCTTCCAAACAGTCTTCAAGGGCAACCCCACGTAGAGGACGTTGCAGTAGTCGATCCTCGAGGTAATGAAGGCATAGGTCCTTTTTGCACAAGATGCACCCACACATGAACACCCAGGGGTGGCCAAAGTTCCCAAAACCCAAGAGCCACATATCAAAATCTTCATATGGTCAAGAGTCACAAGACACTTGCATATGTGCACATACACACAAACCTCTCCTGCTTCATGTTTGGCTGGCAGAGTGGGTGCTTTGCAGTCCTGATGCCAAGACTGGGATTCTGAAGAACAGCTGCAATTCAGCTGCTGAGGCTCAGGTACAATTTATTTATTAATTTGGATTTTTACCCCACCCTTCCCTTAAAAAGACTCAGGGCAGTTCACATAATAAAACATACAAATATATAAAACCCATAAAAAACAAACATTAACATGCAAACCTACCCCCAGAACCCCCAACCCACCCCAAACCCACACAATACCCACCCCAATACCACATTCCCCACTCCCCCCATCCATCCTCTCTCACACACTTACCCTACCCACAACCTCCTCCAACAACTCCTGCCATTCAATCCCCGCTCCCAAAAACCTGACAAAACAAAATGGTCTTACATTGCCTCCGGAAGGCCGCCAGGCTTGAACACAGGCGGACCTCCTGGGGGAGGGAGTTCCACAGCACAGGGTATAAACAGATGGACTGCAACCATGGTAACCCAGGGTGACAGCCCAAGGTGAAACTGCAGTCCGTCTGCTCAGCAGAAGGCAACTGCAACTCCACCTTGGCTGCCCTGGACAAAGCCACAGAGTTGTGGGCAGCAGCCTAGAGCATCAGGTGATCTGACCGCAACTCTATGTTGCAAGGAGGGGCACCTCACAGGCAGACCACAAGCCAGGACAACTGTCGGGTCAATTTAAAACGGACCCAGGCGGGGCTGGGTGCGGGCAGATGTGGGGGTGCACCCCCAGAGCAGCTTCAGGTATGGCCAGTCCCACATCCATCTAAAGACACCCAATGAAGTAAGACAAAGGACCATTACGTCAGCATGGGGTCCAGGACCAGCAGTCACTGTTTTCAAGGATACAGTCCCTTATAATGCAGTTATAACTTATGTTCCTTATTCTTATATGTATGACCTTGCATTAATATAATATAGATGTAATATTGGCACAAAATGAATACAGCCAAGGCCTGCAGTGAAACTTTGTCATACATAGCTATCCCATAGATCTAGAACTCCCTTACCCTAGAAGTCTGCAAAATCCCAAGCATCTTCCAGAGGCGAGGAAAGACCTTCTTATTTGGGCAGGCATTTGATGGGCAAGGATATTCCTTAAGAGGATGGTGTCAGAATTTGCTCTCCAGCTGAGGCTCTCTGCAGTGGCAAACCCAAGCTGAACCTTGAAGGCTTCCTTGCCCCATCTCATCTCCTACTCAGCCCACCCTGTCAACAGCCTCTGTAAATGAGTGGCAAAACATGGCTGCTACAAGCTGGTCAATGTCTCTCTTGCTGCTAGCAAGCTTTGGCCCTGCCTGCACCTTATTTATTTCTGTCCTGCCTTCCCAGGACCCAGCTTTTCCTTGTCCTTTGGTCCCCTCTTCTCCCAGAATCCTGCCAGTCACACTGGATTCCCATCCCTGGTCCCGAGATGTCCCGGCTGCTGCTGCACTTCTCCAGTCTCCCTGCACAGCTGTCTTCCAGCCCTCCTGCTCAGGCCCTCATTCCTCACAACTGCTTGGACTGACCTTCAGTCTGGGTCCCCTTGCATGGATACTGACTCTGCACTTGGACTGCCCCTACTGGCATGGCTGTTAGTACGAACCAACTCCCAGTTTCAACCCACTGGCTTGCACTTGACTGGACTTAATAATAATCATCCACTTAATATTTATGTAGCACCCTTGTGCCATGGCACTTTGAGAGCTTTACATGTAACAAACACAACTTTTAATTCTCACAACAACCCTGTGAGGTAGGTATTTCTGGACATCCCACTCCAACCTTGATCCTGCTCCAGTCAGTACACATGACCACCCATGCCTCAAGTCTCTAACAGGTCCTGTTTTAGGGTTGGTGTGGGCTATATACTGGATTCTGTTTGTGCGTTATAACCTGCCACAAGCCCTTGGGATAGGGCGGGAAATAAATCTAAACAAACAAAATAAAAAATTTGCTTGTATTTGGCATATTGTTGAAAAGGACCAAGTGACACAGATCTCTCTGAAACTTCTCAGTCCTTGTTATTTGCCATGCTACAAATTTTTGTGTCACCCACAAACTTAAACAGCAGTGACTTTACATCTCCTTACAGTTTGCTAATGAGAACACCTGAGCCAAAACTAATCCCTGCATGACCCTACCAGAAACATCCCCATTTGACAATTATTGTCCAGTTACCCACATCTAAATCAATTTTTCAGTTGATCTGTCAATACTGTACATTTTTATCAAAAATATTATGTGGTCCTAGGTCAAATGTCTTTCAAAGTCTAACTCTATTACACTGATGCAGTTACTCTATTCAACCAAACCTGGTCCCAAAAATATATGTGCATTTGACAAAATCAATAATAATAATAATTTAATTTTCATAGTGCCCTTGGAGCCCTTCAAAATATAAAAATACAGTAAAACAATATAAAATCTATTTAAAATATAAATCCATTTTAAAACAATTTCAAAAAGAGGGGAAACACATTAAGAGGAACCAGCGGTGGATCCTAAAAGTACCTGGAGAATAAACAAGGGTGTTTTTAGACAAGTACATCCCCACCCGTTACCCATCCATCATGCATGTTGCAGGGCTGAATAGGGCACCAATGTGGACCTGCAGCATACAGGATGGGTGGATAATGGGTAGGGAGGTGCTTGTCTAAAAACACCCTATGGCCGTTTTCACACAAAACACTCTCCAACCACTGCCCGCCCACCCACTATACATGTTGCAGGGTTGCAGTATTGCCCTACAGTGGGTGGGAGGTGGGTGGGTAGTGGGTGGAGAGTGTCTTGTGTGAGAATACCCTAAGTCTTCAGGTGCTTTTTAAAGGTGACAAGGGAGGAACCGAGATGAACATCTGGAGGGAGGGAGTTCCACACTGAGGGACAGCAAAGGTCCAATCATCTGCCGACTTAAGGTATGATAGTGGGATTCCCCAAACAACGTGTGGTTTCTGTATACAGATGTGTTCGAGGCTCCAGAAGCAGCTCTCAAATATAGCTAGAGCCCATATTCCATGAAACTAAACTAACTGACATTCATTATATTTCTGTTCCTTACATTTTTACTGAGTCTTGTATCAGTTTTTCCATTATTCTGCCTTGAACATCACAGACTAACTGGCCTGTAGTTACTGTCATTATCCTGGTTTCTCCTCTTAGAAATACGAGCAAATGAGCTTTTTTCAAGTCTTTTGGAATTTTAACAATTTATTTATTACAATTTATTAAAAATTAACATCAGTGAGCTGAATCAGCTCAGTAAGGTCTTTCAGAACACCTGGGTGCAAGTAACCCAAGAATGCTGATTTTAAAATGTCTATCCTTGGTAGATGCTGTTGGCTGTCTATTTTAAGCATTATCTATAAATAAGTGTCCCTAATTACAGTCGGAACACAAAGTTATTTATAAAAATTGTACGATATCAGTGTTTTATTCTGCATTTTTCAAATACAAAACAGAAATATTCATTGATCACTTCCATTTTCTCTGCCTGATTATCATCAGTTTTATTATCCCTATATAGCTTTTCTGTTTCATATCTGGCTCAAGCAGGTCCTGTTTTTGGAACCTGTAGTAAATAAACCAATATTGTCATTACTAACAAAAAATAAACAGAAAAGTTCTATGAAACAAAACAATATTTAGGTTTATGCACCACCAAAAAAAAATCTTTAGCCATCTATCTCTAAATCAAAAGAGAAAACCTGGTAAACAGTTTTATCTTAAAATCCACTAACCTAATAAATTTGTGAAATACAGCTTTTGGGGGCACTACTGGATTAACATATGATGAGTGTCTGAGGGTGGGAATGAAACAAAGTTCTCTCTCCATAAAACAAAACAATTCATACAAACTTTGTGCAACACTGATATGTTCTCCAACAAAGAGAAGGAAGCAAGGACCTAAATTATTCTTTTAAATTTAAAAGTTAGCAGATGAGACAAATAGGATTATTTGTTATTTTCATTAAAAAAAACTTTGGAATGGCTTTTCATGCCATCATAAAAAACATTTTAAAGGAAAACTTTATGCTCTGAACTTCCCTTTTAAAAGGAAGGCCAGCATATGGAATCGTGATGAGGCAATGATTCAAGTCTTAACACCACTAGTACATTTTGGAACCACAGCAGCTGTGAAAAAGTGTTTCTCAGTTTCAAAATTCAGAAATAAGATTGTTTGAAACATCAGGAATGAACTAGTTTTATAACTTTTTACTTTAAATGCTCTACATCAGGATAGGGAAACTTTTACCTCTATGGGGCCACTTTGAAAATTAGTACAGACTCTGAGGGCCCCACAGAAGTTGGGAGGGAGGTGCTTAAGGGGTGGGGTCAAGAAAAGGAAGGTCCAGATCAGAGACGTGCTGTCGATCTGTTCCCATATCCTTGTGTGCCTGCTCACATCTCTGCTCGCTCATCTTGAGCTCAGTTTTTCAGTGCTTGGTGGTAGGTACTGGATCCAGGGGCAAGATCCAGGAACTGGAAAAAGGGCAGATAGAAAGGTTTTGGCCCCAGGCCGGAGGTTCCCACCCCTGCTCTAAATACATATTACCAGGCTGTACAAAAATACACAAATAATTCACTAGCCAAATGTGACTACCTGCCAGGATGGGGCTTGCAACAAAGGAGTGAGCTCAAGGCTGCAAAAGTCCACTCACCCGCACAAAAAAAAAGGCAAGTGAACTCTCTTTTTTCAGTTCGTTGGCATTATTTTGCCCGTTGTGAATAAAAGGTGCAATCGCTGCCCATTAGAGTGAATGGGAGTTTAATGGGTTCAGAATTGCAACCATTGCAACCAGGATTTCAAGTATCAGGACACAAGAGTAAAGGATGTCTAAGTACCACTATAGTTTCTGAAAATTCTTTCTAACTTGCTAAAAGCTATTACATATAATTATCCAAAACTGCTATCCCTTCAGAAAATTGATCTTTACTGTTTTGGAGGGGGGCGGGGGGCTTTACAACACCATTTTAAAGCTCAAAGTGGCAAGACTAAGAAACTATACATGAAAGGCAAGACTAACCATGCTGTACTGGCTGTCTATTTTAAGCATTATCTATAAAAATGAAACCTTGTAATGGAACCTATTTTACCTAACTCGATTATAAATATGTTAAAAAGGTGTCTGATGTGTGGTTTTGTTTCCAGGGTTTGTGTGTAAATAGGGCCTAAAATGGGCTCACTAATCAAACCTTTATTAGATTTCAGTTTTCAGTGTGCTTAAACAATCAATCTCACTGCCCATGCTTTATTTTAAAAAAAAAACCCTGAACATACTGTACATAAACAAGTTATTTTTCTAACCCATACATTTATTTGTGACAACAAATCATAAGAAATTTAAAATGGAGTTATTTGAGTACACATGCTACTAAAAGTTGTATGTTTTTTCCACTTAAACCATTTTCTCCTCACACTACAGCAAAGTCACATTTCTGAGTTGAGAGCTACCATAAAGATGTCAAACTAAAAGGTACGCTTTTGTGTAACTTACACAAGACTAAAACATAAGATTTTAAAGCACAGCACCAACCAGACACAAATACTACAACGGAAGTATCTGAATAGGAGTTAGGTTAAGAAACCTAACTAATTTGGTGTTTCCTTTTAAAAAGAGGACTTTATATGCATTCATTAAACACATACTCACTCTTTGGATTCTCTTGTTTTCTTGGTAACATGCTGAACAAGCGTGTCATAGCCAGATCCTTCTCCCTGGTTTTGAGCAGAAGTGCATTTTTCGGTTTCTTCTTCAATAAAAGAGCCCAGAGTGCTACATATGTATTGTCTAAGGTATTTCACAAACTCATAGCTGCAACAAATATCCAAAAATTGAAATGTAATATATGCATGCTGTTTATCTTCCAATTTCAACATTAAGTATTAAACTTTCTTTCATCAGGACAATTGTTTTAACATCAGCACTTTTAAAACTTAGCTGAAAGCTTTATTAGATCATATAAATATTGCTGAATCCCTGGACAGCTATCGGCCAGTCTCTAACCTTTTTAGGGAAGGTTATTGAACAGGTGGTGGCTCAGCAGCTTCAGGGGCATCTAGACCATATCAGTTTTCTGGCTCCCTTGCAGTCTGACTTTTGTCCAGATTTTGGCACTAAGACTGAGCTTGTGGCCTTGGTCAATGATCTTCGCAGTTAGTTGGAACAGGGTCTATCAACCCTGTTGATGCTGTCCGATTTCTCGGCTGCATTTGATACTGTTGACCACGAGACATTGGTGACCCACTTGCGGGACCGAGTAAGGGTGGGCGGGACTGTTCTTGAATGGTTCCATTCCTTCCTGGCCTGGAAAACTCAACGTGTGGTGCTGGCTGACTGTTCATCATCTCCCCGGTACCTCACGTGTGGAGTCACACAAAGTTCTATTCTGTCCCCTCTCCCACTCAACGTGTATATGCAGCCTTTGGCCGAGGTCATCAGAGGGTTTGGTATGTGATGTCATCAGTACGCTAATGACACCCAACTTTACCTCTCTTTTTCAGCTGATCCAGGCCTGGTAGTCTTGATGCTTACCCATGTCTAATGGCTGTGGGAGACTGGATGAGGGTGAGCAGTCTGAAGCTGAATACCAACAAGATGGAGGTGATGCTGGTGGGTGGGGCTGAGGGAGTGGCGGCACCCATCTTTGATGGGGTCCGCCCTCCGTTGGTCCCTCAGGTTCGTAGTCTGGGGGTGGTCCTCAACTCGCAGCTCTGCCTGGATGTCCAGGTGGCGGCTGTGGCGAGGGACGCATTTCGCCAATTACATCTGGTGCACTGGCTTTGGCTGTCCGTGTGACAGGCCGCATATGCACCACACACCTGCCGCCACCTCCACCCATCCTCCCTGCAGCGCAGCTCCTCCCGGGCCCATTTGAAAAGGCCCTAAGTGGAAAAATTCATATTAAACATAGGCCATTTTTACATGGACACCCCCATTCCCCGCTGGGTGCGGCATCCATGTAAATGGAATGGCAGTGGGTAGGGGGGATTTCCACTCAACACCTACCCACGGAGCCATCTGCCAAAACAGAGGCGACTCCATGGGTGGAGGTGGGTGTGCGCCCATGAGAACAGGTGCATACCCACCTCCACCCACCGCAGCAGCACACCCATCCCCCCACCCACCGCTGTCCATGTAAAAAGGGCCATATTGTTACAGTATAGAGTCAAAAGTAAGAATGTAAACATCAAGAGTCACAGAAACCTTATCCGTGCTAAAAATCCTGTATGAAGGTACAGTTTATAGAACACAGGTATAGAATTTATCCATATAGAGGAAAACATCACAAAAGTACTACATGGTTTTGTTAAAAATACCAGTCAAAACTTATTCTTCCTGGCTTTGTGATTTTAGCTCTTGTAAGCTCCAACCATTAAATTTAAGAGCTCTCTAGACTAACTAGTGCATAATTTGCTAGCTGTGCCCTCATGAGCTTCATTGCAGAAAATACATCCCTACACGTGACAGTCCATTCTACCCTGGTTCAGGCCTAGAGCTTTTCTAGGCAGGCACAGCAGCCTTGTAGGCTGCTGCACCCGCCCGTCAGCCACGTTCAGAAGCACAGGGAGATCAGGGTCATGCGGACCACGTCTGCACGCTGCCCCACCCTCTTCCCGCCCCCTTTTAAAAACACTCCGAGTAAAAAGGTGAACAACTGAAGGGCAAATAAGAAGCAAAAGAAAAGAATGTGACTATGAAATATGAAAAAGAATGAATGACAGAGGAAATAACTTAAAGACACTGCAATAAAATTTACTTTAACCAGCAGATAGGCAATTGTTCAGTCAGGTGAGAAGACTATTACATAAGGCTGCAACCTGCAAAGTGCTTACTCCAGAGAAGTTTCACTGGGTTCAATGGGACTATCCCAGTGCAAAGGTTGAGAAAGGTCTCAAATCTTAGAGGGACTGGGAGTGCAAAGCTTCCTGGGCATACTATCTCCCCACAGTGAACCCATGAACACTGGGACTTCAAGTACATTAGAGATCAGCAGAAAAGATGAGTAACAAACAGTGACACGAATTTCTCAAAAGGTCAAAAAATATGAGAATTAAATCTCACCATTGACTTCTCCTGAATTAAAATAAAATAAAATAATTAAACCTGGTTTTGTCTCAGTATTTCTACGCCTTGTATTGTATGCCTTTCAATGATACTTTTTTAAGATGAAGAGGAAGCCCCACAGTGTGAACCCTGCAGAATTCCTGCATATTATTACCCTTTGTGAGTTTAAGAGCTGAGGTGAGATATATGTTGCCATAAACCAATAAATCTGCTTCAGAGTAATCCATTTAATACTGCGAGACTCATATTTTTCAAATCAAGATTTGTTATTTTCCATAAGTTATCAACTGACATCTTAATACTGGTAATTATGCAAACACCAGAATTATGCTCTTAAGAGATCTGGAGATCAAATTATTTTTGGTTATAAGATATTAACATTAAAATGGAACTAATAAATTAAAAGGTGGATTTAAATACATTTTAAGAATAAAAACATTTCAGATCTAAAATTAGACACATCATTTACATGGGGGCTTAATTGTAAATACAGTTTGAAATAAACAGCTTTAATAAGAAGAGTGGGATAAAAATGTGAATAAATTTTTTTAAAAAAATAAATATTTTAAAGTCTTAATGTGCTGAAGTTTTACTTGCTTGGATCAAAGCTCATAATGAGATATTCTGACAGCCCATAGCTATCAATTAGTCAAGTGTAAAATATGAAGATAGCACACGTCTTTTCACTATTTAAAAATAAATAAATTGGTAGCCAAAGTTTGCATAAGTTAATAGAATGTAGGCTTTACCAAGTAACATGTCTTTTAATTCATCTAAGTGAGATGACTTCTCTCAAATCTCACAAAAGTGTACAAAAATCTAAACTGTAGTAACAGATGCAATCCAATGGCTAAAATCCTGGGGGTGTGGGGTGGAGAGAGAGTTACTACCATAGCGTGGCCGCACAATCCTACATCCACTGGAGTCATGAGGAAACCTCCCAATTATTTAATGGCAGAGGATTGTGCCGTGTGTGTTTCCACTTGGGAGATAGAGTGAAAAAAGGAATTATGATTGAGAGAGCTTGAGCACATGTGAATATACAAAAGTGCTGTACTAAAAGTGAGAGACTCAAACATTTCTATAACAAAGCCTGGAAATGGAGACAAAGTAGTTCAGATGATAACTTTTATTGGTCCAACTTCTGTTGGTGAGTTTGCAAGCTTTCAGGCCATGCAGGACCCTTCCTCAGGCTTACCCCTACTCTAACCAAGAGCAGTCAGTCTAAGAAAAGGTATCACCTGGACTATTTTTTCTCCATTTATTATCTTGGGAGACCAGTATGACAACTGCAAAGTCATTCCTCATTTTGGTCAAAACACTGTAGGTGTTCTCTAATAAAATCTCTTGCTAATATAAGCCAATACTCAGAGGGTTGCTTTAAACAGAAATCATTAAAGCAGCTTATTAGAGCTTCATGAAAATTAGAAGAAACAGTATGCTATTCTGCAGCAATTGCAGATTTTAACTGGCAGCCTTCAAACAAGATTTTTTTCAGGCTCATTTATCTGTAAATCTAGCATATTTTTCAGGGTGAGCTAACAATAATTAATAGGTTTCTTTCTTGAAGAGCCAAGTTTTCCCCATTAATAATGTTTTACCTAGAATAAGGCATTTCACACAGAAGAAAATAAGAACTGGTGTATATATAATTATGAAATGAACGTTCTACCAGAGCTCATTGAGAACAGGGAAGGAAAAAAGTAACTTCTAAATGTAAAAAAGTCAATATAAATACTAAACATCCTGTCTTGATGACATTTCTCTATTGCCAAACCAAAATGAAAACAACAAATATTTTTACTTGTGAAAATTTTCATCAGTTTCCTCCAGATGTAAAAGAATCTCTTCTGCACATTCTACTGATGGTGCTCCTGTGATTTTTTCCTTGACACTCTGCAGTAATTGTCTAAGCATAGACTGTAGAAGAGCTTCATCTTCACAAGTGAAATGAGACATCTCTGAAACAAACATGAAGAAAGCAAAGTTACTCCATTGTTCCCAGTTTTTATGTACAGTCTTTGGGTTCTGTAACAACAATATACAGTTCTAATAACCTTACTATACAAAGAGAGTAACACACATTTCCTTCTCTTACATTTGAGACCACCATGGCCACCACATTCTCTCTCTAGATAAATATCCTTGAAAAGATACATCGGCTCCAATCCTCCTAATACACGAGCGGCTTTGCATGCATCATACTTTGCAGGATTAAGTTGACAGAATTTTAAAACTTTATCCAACACCTACTAGCAATAAGATCAAAGGCTGAAAACCTGACCAAGGTTTCCACCCTACACAGAAGAATTAGGTGTCAATATGAAAAGCATCAAGGCCTCCAACAGAAGCATCAGCTAATAATAATAATAATAATTTTAATAGACTCCAGCTTTTGCCATGGTCAAAAATAATAAAACAAATAACAATATAAAACATAACAAACATACAGACACACACAGTAGTCAAGGGAACAGAGAAGAAGGAGAAGTAAAGAATTTTAGCTTCACACAGTGAAACTACTGAACAGCCAAAACAAGAATCAAGTCATTGTGTTCTGGATTCTTATAGCTAACTGGGCAAAAGTAGCAACAGCCTGTATAGATTTCTCATCCTGAGATGCCAAAAGCTCAATTAATTTACTCTTTGATGAAAAACATGTCTCATCTCAAAGAGGGGCTAACCAAGTCCGCCGAAGGGAATCGTAGAAAGGACAATAAAAAAGAAAATGTTCCAAGTCCTCAACTACAGAGTTCTTACAAGGACAAAATCGCTGGTCATAGGGTATGTTGTTATAGTGGCCCTCCACAACAGCAGACGGAAGAAGCTGAAACCGAAGGCACGTAAAGGCTCCGCGCAGTGTGGCATCATTTAGAACATCAAGGTACAGCTCAACCCTGTGCAGTTTGCTTAAAGTGATAGAACTGGGGAGTCACCTTCCAATAGGTCAAATCAGCCAGATCTTCCTGCCTGGAAATGTCAGTCATCCTAAGTTTTTACCCAGGGATAAATATTTCCCCCAAAAGCAGGAGAATGAAAGGCCTGCCTTAGACAGGTATGACGTAATTTGGAAAATCCAGGGGTAAGATAGCACCCCTGAAGCATCAGCTAATGGCAATATCTTGAAGAGAAGATGGATTTGAAAAACATTTTTTAAAATATCCAATTGTAAAGCATCAAGAAGTGATAGGTATAATATCTGAAACTTTGCTAAAAGGGTTCCAAATGGCACATGTGCCAATGAAATATTTTGATGTTTTGAGCCTTTTTTAATACGTACTAAGCAAAGTTTCCCTTGGTGTGAAGTGATCAAGGGCTTGCACTATCCTTTGAGGACATACTTCCAAGCAGTAAACTATGCACCATAGCAGATCAAGCCTTTAGGACTACTTGAATACTATTATGATTTCTGGAAAAATCCACTCACCTGTTCACCTCCTGTGAATAAACTTTTTGAGCTGGCAAGTAGATTTTACAGCCCTTGGCATTCTCTCTCACTGCAAGTTCCACCCTGATGAGTAGTCTTTTACACCAGGCTAGTAAATTGCTTATAAGTATTTTATAGCCCTGACCATAACACATGGATTCAAGTGCTTTCAGAATTGAGCACATTCACATCTCAAAAACCAACTATTCCCAAGACTGTATATTTATCCTTTGTATTCCCCCATCATGAAAAAGGGAATAAAAAACAAGAGGGTGACAAACTAGGCCATATTTTAGCTCTGCTGACACATACAGAGTTTGATGCTGTCCTGTAGTCAATGGGAGTTTTGCCATTAGTCAAATAGTAGCAGGATGAAGCCCACAGGTAAGTCCTGGCTTTACCACTAGACAGAAGTAAACAGCCACCTATGGTGGTAAACATACTAATTTAATAAATAAAGAATAATAATAACAACTTTTATTTGTATGTAGTGCCTCCCTGCCATGGCACTTCACATAGAACTAATTAACACAACTTTTAATCCTCACAACAACCCCATGAGGTAGGTTAGGCTGAGAGAATATTTTGACTGGCTGAAGGTCACCCAGTGAATTTCTGGCTAAGGCAACTCCCCTGTCTCCCGGTCCAGGTACTGCACATTCAGCCACTACAGCACACTGGGCAACAACACATTTCCCCTCCTACATTGCAGGAGTTATTTCACATCAAAGACACACATTTACAAGTGAAATTGACAAGAAGCCAAAACAGCTCCCGAGTTTCTAGTCAGTTTCAGAGCTTGGAAGGGAGGGAGAGCTGGGTCTTCTACCCACTACAGCCAGAAGGCTTATTAGGGTCAGAATTACCACTCTGTTCTGCATTTTACCTGCTTATCAGCTGCTGAGTGGTAAACCTGGACGGAGTCCTCCTTGCTTGCAGCTCTTTAAGTGGAGAGAGGGAGGGCTGAACTCTAGCACTTCATCCCCTTCTCCAATCAAGTACTGCAGCCAGAAGTCCAAAATGCCTAAAGTCGTCTGGCTACAGAGGGTATTTTCAAATGTGATGCTATCACGGGCATCACGCTAACTCCAGCATGCCCACCCATGGTGGTGTCACATCTGCTCCCGCCCACCAGATGTTTGTTTAAATGTTCATGTCGGATGGCCCGCTCTACCTAACTCTGGCCGATACTGTTCCACAGGCGCAGCAGCCTCATAGGCTCTCGCACCCACCTGTCAGGGAGGAGGCAGAGCCACGCTGGGCAGTATGGGGGCGTGGTCATGCAGACCCATGTCCACACATCCCACCCCCTCTCCCCAACCGCCAGCATGTTTGTTTGATGGCCTAGCCTGATCCTGCCTGTGGTGAGGGCTCTCACCATGGGCAGGATCAATGCATGGCGACTCTAAGAGCAGTCACATATGAAAATACCAAGATTCTACATTTCACATATACTTTTTACTTCTAAATCTCTTTAATATTCTGTGACATGAGGAGACCTTGCAAAAAGCATACAAGCAGCTGATGAATGATCAAGGTCAGAATTCCATTCTGTCCTGCACTTTTACCTCTGTGTGCGTGTCTACATCAGTGATTCCCAAAGGGTGTGCTGCAAGAGGAGCGGAAGTTTGTCTAAAAAAAATGATGGCTTTTTTTGTGTATTTTAAATGTTTATAATAATATATTCTAATTAATAATATATAAACATATAAACACTATAATGAAAAACCTGGTTGTTTAAAACAATTAAGCTACAACACACACAAAACAAAACAACTCAAACAGACTCAAAATGAAAACAAACACAAATGCCACAAAGCAAGGAAATAACCAGTTAAGCACACCAACAAACAAAAACCACAACCAATCAATACACACCAAATCATTTCAAAAATTCAACCCCAAGTACATTCACTTCAAACAACTTGGGGAGAGGAGGAAGAAGAAAACACCCACATCGACTCCTAAGAAAAAAACAACCCAACATCACTCCCACCCCAAAAAACAACAAATATATAGCATGACGCAACTACCCAGAGAAAAAATATATAGCATGACACAACTACCTGTCCACAAAAAAAGGTACTTGCCTGAAAGACTACAAAACAACCAAAAACATACATTCAAGACACAGAACTCAACAAACAAACAAACAAAAAGGTCACACATATGAAAAGATATCCATTTTAAATATAAACTCAAAGATCAGCAGAGTAGATTAACAAATGACAAATTATTCTTGCTGTTTCATCTTTAACTGTTTTACAGTATTAATGCTGATTCCCAATTTTAACATGTCTCTTAAACATATTTAAATGTGAGATTTCCAATTTTAACATCCTGCAGAAAGGTGGGGTGTAGGAAGGGGTGTCAATTTCACTAAGTACTCCAGGTACTCCAGGTATTTACTAGCTCCCAGGCAGTTGGGCAGATGGGTCGCGATCAGAGAGCCCCTGACCCTGTGATGCTGCTGTGGAATGCGAGGTCAGTGGCAAATAAAGCAACAACTGTCCAGGAGTTGATCCTGGACTCAGCCGCCGATCTCGTATGTATCACGGAAATGGAAACCTGGCTGGACTTTTAGTCGGGACCTATTTTGGCTGGCCTTGTTCTTGCCAGTATTCCGTGCAGCATCAGCCATGGTCGGAGGGACGGGGGGGGGGGGNGATGGTCTGTCAGAAGGTATCCGGTGCAAACCATGGTAGGTATGGAGGTCCTTCACCTTGTGTTTGATTTGGCGGGGTATAGTTTATGGGTGCTGCTTGTATACCTTGCACCTACCTGTACAACAGCCTCTCTGCATGCTCTGATGGAGGTGGTGTCAGGGGTGGTGCTGCGATCCCCGAAGACATTAGTCTTGAGGGACTTCAACATTCATGCCGACACCACCTTTGGGGGCACGGAGCATGAGTGCATGGCCGCCATGGCAACTACGGGCCTGTCCCAGGTGGTTAGTGGTCCAACACATAGGGGGGGCATGCTCTGGATCTCATGTTTTGCACCAGCCTTGAGGCAAGTGTCCCATTACTGGGGGAGATATTTATTTATTTATTTTCTGAATTTATACCCGGCCCCTCCTGAGAACAGCTCAGGGCAGATTCCAACAACAATAAAATACATATAAAAAGCAAATATAAAACAGTTTAAAATACATCAAAATACAGTTTTAAGTATTTAAAACAGGGTCCCGGGAAACAATTTAACATTAAAACAATAAACAGGGTAGGGGAGATAAAAACCCTAACCCGCCCCCCACCCCAAAGGCCTGGGCGAACAGCCAGGTTTTACATCATCGCCGGAATGTCAGCAGGCTTGGGGCCAGGCGAGCTTCCTCCGGAAAGGAGTTCCAAAGGCGCGGCATGGCCACCAAGAATGCCCTCTCCATTGTGGCCTCCCGCTTTACACAGGGAACCTCCAGGAAGGCACCCCCAGAAGACCGAAGGAGTCGCTCTGGGGCGCGGAGGGTGAGGTGGTCCCTACGGTATGAGGGGCCCAGACCGTGAAGGGCCTTGTAGATCAACACCAAAACCTTGAACCTAGCTCGGATATCAGTAGTGTCCTTGTCATGGACGGGCCATTACCTCCTGCAGACCTCTCTTCTGGCGCCTCTCTACCCCCGGATGGATGTGAGACCAATTTGTATGGTTCGTCCCTGGAGATTGATGGAACCAGAGTGGTTCCGGAGGGCTCTGGGGGAGGTACCCTCTGATTTTGATGACCATCTCATTGTTGACGTCGTAGCTTTTTGGAACACCATGCTAACTGAGGCCATTGATCAGATGGCTCCTAGACGTCCGCTTCCCAGGCAACAGCACTGCAGGCCTCCTTGATATTTGGAGGACCTGCAGGTGCTGAAGCAGAATGGGTGGCCGTTGCAGCAATGGTGGTGCCGCTCTCGCAATGAAGTCGACAGATTGCAGCATAGAGCTAGATTAGGGACCTATGCTGAGGCTATGAAGACAGCAAAAAAAAAGTTTCTTGCTGTCCTCATAGCATTCGCTAAGTCCCGTCCAGCAGAGCTTTTCCGGGTGGTGCGGGGGTTGGTCAGTCTGGCCTCCCTCCACCTAGGAGTGGAGTCATCTACGGCTTGCAGTGACATGTTTGTGGACTATTTTGTGGATAAAATCGCTTGTATTCACCGTGACTTTGATGCTGCACTTATTACATTAGGAGAGCCAGAGGTTATGGAAGCCACATCTTGTCGTTTTGTGGGATCAATTCCAGTCGTTGGTGCCCACCGATGCGGGTCCTTGGGGTGGTTAGGACCACTTCTTGAGAGTTAGACCCGTGCCCGTCCTGGCTAGTGAAGTCTTGCAGGGAGACAATGGGGCCGTTGCTACCAGGACTGGGCAAAGTGCAGGGCCGGGCCGGGCCGCCTCAACGAGGTGGTGATGCGGCCTCTGCTCAAGAAGCCATCACTTGACGGTGGCTCCCTTGCCAGCTATCAGCCTGTCTCTAACTTTCCCCTTTTAGGGAAGGTTATTGAACGGGTAGTGGCCCAGCAGCTGCAGGGGCATCTGGATCGCATTACGTTTTTTTATCCCTCCCAGTTGGGATTTCGTCCAGGACATGGCACCAAGACTGCGCTTGTGGCCTTGGTGGATGACCTGCGCCGAGAGTTAGACCGGGGTCGGTCGGCCCTGTTGGTGTTGTTCGATCTTTCGGTTGCATTTGATACTGTTGATCATGAGATGCTGGTGACGTGCCTGTGGGACTGTGCAAGAGTGAACGGGACTGTTCTTGAATGGTTCCGCTCATTCCTAGCAGGAAGAACTCAGCAAGTGGTACTCGGGAGAATGTTTTTCGTCGTACCGAGACCTCTCGTGTGGTGTTCTGCAGAGTTCTGTCTTGTCCCCTCTCCTGTTCAATGTGTATATGCAGCCACTCGGTTTGCAGATGACACCCAGCTGTACCTCTCTTTTACAACAGACCCAGGCCCTGCAGTCTCGGTGCTTACCCGGTGTCAGACAGTTGTGGGGGACTGGATGAGGCCCAACCGACTGAGGTTGAATCCTGACAAGACAGAGGTGATGCTGGTGGGTAAGGCGATGGGGGCAACGGCTGTCCCGCATTGGTTCCCCAGGTGCAGAGTCTAGGGGTGTTCCTCGATGCACAGCTCCACCTGGATGCCCAGGTGGAGGCTGTGGCGAGGAGCACCTTTCGTCAATTATATCTGGTGCAGCGGCTTCAGCCATATGTTTCAGACTCTGACCTGGCCACCCTCATCCATGCTTTCATCACCTCTAGAATAGACTATGGCAACGCGTTCTACGTGGGGCTACCCATGATAACGGCTCGGAGGCTGCAGCTAGTACAGAATGCGGCGGCCCATCTCTTGGTGGCATTGGGCCACCAGGAGCACATAACACCAGTGCTTTGTGCTCTGCAGTGGCTGCCAATAGTGTTCCAGGCCCGCTTCAAGGTGTTGGTTTTGACCTATAAAGCCCTAAACAGTCTAGGTTCTGCCTAAACGTGGGACCTCCTCACCCCCCAGGTGCTGGATCGACCCTGCGGTCATCCGTGAGTGCCCTGTTCGAGGTCCCCCGAGCCTTCCGGGGGGGCACGCAGGAGAGGACATTCTCGGTGGCTGCGCCGCGGCTGTGGAACTCCCTCCCAGTAGGGGTGCGGCTGGCCACAGATTTCCCCTTTTTGGAAAAGTCATAAGACCTGGCTGTTCTACCAGGCATTGGTGGAGGAGAGGGGTGAAGGGGGGATGGGGGTGGGGTGTTAAATGTCATCCTCCTTTTAACAGTTTTTTAAAATAATTATATTGGATTTTATTTGTGTTTTATATTGTAAGCCACCCCGGGCTGCCTGATGTCAGGAGGGGTGGGGTATTAAATTGAAAAATAAATAAATAATAATCCCCACCCTAGCTTTCATCAAATCTCACTGCTAACCCTGAGGTTTGCCAATTTCAAAAGGAACTCAGGAGCTCCATTGGAAAGGCTAGCCTCCCAATTTATTCTGCTCCCAGCAGTCACTAGTCCATAGGGTGGCAGCATAAACATGGAGCTGCTCTGCCACAGGATGACATAACAGTCTGCATTACAGATCCCAGGTAGCTCGTCTCCTGTTGGGGGAATTTGTATTCCCCCATTTTAATTGTTCACGTTCCCTTCCTCGCTTAAAAAGTTCCTGCCTGCTTCAAAATGTATGGTCAATAATGGATGTTCCACTATTAGTTTGGTTCTGTTATTAATTTTCGCCCTATCCCCACCAGGCAAACAGTGGGGGAAGGGGAGATTGCCTCTATTCCCCTCTACAGCAGTTAGGGCTGAGTCTGATCGATAAATGTGGTCCAATCCATTCGCATGCTAAAAGGAAATATGGGAGAGAGATTTAGCCTGATTGTCAACCCTTGCTTTTCCTACTTAACTTTTTGCACTTCACCCAAATTAAAGTCAATGAACCCCGCCCCCATAAATCTTTCACACAATCAACTGTAAGGCAAGGGAAGTGCTTTCTGCAGTGCTAATCTTAATGCACCCTCAGTACCATGGACGGGGCTGATTTCCCCCATGTTAGCTACCCACTAGGACACTCATTATCACCTGACAGTCATCCTCCCAATAACCTTCAAAACATCCGTGTCCGCTGTCTGGGAATAGACAGGTCACTAATATCAGAGCTGAGAACTACAGTCACCACTAATCAAGAACTAAAGAACAATTCTTCACCCATTGATGTCAATAGCAAAACTCCCACTGACTTCATCGGTGGAGGATTGAGCTGAAGCAGGATGTTGCGATGTGAACCCAGGTCCTCAGCTGCAAAACCCCGCGTCTCTCTGCCCTGGGGCTCGGCAACGCTCACCCCGGCAGAGCCGCCCGCCTCAATAACTGGAGCAGGACGTAGCTCGGGACAGGCAGAGGCAACACCGGTCATGCACTCCCACCCCACACAGCAGCGACAAGGGCTCGGCTCCCCCATAGGGGCTCACCCGTAGGGCAGCAGAACCTAGGCAGCAGCTTGGGGGAGGGGCCCGAGGAACCCCTCTCAAAGCCTGGCGGACGGGGGAGCAACAAGAAGGTGGAGGTAGGACCCGGACCAAGAAGAGTCTCTGGGGGAGGAATTTCTTCCGCATCGCCAGCGCCTCCCACCTGGACGGCGCGAGAGCGAGAGTCACCTTGTTACGCAGCTGCGGCTTCCCCCGGGGGCAGCATCAACACCGTGGCCCTTGACAACCATCCGCCGAGTCTCGCCGGCTCCCTAGCAACAGCGCGAGAACCGGGCCACAGGCCTGCCGGGAAAATAGAGGGGCGGGGGAAGACGAGGGAGCGCAGAGGGCGGGAGAAAGGAAGGCGCGTGAATGGGACGTGGGAGGCACATCTGGGAGCGGCGGGCAGTTTCGTTCCAGGGCAGCGGTAGAGCATGGAGAGGAGGGGGACACACCCGTGTCTATCATCTCCCCTGTGCAGTGCGTCTCCTGATTGCAACTCGAGACTCTCATATTATGGGAGAATGAGAGCAGATAGTATTATCCCCGTTATGTTCCTGTAGTGCAGGGATGTGGAACCTCCCAGGGTTATTGCTCTACAGCCCCCCTTCCGTTAATGGCCTGCTCCCCCTTCGGCTCTCAGACGGGCCCCACTGAATGAGAGTTCAAGGAAGCACAGTGGGGTTGGATTACAAGTAAAGTGGTCCGTGCTGCGGTAGACCCGGCCTGGCCTGGAAAATAAGCCGCGGTGGAGTAGGGTGCATGGCGCTCGGGGTATATGGGCTTAGAGGCAGGGGCCAGAATAAAACACGCAATGTGGGAACATGTTTGGACCCTACAAGTGAGCCCCTCTGCATCACGCCCTGGATCGGCCCTTAAGCGCCCTGCTCAAGTTCCCCTGTGTATATTAGGGGGCCACGATGGAGAGGGTGTTCTCAATAGCAGCACCTCGGTTATGGAATGCTGTCCCAGCAGAGGCCTGGACACCACTGACCCTTCTTTTAGGAAGTGCTAGAAGACCTGTCTGTTCTGCCAGGCTTTGGGTTAGGGTGGGTTGTTGGGTAGTATTTTTGTTGGGCTCCTGGGATTGAGGGTTTATTTGTTTTATACTGTTTTTAGCTGTGGTGATATTGTTTTATTGGTGTTTTATTGTGATGTGCGCCACCCCAAGCTGCTTGTCAGGAGGGGCAGGGTATAAAGTTTGCATAAAATGCTAAAACATGACAAGGGATGCACACTGGAAACAGTGGAGGCATCATGAATATGAACTGCCTCTCCTTGGCTTCCTGTCTTTCTATCGTGGCTGTTTTTGTGTCCTGCCTCTTCTTTGGCCTTCTGACACCTTCCCATTCTCCCTTTTATAATAACAAAGAGGGTGCACGGAATGCCAAGGTACTGAATGGAATGATAGAGGACATGTTGGGGTAACAATGGGGATAGCAGAATGTGTTGAAGGGCAGGAGTTGTTATTGGAATGATAAGGGATTGGGTCGAGCCCACCCTCTTCCCCCTCCCATTCCAGCCGGTCCTGGTGCCCTCTTTTTTGTTCTACCCAGTCCCAAGTCATTCCAATTGCTTTCAGTGGCCTCTTTGCTGTGATCCCTGCCAGTCCCATCTAATTCCAGCACCCCCTCTTGACTCGCTTCATCTTTCTATCTTGGCCCTTTTTATTACACATACACTTCTGCTCCTTCTTTGGCATTCCACTCTCTTCCTTCTTTTTAGACATTCAGTTCCATTGTATTTCTTTACTGCCCAGTATGGGCTATTGGCATTCACAAGTCTCCATTATTTACAGTTGGTATTCATGTTGCCTCTATTTTTTCCAATGGACATTCCTTATCATTCATTTTTATATACCCCACTGTGGGATGTGCCTGCTCTGGCAAAAAACATTGCACAAAAAACATTCCTGGGCCCTGCTTCCTCCATTGTATATTGTTCTGCCTAGTAAGGGCTATTGTCATTCCTCATCTCTCTATGTGAGTGTTAACGCACAGAAAGGGAAGCAGTTGGAAGCCGTGTTTGATCTGTGGAGTCCCCTCACTGCTGCCACTCCAGTGGGCAGCATTGGTAACCCTTCAAACAGGCAGCCCCCTGCCCTGGACTTGCACCGACCACCACAGTGCTAGCACACACACACGGGGACTGCTGAGCAGTTGCTCCAGCAATCACGCTGTCCTCAGACAGCCTGGGGACAGCAGGATCACTGCCTCCACGTCAGGCCTATTTCTCTCACTCACCTTTCCCTCTCCCCACTGGCTGTTAGTTGAGGGGTGTGCACTAGTGCTGGCTCCGATGGAAAAGAGGGGTGGAGGTGCAGCCATGGAAGGCTGCTTTTCTTTCATGGCAGGAAAGGAGAGGAGTGGGGATCAAAGACAGTGCATGCCCCCTCTGGAGGAGCAGCACAGATCCTATGATCCCATCTGTTCCTTTGCTGAATGGAGAGGAGACCGGAACGCTGGTTCCATGTTGCTCCTCCAAAAAGGCTGCGTGCTGGCTTTGATTCCCATTGTTCTCCTTTCCCGCCAGGAAAGGAGAGGAGCAGGCAGGAAAAGGGACCCCCCTGGGTCCTTCCCTGGCCATAACCCCGCTTTCCATCAAAGCCAGCGCTAGTGCACTCCTCTAAACTGACAGCCAGCTGGGAGAAGAGGAGCACAGATCGAGCCTCTGGGGACTTCTGCACTTCCCTTTCCCAGCCGCCTGTAAGCTGAGAGGGTGGGGGTGCAGGGGAGCCTTACAAACAAGACCTGGCCCCGTTGGGCTGAATTACCCCATATGATGTGTTCTACGTTTCCTGCCTTGATGCCATGGCAAACATCTGGTGGCCACACTTTAAACAAGCAGGTGACTCTAATGTAAATGTAGGGCAACATCTTGTCTGTTAGCACACCCTGTCCTATTCTCTTCCATCCCCACTGTTGTTCCAGCAGATCCTCTTTACCCTATCTTTATCATTCCCTGCAGTACCTTTACATTCCATGCACCCTCCATACCTCCTCCTCCTCATTCTAAAAGGAAGGGAGAATGGGAAGGTGGTGGAAAGCCAAATAAGAAGCAGGGGACAGGATAAAAAGATCCAGAATAGAAAGACAGAAAGCCAAGAAGAGATGGTGGAATAATGAGGCACTCGGAATCACAAGACAAACCACCAGAAGTATTTTGAACAACGAGGGACTGAGTGATATATAACAATCGGAATGATAGAGAATATGTTGAAGGACAGAGGAAGTAATTGGAATGTCAAGGAGGAATGGCATAGAGAGATGAGGTATGACAAGGGATTAGGGCAAACCCTCCCCACCATTTCAGTTGCTCCTGGTGCCCTCCTCTTTTTTTATTCTGCCCAGTTCCATGTCTTTCTGGCTGCTGCCAGTGGCCTCTACTGTGATCCCAACCAGTCCCATGTCATTCTAGCACCTTCTTTATTCCTCCCCACACACCTTTGCCTCTCCTTTGACATTCCAATCCCTCCCTACTCTTCCTTTGAGAGCTGTAGTTCCATTGTTGTATTTCTTTACTGCCTTATTGGGCTATTGACATTCACAGATCACCACTACTTCCAGTTGGTATTCATGATTTATTTATTTCAATTTGTGTGCCGACCTTTCCTGGAGATTCGGGGTGACTTACAAATCATAAAAACATTAAAAACCAATATGAAAAAAACAACCTAAATACCTTACAACACCCCAATACCACCTCCCCACCCTAGAGCCAACCCCCCAGAGCCCAACCCCCAAACCACTGCTATCCCCGCCAGCCAAATCCTGATTGAAACAAGGAAGTCTTACACCACCTCCGGAAGACACCCAGACCTGAGCTCAAACAAACCTCCAGGGGGAGGGCGTTCCAAAGCAGTGGGGCAGTAGCCAAGAACACCTCCCTGCGGGCTCTTGTTGTATGGACAAGGCTAACAGATGGTACCCACAGGGAGGCGCTCCCGGCCGATCGCAGGGGCCACTATGGGGCATGGAAGGACAGTGTGCTTGAAGAAACCAGTGCTGTGTGGGGTTGATGCTGTTTGGCCTGGAGCCCCACAGCTACTGACATCTGATCTGATCCCCTGCCCAACAGGTATTTCCAGGAGAGGAGGCCCCAGAGTGGGGATGCTTGAAGAAAGGAAAGGTGGTTTTTCAGGTATGTGGGCCCAGAGCATTTAGGGTTTTAAAGGTCAAAAACAGCACCTTGAATTGTGACTGGAAAGCTATAGGAAGCCTGTTTAGATTTCAGAGTACCAGTGTAATATGGTGCTGGTGCCCGCCCTCCGAAAGGAGGTGAGCTGCAGCATTCTGCACCAGTTGAAACTTCCAAACAGTCATCAAGGGTAGCCCCATGTAGAGTGCATTGCAATAATCTAGTTCTAAGGTGATGAAAGCATGGATGATAGTGGCCAGATCTGAATTAGAAAGAAAAGGCCACAGCCGCCTCACCAAACTGATTTGGTGAAAAGTGCTCCTGGCCACTGGCGCAACCTGACAGTCCAGGCACAGCAAAGGGTTCAGAAGCACTCCAAGGCTGCAAATTTGACTGATCAGAGGGGGCTGGACTCTGTCAATAACAGCAGTCCCAATCCCCTCCAGGTCACACAGCCAGCTAACCATCATCATCTCGATCTTCTCTGGATTCAGCTTCAGTTGGCTCATTCAGTCCCTGACAGCAACCAGACTTAGGGTGAGCACTGGATTGCAAGGCCTGGATCAGATGAAAAAGAGAAGTAGAGCTAGGTGTCATCATTACCCCAAATGGCCAAACGACCTCACCCAGCGGCCTCGTATACACAAACAAGAGGGGCAACCAAATAGAACCTTCTGGGACCCCACAGGGGAGGTCGCAAGAGGACAACAAGCAATCACCCATCACCAATCTCTGGAACCTCCCCAACAGGAAAGAGTGGAACCACTCAAGAGTGGTCCCGTACACCACCACCACCACCCCCAGTTCCTGAAGTCATGTCAATAACACCTCGTGATCAACTGTATCAAAGGCTGCTGAAAGATCTAACGATCAATAGGGTAGAATTCCCCTTGTCAATCTCAAGGTGCTTATCATCGGCCAAGGTCACAAGCACAGTCTCCATACCATACCCAGGATGAAGGTTTGACTGAAACGGGTCCAGGAATCCGATATCGAAATGAACCTGGAGCTGTCAGGCAATCACCCATTCAATAACCTAACCTAAAAAGGAAAGTTCGAGACAGGCCGATAGCTGGCTGTGGAATCAGCATCTAAACATGGCTTTTTAAGCAGGGGCTGGACAACCACAGTTGTAAGGACATCCAACATCTGTTGACAACCCCAGCCAGCAACAGCCCCAATGTCTTCTGGCTGGCTTTCACTAGCCAGGATAGGCAAGGATCTAATTCACAACTGGTTGTCCCCATCACCCCAAGCACCTTCTCCCCGCATTGGTGGGTGGTACTAACTGAAACCGATCTGAATAATTAGGACATGATTGAACTTCCATAACCCCAAATTCTGATTCTGTAGATAAAATGTCAGTGCCCAACTTGTGGTGAATATGAGTGATTTTATCTGCAAAGTAGTTAATAAAAATGTCATAGCAGGCATTAGATGACTCCATTTCTGGGCAGAGAAATACCAGGTTAACCAGGCCCCTCACCACCTGGAACAACTCTACCAGATGAGACTTTGCATATGCTATGATAGGGGGGAAGAACTTTTTTTGCTGCCATCATAGCCACAGCATACTCCTTTAAAAACTATGTTGCAGTTGGTCAAACTTCAGCACAAATCAAGCTCCACCTGCACTCTTAACTGCCTACCCACTACCTTATGTCCTTCATATACCAGGGGGAACTATGCCATTGCAGCGTTGGGATGCCTGGGTGCAACCATGTTGATGACCATGGTCAAGGGGTTGTTCCATGAGGCGACCAAACCATTGACAGAGTAGCCGCTAAGGTCAGTAGGTAAATCCCCCAGAGAATTTTGGAAACTAATTGGATCTGTTAGCCCCTGGGGGTGGACCATCCTAACCGATCCACCAGTGATGCCTCCATTATTTCAAGTGTGTATTCCTTATCATTTGTTTTAGCATGTCCTCACACAGTGTACTTTTCTGAGCCCCACCTCTTTGCCTCCCAGCTCCTGTGCCCCTCCCTCTGGCCTCTCTCTCCAGTTCTGGTAATACCCTGAGAGCACTGCACCCCATTCTACTTTGACTCATCCTTTACCCGCTGGGCTCCCAGAGCACTTGTATCCAGCCCCACTGCACTTCCTTGGGCTCCCATTCAGTGCGGCCACTGGAGAGCCTTTGGGCCAGGCCATTAAAGAGGGGGGTGGGGGGGAGGGTCATACTGAATAAAAGTTCAGAGGAAGCACTTGGGGAGCTAAGAGAAGTGACCAGTCTGGAGGTTCCTCTTCCCTGGTCTATGTGGCCTGTAACATATTTTCAAAATGTGAATGTGGGCTCCAAAAGGTTTCCCACCCCTGCTACAGAAAATGGCAGGGACACTGTGTGAAAACAGACAAGACAGTAGCCCAGAGTAGCCCCCTGCATGTATACCCCCAGATAGTCACCTGCCCATTTTGCAGCCCCCACTCACAGTGTCATCCTGGAGATTGTGGAGCCTGCCATGTGGGCAAATGCTGGCTGATGCAGGTGAATGTGCACTCACATGGTTGTCTCCCGTCTATTAGGGTGTGACGCAGCCTGTGCAGGTGTGCCATGAGTGGACCATAGAGTCCCGGCTGGCGCACCTAGAGTGATCCAATGAGTGACCACATCAATAGTGAAGGGCAGGGTGGAGCGTGGCATGGAGGCACTCCTGCCTTTCTGTTCAGTTCATTGCACGGAACCTACAAGTGGCAGCTGGGTGTGGCCTCCACGGAGCAACTCCAGACTCCTGCAGGCTAATCTCTTGTCTGTTAACACCCACAGTTGACTCCCTCTAATATGATGTGAAGGAGTTAGGAAGTCATCAAGGGTGCAAAGACTCAGCTCACTCTCCTGCCTCTGCCCCCACCCACCCATTTCCATCTTCATGCACTCATCCATTATTAGGGTTATCAGGGTTTTTTTTTTAAAAAATCAAAAATAAGGGACATTGCAGACCAGAGGGTTACTGAAATAGCAAATATCCATTACATTGCAGGGTGCTGTGGTGTTCAGAATAAGGGGTGCTTTCTGTAAATAAGGGATGTCCATGATCTGTGGAGCTCTAGTGCTCTGAGATTAAGGGAAGTTCACTTTAAAATAAGGGAGAACTGCAATCTTAATTGTATGCAGTTATGACAAGGGGAGAGAATTCCTGGGCTACCTTTGCTCAAGCAATTTGGATAACTTTTTATTTTTCAGAAGAAAAACACCTGATCTTTTGGCCAATCATCAGGCATTGGGTGTTAACCAATGAGATGATAGCTCACACCAGGTGGGTGTCTACTTGCCCATTTATTAGGTGTTTGCCCCATCACCTACATGTCCACCACCCACCAGACATTCAGCTGTCACTTATAGCAGGGTCTTGGAGAACGCGGGTCCCTGATGTAGGCGAATGTGCGCCCACGTGTCTGGATCATGTCAATTAGGTTGCGTGCACCACCTCTGCACGTACAGGTCTGCCAGCACCATAGACTGGCAGGTGAAAATACTTGTGTCCAAGGAGCAACCGCTTCCTGCCCCTCTCTCCACTCTCATTGGCGCTACCAGTAGAGGCTGCCCGCAAGCACATTACATACATGCAGGGGACTGCCCATTTATTAAGCTGGGCACAGTAAAAGTGAGTGGAGACTGAACCCAGACTCCAATGGGCTCATTTGTATCAGGCCCGATTTGTATCAGGGCAGAATTGTTTATAATGCAATACTGAAGTTGCAGGATCACAGCACAGCAAAATTCTCCATTGTCAAGAATGTCTTAAAATTAGCTTCAAATTTTCCTTTGAATTAATGAGTGCCAGAAGAATGTTTAAGCAGGTTTGCATCATAATTTAATAAGCAATATTTCTCAACAAATGATTGTACTAAAAAATTCAGAGTAATCTGTTACCGTGCATATATATCATAAGCAGAACTACACTGGTATTTATTGTTCCTCAATGTTATATAAGTATGTCAGTTCTAAACCTTACTTTAACAGTGCGGAGCTGCCAGGGGGTACGTTGCTTCAGGATTATAACCCAATCAGCAGACTCAGTCGGGGAGTTAGCTTATAGTGTCCTTTTGTAACCCCGACACCTCCTTATTGGGATTGTTTATAGTTTCCTTAAGCCCTCCTAGACTCCTTTCCCTCCCCTACAAATACAAATACACATGACCACTGTTCTATATAACAGCTCTTTATTAAGAAGTCCACTGCCTTACATGATAGTTCTTTATCAGAAAGACCACTGCTTCTAGACAGCTCTTTATTTAAAAAAAAGCAGCAGCTGTTCTGCTCTAGAACAGCTCTGTGTTAATCCTGCCTCTATTTAGGCTTACACTCTACACAAATAGCAATGCACTTTAAGTCTCACCGCATCCAAAGAATGTAAGCAGTCACCAATAGGCTGGCCAAACCCTCTGGGCTGCTGGGATCTCAGTCTTCCTGCTTGCTTCTCTCTGCGCAGGGGAGTCTTAAGATGATGTGTGTGAGATCTGAAGCTTCCTTATTCTACCCACTACTTGTATCCTTATTGTTAGTATTTCCCCACAGCCCATCCCACTTATATTTATTTATTACAATTTAATATCGCGCCACTTCCTGCCATCGGCAGCTTGGGGCACCTAATAAAGTAAAAAACATAAAAACCATAAATACAAAACTAATCACAATTAACTCAATATTATCCCTGGAGTCCACTAAAAAAAAATCACCCATCCTCCTCACCAAATGCCTGTAGGAACAGCCATGCTTTGCACTGTTAGTGAAACAACAAGGTTCAGGGATAGACGGACCCCCACCAGGAGGGAGTTCCACAGCTGTGGTGCCACCACCAAGAACGCCCTCTCCAATGCAAAAAGGACGTCTCAGGCCAACTGCAGGGGCTGCTTAAGGACCTGGAGGATGAGGCGATCCCGCAAGTAGACTGGGCCCAGACAGTGTAGAAAATAAAAGGTAAGAACCAACACCTTGGATCAGGCCCAGAAGACTATAGGCAGCCAGTGAAGTAAGCGGAGCACTGGACGTGCTCCCAGCAATTCATCCCTGTAAGGAGGGGAAATGCATGGCCGCAACCATTGTATCAGACGTAACTGGCAGAAAGCGCTCCTCACCACAGCTGCCACCTGGACTTCCAAGCAGAGCTGGCGCCCCCAAACTTCACACATGAGAAACCAAGGAGGGACGGACCCCTTCGGCCCTTCCCACCAACATCACTTCCGTCTTGTCAGGATTCAGCTTCAGATGGCTCCCTGTCATCCAGTTCCACACAGCCGCCAAACACCTGATAAGCACCGAAACTGCTGGGCCTGAGTGAGCTGAAAAAGAGAGGTACAATTGAGTGTCATCAGCATACTGAAGACACCGAACACCAGACCATCTCATGACCTCGCCCAGCAGCTGCATATACGCGTTGAACAGGAGGGGGTACAGAATGGAACCTTGCAGAACACCATACGTGAGATCCTGGAGGGACGAAGAATAGTCTCCCAGTACCACCCGCTGTAGCTTCCTTGCAGGCATCTTAGTAATTTCCAGCTTTCTCTTCGCTACTACTCTCTGGCTACAGTGGCTTGGCTGCTCTCTTTTATAGCTGGAGCCCTGCCCCAAACACTCTGACTTCCTGTGTTAGCCATTTTGTGACTAGCCAGTGGCCATTTTAACTCCCTCTCAGGACATAGCAGTCCCTTGTGGTTCTTCCCTGCCATACTTATATTACAGTTTTTCTGGTTATCATGTTAATGTTGTATATCTTTTTGAGGTCCCAGTTATGCAAATGAGTTCATGTAAATCTGTGCAGCTATTATGCTTGAATTTTATTTATCCTTGGGAAGATATCCACCAGGCTTGAATAACAGAATTCAACAGACAATTCAATGCCAAGCACACTTCTTCCAATATACAGAGCCCTTTCCCTGAAGTCCTTCGAGCAAAGATACTTTATTGGCCTATGTGGGAGTGCAGCCAGTGATATGTTTTCCATGCCGATTTGGTTCCTTTGGCCTTTGCTTGTGGTAGTTGAAGGGCACTGAACAAACTTACATGGCCTTCATAGACTTACAGGAACTTACTTAGTGAATGGATTTGATCTTGCCTAATTTAGAAGCCAAGAATGTCTTAAGCCAGATACACAGATCAAATCAGCAGACAGTATGCTACAATGATTCTGTGAGATGGAAAAGAAAAGGTAAAAGGGGGCAAAACTAAGTCTTCTATGCAGGAAACTAAATTTAGAGATAAACAAGGCTGTGTATTTTGATTGTCTGTTAGATTACCATTTTTTTTTTAAATGTTCATTCTTATTAACTGATCTGACATACTTGTCAGAATTCTCCCTTCTGTTGTCTGACATCTTTGTAGCTACTGTTGCCCCATGGTAAACATTAATTATACATATTCAGTTCTCAGATTACTGTAGTAGTGAAACTCCAGGGGGGTTGTTAAAACAAAAGAGGCAGCCAAGGGTTAGTGAAAAATCAAAGATTCTTTTAAAAAGAAGCCTATCTAGGCGATTTATTGGTAGTGTTCTCTGCCATACAGGAATACCTCTGTTAGGCTCGGAGCCAGAAGAAGCTTATGTGCATGCTTCATTTTACTACCGTGAGTAGTCGCATTGATTAAGTAATATTAAGGATATTAATAAGTCTTTGTAGGGCCCTGGTCTTAGATTGCTATTCTGGGTCTCTTACTCTTTGGAAGAAATTAAAGATTAGAACAAGGTATCAAAAGACCTCCTGAAGAGCAACACTACAAACCAGATATTAAATAAGTTTTTTAGTGATAATAATATTAAGCATATAGCTTGCATTTTTGCCCCCTTTTATTCTACATGGAAGATGTGCAGTGAATGTTTGGTTTTGTTTGTTTTTTTTAAAAGTACAAAAAGAGAAGGCTTTAAAAGGCCATATTTCACTTACAGGGAATAAATGGCAGAGTCAGGATAAAAATATAGAAGCTCTTAGTTCCCGAGTAAGGCTTGGTTCTTAATTACCACCAAGCATTCATCAATTCATTCTTATGTTCATTACAGCAACTGCACTTAATACAAATCTTAATTAATTAATTGCAAAATAAATCTCAATTACAGTAGAACAGGCCTGGATAACCAAGGCAAAGATTGTCTAGATGAAGTTCATTCCTGATAACACATCTGTGTCATCCTGAATGTGCCACAACCCAAGGCAACTCACCTAACCTCAGTATCTTTAGGGTATTTTCAGATGTGACACCCCGGCCCATGGTCATGCTTACCCCAGCATGGCTACAGGCCAGGGTATCCCATCTGCTCCTGTCCTGCCAGATGTTTACCACGGGCCGATGCAGACGTTACGCTGGACCGTAGCAGGGCTAGCACAGGATATGCACTGGGCCAGCACACATTCCGCGTTAAGCCACAGTTTGGGGTAAGTAACCCCGGATTGTGGTAGAGTGGGCCATCGTGTGATGGCCCACTACACCTAACCGTGGCTGGTTCCAGGTGGGCACAGCAGCCTCATAGGCCACCACACCTGCCCATCAGGGAGGAGGCGGGGCCACACTGAGGGAGTGGGGCCGTGCAGACCCATGTCCGGACATCCCTCACCCCCTCTCCAGCCCCAGCCACCTCAACGTTTATTCAGCGGCGGGGCTTACCCCACCCCGGGGTGAGGGCTCTCACCCCAGGGTGAGTGGGCTTTTTACCCATCACGTCTAAAAATAACCTTACTTTTCCCATTGTCAGAATGTGCATAACAAATTCTACCTTGCACAGTATGATAAGTCAGGTGCAGAACCTCAGTACCTGGGGTCAAATGTAGCCTGCATTATATGCGGCCCTCGGAGCTTGTACTAATTTTCAATGTGGTTGGTGCGGGGAGTTTGCAGCCGCTGCGAGGGGGCGCTTACCTGTCAGCTGTGTCCAGGGAGCCGAGCCGGGGGCGGAGTCTGAGCCCTGCAAAGGAATAAAGGTCCTGGTCATCTCTACGGCAGCGCCGTCGACGCGCGCCTCGGCTGCGTGCCGAAGGGCGAGCCCTTTGGCGAGATCCGGCGCCGGAGCAGAAACGCTGGTCCTCCATGTATCAAGACTAGAGTCTGGGTTTTTGTGTCTTGTGACTAATTGCCTGCTGGCCCTGAAGGGGTGTGGGGTAAGGGGAGATTGTGTGTCTGCTGAGTGACTTCTTGTTCCCCTTGGAGGGTGTAGCAGGCACGAGTGGCTGGGGCTCGTGGGAGGGTGAAAATATGCCCCCTAAAAATAAGAGGGGTCCTCCTCTCATAAGGCCACAGTCCCCTCCGCAGAAACAGAGGAAAATGGACAGTTTCTATGCTATGTCCAATCGTTATAGCGTTTTGGCCAATAGGTCAGTGATATCCTCACCACAGCTACCAATGGGCTGTGTAGGGGAGGAAGGGGGTATTGTTCAGAGCCAGTTTAAAGATCATAGAGTCTTCTGTCCTGTAGCAGAAGAGGCTCTAAACATGGACTACCGCAATGGAGGCGCTGAGGATATACCTACATGCCATGGAGATCATTTGCAGGATTCTTGCCTTCTGTCTACTGCTGATCTTTTGGCAAGACATTGTACTTTAACTGCACAGACCACCCAGTGTACTTTTGGCCGCATTAATACGTTGGAGCAGAAATTGGATAACCTTATTGATGTTGTACAGAGGGGGCTATCAATAGGAGATTCTTGTGCTGCATCTGGTTTAGCTACAGCCCCTTACGCTCCAAATAGAGGGCCGTTACAGCCCCGACCCAGGGTTTTTCTGGGAGATAGTGGGAAAGTGCAGGAAAATAAGGGGGAGGATAAATCTTCATCCTGTAGGGCCCTATTGCCTAGTAGTAAATGGAAGGGTGCCTTGTGCCCCCCGCTGGTGATTCAGAAGGAGCCCCCACTTATGATCGATCTAAGGGACTCAGGGGGACAGTTTAAGATGGCACCCTATCAGAAAACAGGGTGCTCCATTTGTTTCAACATTAGACCTTTACCGAATGGGTTTTTCCCTTTGTGGAGCTCTACTTGGGAAATAGCTGACCATTTAAGGTCACTTATTCATATCCCGATAACAAGCAAAGACATCTTACAGGTAGACTTGTTAAGAATTTCAAATACCCAAAGATCGGTAGTGGCCCATTTCAACCACAACCAATGGGTGGAAGCTATCATTGGGGCAGAAGATAAGCTGTCCCAATGGGGTGTTGGTCTAGCAAATGTGTACATTAGCCCAGATATATTGGGGAAAAATTGTAATCCCCAAAAAAGGGAGCCCTTGAGCATGGTGGAAAAGCGACAACTAGAGGTTACTCCACCGATGGAAATTCTCAAGGCAACTCAAGTGGGGGTGGAATTATCAGCCTCACGAGACCAGGTGGCCATGGAAATGGAGGTAATTCAGAGGTCAATGATTAAGGAAACATCGTCTCCAAAAGGTAGGGCCCTTAAAGCCCCTCGGGACTCCACTAGTCTGCCCTTGCAACAACAGGACATACTGAGTTCCTTCTCCCAGCTGCATAGGCAGATGATCCGAGTGCGCGATCGAGATGTAATGTTAAGGAGGCAGGAAATTAACCAAAAAAGCTTTGGAGCCCGGGGAAGATCCCCGCCCTCATTGAAAGTCCAGCTTCTTTCAATCTGTGGCCAATCTAAAGATCCTCTGGAGGTTTCTAAAACAGCAATTTCCACCTCTACTCCAGAGAAACTGAATTTAGCCCCAATCGCACTATTGTCCAGTTCGGACATCCTAGAAGAGGGCAACTTACAATCTAGTATGCCCTCCCTTGAAGATAGGATGGCCCCTGAGGACATGGGAGGGTCCATATTAGTTTCCAAAGTGGACTCCCCTACTACACTTAGCAAATTAAGGGATGGGGTCCAGATAGACTGACTGAAGGGGAGGGAGGAGAATGTAAACCTTCGGCTAGTCTCTTGGAATGTGGCAGGATGGCTCTCCAAGGTGAAAGATAAGGAGGTTTGCACATATCTGGCACAATTTGATATAATTTGTCTCCAGGAATCTTGGTGCGTTCAGAATCCCCCTAGCTCACAGGGTTACACTTTATGGACTATCCCTGCAGTACCCACAGGAGGTAGAGGACGTCCTGCAGGAGGCCTTATTACCATGCTTAGTGATTCCCTTATGGCACAGGAATTGGGGTGGAAGTCTCTACCCTACAATGTATTAGCAATTCGTATTTTGGTACCTGGGCTTTTGGGGGGTATACTTTTGATTAACGTTTATAACCCCCCTGGGGGGTTGAGACAATCCCTGTGGCAGATGCTAGGGGAGGAGCTGGAGGCCCACTTGCAGAATTTTCCGGAGGATGAGATAGTGATGGTGGGAGACCTAAATGCTCGGGTGGGAGCGTCAAGTGTGGAAATTTATGACAGACTGGGCCTCGGGGAAGAGTCTTACTTTATGAACGATTGCAACTGGGAGAGGGTATCGCAGGATAGGAATATTAACACAGCAGGTTTGGGCTTATATAGGATGGTTCTGGAGTGGGCTTTATTAATCCTTAATGGTAATACCAGGGGAGATGAGCAGGGCAATTTAACATTTGTGGGCCCGTTTGGCAGTAGTGTTATTGATTACGCTATTGCCTCTCAAGGGCTGGCCCAATTTGTAGACCATTTATTAGTAGGGACTCAACACCAGAGCGACCATTTCCCCATCCAGGTGGGCTTCCTCTTTGCTGCATTAGAACACAGTAAAGGGATATACCAACGGGGAGACCCCGGTGGGAAGCGGGTGGACCAATTAAAGGGGGTACGTAGGTGGACCCCTCTTGTAGCCGATAGTGTTGCTAAATTCCTGTTGGGTACGGACATTCAGACACAGTTTAAGAACTTGCAATCCGCTACCTCTGTTGGAGAGGCTATAGAAATCTGGGAATTATTAGTGGAACAATTATGTCCTCTAGTAACAAGGACACAAGAACCCAGGAAAGTATCCACCTTTAAGGGGATAACGGGGTGGTGGGACGGGGATTGCCGGGTGATAAGAACGTCTCTTAGACACTTAGCCCGGAGACTCCATTGGAATAGGAATAAGCAATTATATTTGAGGTATAGAGAGCTGAGAATCTACTACAAGGCAATTTTGAAAACTAAGAAAGCGAATTATTTTCATTCACGATGGGTAGCGCTTCAGGAAGCTGTGGAAAGGAAAGATGGGAAACAGTTCTGGGAATTGGTTAATAGGTCTAAAGCCCATAGTGGATTGATAAGAGAGGCAGCTATGCCTCCTTTAGCCTGGACTTCTCATTTTTCAGCTTTATTTGCATTAGTTGATCAAGAGAAGGATGAGACCCCTCCTCGAGATAAAGATCTGCCCCAGTGGGATCCTATTCTCCCACAGGAGGTTTTCTCAGTAGTAAATGCTCTTAAAAGGGGGAAAGCGGTTGGACCGGATTTTGTACCCGGCGAATTTTTGAAGGCCCTCCCGGACTGGGGCTTGGGCGCCCTGGCAAATCTGTTTACTTTAGTCAACAGCACTATCACTATCCCGGAGATGTGGAAAATGGGGACGGTGGTCCCCATTTTCAAGAAAGGAAACAAATCTAACCCCAATAACTACAGGCCTATTACCTTGCTCTGTGTGACAGCTAAGGTCTATGCTGCCCTCCTTTTGCACCGCCTACGGGAATGGTGCGATCTGCGCAACATAGTGGCAGAGGAGCAGGCGGGATTCAGGGCAAATCGTTCAACCGGAGAACAGATCTTTGTATTACATCATCTAATGTCTAAATATAGGAGGCGAAAACAGAAAATATTCATAGCCTTCGTAGATTTATCAGCAGCGTTCGACACTGTCTGCAGGTCTGAACTGTGGACAGTGCTGGACGGTTTAAAGGCTGACCCGCGTCTGATCGCCTTAATAAGAATGTTGTATACAGAGACCTGTCTCCGAGTTAGGATGCCCCCGGAGGGAAGATTTACAGATTCTATCCAAACCTTTAGGGGGGTCAGGCAGGGGTGTCTGCTGGCCCCTTTGCTCTTTAATATTTATGTAAATTCATTGATCACCGAGCACAAGGAGGTTGCGAGGTACCACCCGCCGTCCATTGGGGGACGGAAAATCTTCCTACTGATGTACGCAGACGACACTGCCCTGGTCGCCCTTTCTCGGGTGGGGCTTGGTAGAGCTTTACTTGATTTCCAGAATAGATGTCGTTTAAAACATCTGAAAATAAATTATGATAAAACTAAAATTATGGTGGTAGGTGGTCGATATAGGAAATATAGTTGGTCTATACAAGGACATCGGATAGAACAGGTGCGAGGTTTTCGATATCTGGGCGTCAGGTTGGCAGATTCCTGCTCATGGAAATTGCAGGTGCGGATGGCCAAGGAAGTGGTAAGCCCAGAGATAGTGGCTATCACACGTTTTTCCTATGCCCATGGCCAACCGTCTGCTTTGGTGTTGCGCCGAATTTTGGAGGCTAAGGTCCTGTCACGACTGTTATATGGATCTCACGTATGGGGTATCGAGGTGGAAGCAACACGGCAACTCCAACCTGTAATTACTCAGTGTTGGAGGAAGATCCTTAGATGCCCGCAAGCTACAAGCTCGGCCATGGTTTTGACTGAGCTAGGGTGCCCTTCCTTGGCAGCTTTGATTGACATCAGACTCCTGTCCTTTTGGGCTAAATTACGCGATGCGCCCGAGGGCTCTCTGTTGGAGCGCACATGGGTGGAGAAGGTCACAGAAAAAGTGGGGGGGGACCCATGGTATCTTGAGGTGACCAGTCGGTTGTCACGGCTGGGATTCTCTGAACCCTACTTTCAGTATGTGACCAGCAGACAGGTTAGAGAGACTCTGAAGATGCGAATAAAGGATATGGATAGGCAGTGCCTTAGGGCCTTGGCATCCAATTCTCAGTCAGCACTATTCTACCAATATATTTTGCCCCCCCAGTCTGGAGCTCCCTATTTGTATTCTTGGATGAAACCGGACCTGAAGTTCAGATTTGGCACACTCAGGTTCCAAACAGTCAAAACAGCAGTCCTCCTAGGGAGATTCCTGGGGATTCCATGTGAGGAGCGGATTTGCCCTTGTGGGAAGGAGGTGGAGAACCTCAACCATTATTTGCTGAAGTGCCCCCTGTATGCCCAATTGCGTGAGAGGCTGTGGGATGATATAGGTATGGGAACAGATTGGCCCGAAACTAGGCAGCTAATTTTTCTGTTGGGGGATCAGGTCCTTGAAAGGACCAAACAGGTGGCTATTTTTGCCACTAGATGTGATGCCATTCGGTCCAAATTGTAATTTGGTTGCTCTGGAGGTAAAAGATGTCATTGGGGGGGGTGGGGGCTGTTCGTAGATATGTGATATGTTAGAGTTTTGTATTTATCATGTATTTTATTTTTTTTGTTGGCCCCTTGATGGTGATTTGATTGATCGTGATGACTGTAATATGTAATGGCCATGTGGCTACATATAATAAAGCTTATTATTATTATATAACTTTTCAACATGACCCCAGCAAAGGAAAAGGCTCCCCACCCCTGATCTAAGTGAACCTTAGCACAAATGTAAATCCCATTCATTTCAGTGGTACTTGTGGCTGCATTAAGTGCTAGTGCCAGTACTGTCTGCTTGTAGAATTACACCCATAGCAGTATTAAAAATTGATTAATATGAAAATGTGTTATGAGTTAAATGTAAAATAATAGAACAACAAACAAAGTCAATTTATTTCTAGGTACTTAGCTTTCACCGTGACCCAATTAAATTAACGTTTACATTTCAAGGAAAGGGGGGAAACCCCTATTAACAAAATAAAATTAACACACTTCAAGAATTATTGTGTGGCCTGCACAACAAATACTTACTTCTTAAAACCTCAGCTTTAGCAGCAAAAACAGCCAGATTTCTCAAAGAATGTTCCTCTTTTTGCTGCATTACCCAGATCAATTTTTCCAAGTGATTATAACATTTAATGTAAGATGGTATTGGGAACAAAAACTTCTGGCAAATTTCATTATAAAGTGGACATTCTATTATGTAATGTATCAAATCTTCATAAGCATTCCAACAGTAAGGACATAAACTTTCTGTTTTGGGGAGGCCTGTCATATGACCTTCTATTACTGGTGTAGGAGTTTGTTCCAATCTGAGTCTTGCCAAAGCCATTCTTAGTGTGGGTTTGAAATCCAGGGTTAAATATTTTTCTAATTTGAATTAATCTTTCCACAGACAATAATGTGGTGCAATATCAGCCAGGCATACAGCTGCCAGGTTTGATTGGCATGCCACATCTCTGTCAGACATGAAAAGCTAGTTTGTCTGCCTGCAAAAAAAGGCATTTGTCACTTTGTAGTAAATATCCAAAGCCCATACTCCTAAAAAGGTTAGATACGTAGCGCAACCATGGTGATTGGTTTTGAAAGGAAGCAAGTTTATCGTCCATAATACACATTTTGGGTAGCCTATGTGGGGAAAGGGGCTGGATTTTAAACCAATAGGAAGCTAGCCTCCAATCAATCTGTGACTTCACAGATTCCAAACCAGTTTCCAATCTCAAAAATGTCGCCGGAACTGAGGGCACTAAACCCAAAAGAAAACGGTAGGGATTTGTTTTGATTTATCTCTATATCATTAGTTACACCATAACCCCAAATTTCAGAGGCATACAAAAACTGGGAATTAACCTTTGCTACAAACGCCCTAAGAGGTGCCGTTCTAGATCTTGCAACTGTAGCCTGGTGGAACTTCCTAATAGCCACTGAGGATTGGTCCCCTTTAATCTTCAAGTTACTAAGATGGAGCCTCCACTCTTTGGCTGAGGATAAAGTTGCTCCTAATTATTTATATTGTTTCACCACTTCCAGCTTGCTACCTCCCATCCACCAGGATTTAGTCACTACCCTTTTGCCCCCAGACCATGATATTTGTCTTCCCATGGTTTATGTGCAAGTTGTTCAGTCAACATAATTCTTCAAACCTATCAAGAGATCTTTAAAAAAGAGACTGGCGATCTAGAAATTAAAACCGTATCTGCGTACATCAGGATTGCAACAGACGAATCAAGCACCTTATGGGGGTGAAAATCTCCCCTTGACATCTTCTCGATTATCATTAGTAAATAAATTGAAGAGAAGAGGGGACAAGATGCAACCCCGTCTAACCCCTCTACTAGTTGTAAGTTTAGGGGGTATCTCACCCCACAGACTCCATCAAACTCGGGCCCATAGGTGTTTCTATGATATGCCATCAACAGACTGAGAAGAGGAGGATGCAGTCCCAGCCTACACAATTTGTTCCAGAGCAAGCACCTATAAAATAATGTAACTGCTTTTGCCATTTTCTAGTTTGGGGGTGTATACCCCATGCCACCTGAAGGTGGCAGTACTATCCAACTATTGTCCTGTATCCCACTGACTTTTGAACCTACTGGCCTGGACTCTACATTCTTTGAGGATATGATTTGCAAAGGAAAAGGATGTGACAGTTTTTTACTATAGCTGTACAGAAATATTTCTCCTCATGGATGATTTTCTGAGTCAGCTGTCAGAATTACTATCGTGCAAGGTCTAATTTATATCTTAGCACAGTCGTACTCTTGTTAATGCCTACATGGTAAGATAGAAGGAATTGAAGCAAACGGGGATGAACATATTGCTAGAAGAGTTTACTATGGTATATGAGAGCCACAGTCTGGGGACAAAAATGCCATGGTGAGAGATTATGCAGACAGTGAAATCTTACCATAATTGAAATCAGTGCTGTAGCTCCTCACCCGTCATGAAAAAACAATAAAATGTGGCATTTGTGTGACCTTTGTAAAAAAAAAATGCAGACATTCATAGAATAACAAAATAATGAGAAGACTTGTTGAAGCACTAAGGAATTCTGAATAAATGAACTGCTAGTCCACTGGTTCCCAAATGTTTGCCTGAAGTACCCCATTTTGTGATTTAAATATAATTCTGTGACCCCTGAAAGAACAGACATGCACAGTATATCAAATATCAGTTGAAATCTTGCTTCTACTCACAGATAGCATGCCCCATGGACACAACTCAAAGTTTAGGAACCTCTGTAACACATGAGGTGAAGCCACACAAGACAGAGGTGCTGCCACACAAGATGCCTTGCGCAGACTACCACGCCTTGGGCAGCCAGACTATGCAATATAGTGCATTGTGTGGCTAGTGGCTGCCAGATATTTCCCCCTACGACTGGGCAGGGTGAGCAGCTGGCTCCTGCGATGTGCCTCAGAAAAAGGCCAAGGACACGTCGCATTGCAGCCTTACCCAAAATGGGGTACGGCTGTTCAAGTTGTGGTAACCCGTGCGCCTGGGTCTCTTCTGCCCCACTGTGCAGTGAATTCTACAGCAGGGCTTTGAGTGGCAGGTGCTTTTGCCTGTTGTGCGCAGCCACATTGTGGCCAGGGGCGGGATTGTGTTGGTCCAGGGGAGGAAGGAGTGACATGACCAGCCACCTGCTTGTGTGACCAGTGCATTGGCCTGCCCCGGCCATGGCGGGAGATCTGACAGCGGCCCAACCGGCTGTCGTATGGGGGGGCTAACCTGCCCAAACCCCTGCTCTGGCCCGGCAATGTGGCAGCTGCACTTGCCCACCATGGGGCTGTGTGGGAGCAAGCTCATGCGGCTGCACATCCAAAGCTCTCTGCAGCTTATGCAGCTGCGCACCAAGCTATCACTCTGGGCGGCTAGGCTACGCAATAAAGTGCATTGTGTGGCCAGTGCCCGCCAGATGTACGTGATGTGTCCTCTGAAAAATTCTGAGGACACATCGCAGAGCAGCCTTACCCCAACTGGGGTAAGACTGCCTAAGACAAGGCAACTTGTGTGGCACAGCTGCGCTTGGCCTGTGGGGAGCACCACTGTGGGGCCTTGAGTGGCAGGCACTGTGACCCATCACGTGCAGCCACATCACAGCCAGGGGTAGGATCTCAGTCAGGCCAGGGGAGGGAGGCAGGGCCAGGTGTCCGCTTGTTTGGCTAGTGCCACGGCCCACCATGCTTGTAGCAGCCCTGGCAGTGGTCGGCCTGCCCAGCTTCGCCGCAACTGTATACTTGGATCCCCGTGCTAGCCCTGCATTGTGGCAGAAGCAAATGCCCATGAGACCATGCAGGGATCCAGTCACCGCAGCTTGTCTGGCTGCACCTATGCACTTATTCTTTCATTGACCTTGCTTATCTTTGGTTTAGACTCTTCCTAAACTGTTTGGAGTGAATTATCTATATGATCTGTGACCATGACTTCCATTAATACTGTTAACAGCTGCCTGTGAACATCAAGTAGAAAACAAAACTGTCCCCTGTCAAATCACTCTCAATAAATCTCCTTAGTTTGATTTTTTTCACTACTTATGTTTGTAGTCTATCAGCCAGTTTTATCTCCATTTCAGACACCACAGAATTTTTATCCAAACAACATCCTTTCAGACAACTTCCACACATCGTCTTTTGCTTTGAACCTAACATGCCTGATACAGTCTATAAAGTATTACCTTTTTTTGTTTTGTTTTTAAGGCCCAAACAGTTTAGTGTTTTACCATTTCATCTGTCTGTTAATTATTCTAATTTGGGGAAATGTCTTCTGATCCAGCAAAAAAGTGAAATGAAATCCATAGAATCAGACAGAAGGCTGGGGAGCATAGTAGCAAGAAGTGAAATTTCTGCAGCATGCACTCCCACCCTTCCTGTACACACTAGTAACTACTCACTGGTGTTCTGGCTCTTCAGGACAAGGGATCCATATTGCCAAAAAATAATGGACAATAGTGTACAAGCAGTGAGCTTCCCAAGGGAGTTCACTTCTGTGGATACCCTACCTTTGTGTATGTTAGTAGCTGAAACCAACTCCTCGGAAAAATGAAGAAATCTGCTGGGGATATTGTAGCTGTAGACATTCTACCTGTATCAAAGCAGTAGGGTTGTGCAATTCATGTTCGTTATGAAAATGAAAAATTTTGTTTTCATTTTTGCTATTGTAATAATGAATACTAAAATAATAATGAAAATGAATTTTCATTATTATGAAATAATGGGAAAACACTGAAAAACACATTTCTGGCTATAACGTTTTTGTGTCTTAGATCTCATTAATCTTGGGGAGATTGCACCCCCAATGAAGGGTGCTATGTGTACCAAATACCAGAATGTTTGCATAAAGGGAACTAATTGTATAAGCAACTGCATTTTTTAATTTTAAGAAAAGCTGCATACATATTCCTGGCTACAACTTCTTTGTCTTCCATCCAACGTGCATGAAACCTGGCATGATTATGTCCCTCCCCATGATTGCCATCCCTGCCAAAGTTCAGAAAGCTTGGATAAAGGGTTCTGATGTTATAAGCCATTAACTTGAAAATGCATTTCTGACTAACATGTTTATATTCTATCCTGTTTACAAGACATTTGGCAGGAATGCATCCCACGCCTTCCCTGTTATCTCTGCCAAACTACAGGACAATTTGATAAAGGGCTTATAAATGTATAAGCAATTGAAATTATCCCCTTGATGACCATTCAGATAAATAGAAGCACATGCAGTGCCAGTCAGAGGCAGGCACCTGGCATGGCAGTGGGAGGGGGGATGTAGGAGGGAGAATGGGGAGCAACCCAACAGACTGACAGACACATTCACTGACCAATTACTGTATACTTCCAGCTTTACGGGACCAATCGGTAGTGGCTTCGAGGCAGGTATAGGAGGGACATAACGGACTTTGGGGATAGCATCTCAGCAATTAGGAGACATGGTTTACACATCCAGGCTGGCCAATTATCATCACAGTCACATCCTGCAACACTGTGCAGAGGGCATAAGAGAACCTCTTTTGGCTCTTTCCTAAACAGATGCTTCGAACTTCCCAGTAACAACTGGGGGAGAGAAGCTGGGGGTGGTCACAGCACAGAATGAGAATATCTGGTTGACATTTTTGCTGGCCAATTGGCATTGCAAACAGATCTTACATAACAGTGACACATCAAAGAATCCCTGGCTTAGGCTTATTATCTGAATATGCTATGTAGGCTTATAAAATTGGAAACCTTTATCACAACTTTCTGATATTTGGCAGAGATAATCCTGAAGGTGTGAGATAGAGCCCTGCCAGATTTCATGTACACCGGTTGGACTACAAAGCTATTACAGCCAGAAATACATGTATAAGTTAATTGTTTATACCACTAGGACCCTTTACCCAATCCTTCTGAAAATTGGCATAGATAGGGTAAACTTGGAGAAGGATATAATCTTGCCAAGTTTCATCCACATTAAATGGGAGACAAGTTACATCCAGGAATGTGTCACAGATTTTTGCAAAATAATATAATTTAACAGCTTATAAAACTGGAATCCTTTATCCAGTCCTTCTGAACTTTGGTACACATAATGCCATCCATTGGCGGTACAATCCTTCCAAGTTTCATCCAAATATAATCATCATCATCATTTGTTTATTACGGCTAAATACCATATACACCAAATTTAAATGGCTAAAATTTAAAAACAAAGGCCAAAAAGCATTCAAATTAATCAGCATCAAACAAATTCCTCTTCCTAGCAGCCAGCAGGAAAAAGAGAGCAACTACCTTCATGGCTTCTAAATCTGTGGTTGTAAATAATTTGATAATCTTTTGTAGCTCGTCAAAGGGCGCTCCAGCTTGTAACAGAGGAATAAGCCAAGTTAGGTGCAACTCCTCATAATAAGGGCATATCAAATATAATGAAAAACAAAAATGTTACACCCAAAAATGGGTTTTCCATTGAAACCAATGGAGATTAAACACAAATTTTCATTCATGAAAATTTTAAATAACGAAAACAAAAATGAATAACAACATGGGTCCCTGGTGCACATCTCTATAAAGCAGGGGCTTGGACTAGATGATGCTTGGAGTCCCTTTCAACACATGGGTGTTTTCAGATGAAATGCTACCCCACATGACCATCCAGGAGCCATGGACTCGACCACCCATCTGAAGGCGGAGACTGAATGCACACTTCCATGAGCCACGAAACAAGCACTCATGGCCACATGCAGATTTCCTGACATGAAATCCAGAGTACTCCATGTGAAGCAAGTCAAATGTACAGTGACCACTTCCATGGCTGGGGTAGCTTCACTGGGAGCTACCTATTTGAAGCCCTCCCCACTCCACCTACGTGGATGCTCCGTGGCTGTCACTCAGTGGTCACGGACCCTCCCCCATTGGCTTACTCATTTACCCAATGATTCTATGCTCTTAGTAGCATCTGCTCACTTTCCATACAGCCCTGCCAGCATCACTCACGCTTCATTTCAACAGATTTGCCTTTCTGACACTGCCTCCATAGGCACCTGCTTTTATCTCCACCTTTCTTACAGTGAACGGATACGATCATTTCAGGGTCCCTTATACAGATTTTCCTCAGAGCTGTTAAACTGGATCTGTGAGAGGCAGTTCATCGGCCCCTTCTCTTTAGTGATGGGGTGGGCTATAGCAGACACCTGCTGTGAATTCCCTTTTTTCTGTTTTTGCCCAGCCTATAAAATGTCATTGTTATCACTTTCTTTATTATCCCATCTGGAAGTTGTTGCTTAGATAATGGGTTGTTTTTTTTGTTTTATGTGGAGAGTAACCACCCCCTTTCTTCCTTTTCCCTACCCGGCATCCTTAGGCAAATTGGATGCATCAGTACTATCATCCAGTGCATATGGTTTAAAGTACCCTGGTTTTGTAGTATCAAAAGGACATAATTTCCTTAATGTAGCATCATCTGAAGTGTTTCAATGTGCCTAGCATTTTATAAAAACACTTAAGATATTTCTTACTGTCACATTTCTTTTATTTGTATTGTCCATATTTGGCAAACTGGAGCTTTCCTTTCAAGGAGAATAGGACAATAATGAGGGAAAAGACAATTATAAGTGATGTGAAGTGATGACTGTTGCCAAATCCTTCACTTCTCCCTCCATAAAATTGCTAAGATTCACGTTTTCTCTCTGTCTCCTCTGCCAAAACCCTTGTTCATGCTCTGGTCATCTCTCACCTTGATTACTGTAACCTCCTCACTGGCCTCCCCCGCTCTCCCCTTTCTCCCCTTATCTCTGTCAAAAACTCTGCTGCCAGGGTCATCCACCTCACCCATCGCTTCGACCATGTGCAGCCCCTCCTCTGCTCTCTTCACTGGCTCCCCCTTCCTGAAAGAATCCTGCACAAGTTCCTAGTTGTCACCTATAAAGCTCTTCACAGCCTTGCTCCCCCCCTACCTCTCTGCACTAATTTCCCTCCGTACTCCAGTCCATGAACTCCACTCCTCCTCTGTCCCCTCTCTCGCCCACCACACCTCCCCTGCTCCCCTAACCACCTTCTCCCTAGCTGCCCCCCTTTGCCTGGAACTCCCTCCCTGCCCACATCCGCCTCGCCCCCTCCCTTCGTACCTTCAAATCCATCCTCAAGACCCACCTTTTCCGCTCTGCCCTCCCCGACTCCCTCCCTTTGTCTAACACCTGCTGATACCTTCCATCCAGTACAATCTGTTACCTGAGGTCTGTGTACTCATATCCTCACCACATGGACCAGCCAGCCATCATTCTTGATGTAAGCAAGCCAAGCACGAGCACCTGGGACCTCGCATCTTCATGAATGTTACACCCCTTGTCTCTCCCTGTGTGTTCCCCTTCCATCGTCTCCCCCAGCCCCTCTTTATCTCAGATTGTAAGCCCTAGGGCAGGGACCGTATCTATTCCATTACTTTGTAAAGCTCCAGGTACATTGCTGGTGCTATATAAATGCTTGATAATAATAAATAATAAATTCAGAGAAAGCTTTGCTTGGTTCATTTTGTAAGTGCTGTAGAACTGATTACCAAATATCTTCTTATGGACAAATTGTGCTTGCAGATGCTCCTATATAGCAGCAATGATGGTCTGAAGAATGTATCTTAGGGCAAATTTTGGCCCTTGTTTTTAATACAATACCTGTTTGTACTGCCTTTTTTAGTAGAAGTATTTCCATGTTTGGAACATGAGTTACATTTTTTAAAGTATTTTGAATGCCAGAGAATTCACTGTAACCCCTTCAACTGCCTGTGGCGTGCTTTGAGAAAAGAAATTGAAAATAATACATATTCTATCAATATTTATTTAAATTTGGAAAGGCAATCCCCCCTCCTTTTTTTTTTTTTTGTTTTAGTTAAGTTTTATGAAGACTGATGTCATTCTGCCCCAGGAAATTTTGTTGAGCTCTTGCAAACAAGCTAGAGATAGGGAAGAAGAATTTCTATAGAAAAATGCCTTTTAACTCCATCTCATCATGACGTTCAGACTTTGTAACACTGAGGCTGCTAAATGAATCATAGTGTGAAATCCTGGCCCCATTAAAGTTGGTGGGAGTTTTGCTTTTGATAATAGCTGATTTAGGATTTCACTCATGGCATGTAACAGAACAGAATTATGAGAAGAGGTGCATTTCTAACCATGCTTAATTGTAGCTGTGGGGAGGAGGAAGGCCAAAAAGGCATTTTATTTATTATTTAGTTATTCCTAAACTGAGTTGGTCAAAATCACCACTAGTATAAATTAGTATGGTGGAGTTAGTGGAATTATGTTAAAGGTGAATTTCATCAAGTGAATGAGTTCCACCAGATGTATTTCTCTGGGTTAACATAGGCTCTGATCTACAAAGTTATGCACAAACACAGGCTTTCAAGTTCTTTTACTGGACCACACCAGCTCAAACCTTTTGATTTAACACTAGATTTGATCCCAGGTTTCTAGAAACAAGTACAGTGAAGGGGGGGGAACCCACAACTCACGGGCCAAAATCCAGGTTGCACTTTTTATTTTGCCCATTTCTAGTTCCTGGATCTAACTTGTAAATCCAGTCCTCCCTACCCTCGAGCACTGAAAGAGTGAGTTCTGGGCAAGGGAGCAGAGATGAGGGCATGCACACAGGAGTAGGATTCACGGCATAGATCCATAATATGGTCCTTTTCCTTCCTACCCCTATTCCAAATACACCTCAACTATTACCTGGCTCATGAAGCTTGTACTCATTTTCAAGTGACCCATGGGAAGGAAAAAGTTCCCTACCCCAGTAGTACAGTAATCCATTTCCACCTCAGCAACAAATGTCATCAATTTTGCAATGGAGGTTGACCCTTTTATTATGCAGAATTTCTAAGACTGAAACTATTAACAAGAAAATGTCACTGACATTGTTGCCCCCACACTGCTGCTTTTCTGTCCTGCATAGGGTTGCCACCTCTCTCAGTTTGACCCAGAGACTCCCATAGACAAAATTGACAGTCTCAGGGTCAAACTGTGAGAAGGGGCAACCCTAGTCCTGCAGCCATTGTCTCCCTGCATTTGAAATTCACCACCTCTGTCCTGCCTCAGACTTGACTTGTGCCTGCTTTGGCATCATCATGATGCATCCGCTAATTGAAAGAAAATTGAATGGAGGTGGCTCACGAGTCACAGGGCATTTTGGGGTGCTTATTACAGCCTCTATGCTGTGTGTTTTTTTCAAAAATATAAGGGAAGAAAGAAAGTATCATTATTTGCTTTTTTTTCATTCCTAGAACTTTAAAAATTATATTGCTCAAAAGCCAAATGAATGGACTTAGAGAGAGAGGTCCTTTGTTATCTACAGACTAGTTACTGCATAGGAAGAACCAGTACAAACTACCCTGCTGAACCTTGCAAATGTATTTCCATCCCTTGACATCAAGAAACCCCACCTCTCCTTGGTTGAAAAGGTAATTTATTTTCTATGCAATCTCATTCTATAGCCTTGCAATAGTAACTGCCAAAAGGCTGCCAAATCATGTGGGTATGAAGGGGATTATGCGAAATAGGAAGTAATGTTATGTGAGGGTTTATGTGCGTAAAACAAATGCTGCTACAGCTGGCACTAATTGACACCCTTGTTATCACTCTTAGCAGATAAAACAAAAACAGAATGACTGTAGAGACCAATCTGCCTGCCAGTTGATGTTTGCAGAGCACCTTGAAGATGCAAATTACCGTATAAGTATATTGCTATATTTCAGGTTGCAAAAATCAAATTCCCAGCCTACATTACTAGGTTTTCCACTTGGTAGGGGTGGGAGGTGCCATAAACATCTCTGACAGCAGGAAGAAAGAACTGTCCTGTGGTTAAAGAGCTGCACTGATTGCAGTGACCAGGGATGTCCGAAGAACATTCCTAAAAGGGGGAAAAGAAGGTAAACATGAGGCAGTGGCGGCTGGTGGGGCAGTGGACGGAGCCTGGCCAGTGGGCCTAGGGTCGGAGTCTGACCTAGGGGCAGGGCCTGGCCAACGGTTAGGCCAGTGGTATGGCTTAACCAATGGGTTCAAGTAGGGGAAAGGGGTCTCCTTGTTGTCTGCAGCCTTCTTTTCTGCCATGCTCCTACCTACTTGCTCCTCTGTTCACAACTGTTCACAACTTTCTCCTACACTGTACAGAGTACCTACACTGTATCCCCGACAGCCAAGTGCCTGTCCAAACACACAGGCCCTTTTTAAAAAGTTTGGCCTGTTGCAGGCCTGTAGAGGTTATGTGGAAAGGCAGAAGGAGAGCAAAAATAGGTCAAGCTGGCTTCATAGAAATTCCCTTCAGAAGACCAGCATCATACAAAACACCCAGCCTAAGAAAGAAACAAGAGGAGCCGATACTCAAAAGATATGGAGCAATTGAGATACCAGGCAACTCCCCCTTTTGTTTAACCTCCAGAGATAGGATCCTCCCACCTAGCACCATGCCCCAGTTAATAGTCTGCCCTTGACCCCTTCAGTGAAAAAACCCTCAAGATAAGGGGATATCAACATACCCGATTCTCCTGCCCCTCCATCCAGCCTGATGTTTGCATAACTTTCCACTTGTCCCCCAAAACATGCTACACAGCTCTGTTGCAATGTAAGAGGCACCTTCTGTTGCAACCAGACAGGGAGCTTTCATGGGAGTACTAGCCATTAGTGAAAAAGCCTGCCACAACATCCCACCAAACTGCAAAGCGCAGGGTCATTTTAAAATGCAAGGAACATTCCATTTGATTGGAAACCCTTCCATCCAAGCCCCTAGGTCCCCCACCCAAAAAAACAGAAAGCAGACAGTTTACGTGGAAAACAGCCAAGAAAGGGACCAATTTTGACCAAGTGTAGCCATGGCCAGCAGGGGCCCCAGAAAATGGCCACAGCCTTTGCACATGCTTGGGGGAGGAGGGGGGAAATCAGCAGTGCACCTGCAAACACACAACAAGCAAAATCAAACCACTGAAACCAGATCCTAAGCCAACCATATTATCTTTAGCAGACTTCAAAAGCAGAAGCAAGGAGTTTAACTTGTCCCCCAAAACGTGGTTCGCATCTGTTGCAGCCCCATTATCCCAGTGTTTCACAGCCAGCCCCATTCCCCCCTTACCCCCATTCCCCAGTGTCTCCCAGTCCTCCCTGCCACAGCCCCGCATTCCACAGTGTCTCCAGTCCTCCCCCCCACAGCCCCCCATCCCCCAGTGTCTCTCAGTCCTCCCCTCCACAGCCCCCACCCCAGTTTCTGCCAGTCCTCTTCCTACGGCCCGCCATTCCCATGTCTCCCAGTCCTCCCAACCACAACCCCTCCATTCCCCACTGTCTTCCAGTCCTCCCCCCATTCCCCAGCGTCTCCCAGTCCTCCCCGCAACCCCATTTTCCTTGGTGTCTCCTTCCCCCCACAGCCCCTCATTCCCCAGTGTCTTAGTCCTGCCCCAGCACCACCACCACCCCATTCCCCAGACTCACTTAGCAGCAGAAAGGAATTGTGGTGTTGTTTTGATCTTTTCTAGTTTCACCACCCCTGGCTGGCCACACAAGGGACCTGGCCAGGGTCTCAGCACTGGCAGGCAGGCAGCGCAGAAGAAAACTGTGTCTCTGCCATCCAGCCAACACAAAATGGTGCTGCTTCAACAAAAGCCCACCACCACGAAGCCTCACGTTGTGTGCACACAGCTCCTGGCTGCTACTGCTGTGTTCTGGATTCCTGGTGCCTGGGCATTTGACTCAGCTGCCCATGCACCATTTAAAATGGCAGCCCATGGGACTCGGTTAATACTGCCCCGTGTCAAAAAAAGTGAATGGCCCACTCAGGTGCCTGCAGTATGGGCTGTTAAGAAGACGGCCATTCCGCAATCAGCACCATTTTGAACCTTAAGGCTTCCCCTCCTGGCTGCTTCCTCAGGGCTCCTTCTCCATCCTATCCATCCCCCCCATCACCAACAAGTTGAGCCTCGGCCCCACCCCCACACAGCTCCCCCTACTAGACCCAACGTCAACAAAAATGAGGAGCTGCCTGCAGCACAACGTCCCAGTCTGACCCAGAAGAGCGGTTCAAGCAGTACAGCATGGTGTGCAGCCTGCAAATGGACTGACTGGTAATCTTTTATGCTGTTGTGCCAGGTGATCGGGGGGTATTTCTTGGGGGCAGTGCCCCAGACATCCTACAGTGTGCACCGTGCCTGCCATGGGGGATGTTGCAATACCTGCCACTGTGATGTTCCCACACTACTTCTGGTTTGCCCTATAATCAGTATCTGCCAACATTTGAAATTCATTGACTCCATCCCTTTTGATCAGTGCCTTGTTTTGCATCCTGAAATTAAGGTTCCAACTTCTCAGAGTTTCACTCTGAGTCTCCCATTTTTGTTCTCAGGATGAAACTGTGACAGGTGGCAATCCTACAGCCACCATTTTGAAAGAATATGGACATGAGGTAGTTTTCAGGACATTTGGAGGCTGCTTTTTATAGCAGCCATCATTATTTTGTCAAAAAATGTCAGGTCATGGCTTCTCAACTGTGGTGTTTCTGCTATTGAGTAAGAATCATTTCTGTTTCTGCTCCATATTGTCTATGTAACCTTAGCTATGGATTTTATCACTCATGCCTTGATTCCCACATCTGAACAATTGAGATGTTACTTTCATACCCACATGAATGTTATGAGATATTAATTATCAGCTAATTTGTAAGTTTATGCAGTGGACCAAAAAGAGTTAAATAGCATCATATACAGTACACCCCTGGTCCTATGAAAACTTCCTACACAAGGTTAATTAACCCCCTGATCTGTGTTATCACATTTTAGCAGCTGAACCAAGCAAGCATTAGTGTGTAGTAACTTTTATAAGGAATAAATTAGAACACACTTCTCCCCAAGCCATCCTTCGATAACCTGGAGCAGGCAAAATTAAGCCCTGAACAGGAATAGCCATACAAACCACCTTTACTCCTGGGTAAACTATCTGTGGTAGCTTGGTTTTACTTATCCTTGGATAAGCTGCATTTCTTGTGAATATGCCTCAAGAGGATGGATAAAATCTGGCTTTAAAGAGGGTGGAGGCTGTTTTTTGGCCTATGGAATACTTGGCCCTCTTCATTCAGCTGCTCAAAAAGCTTTAATTACATACTCCTTGCTCATTTTACTAGTTAACTTCTATGCTTTGTATCACTTATATCATTGAATCATTGTAATGATAATGTATTTTGTACTCCATAGTCTACTGTTTATATATCTTATGGTAGTGTTGGGTATTATATTGAATATAACTCTATAATATACCTGGCATTAAAACACCTGAGTCACAGATGTTTTTATCACTTTAATAAGTACCCTCCATGTAGAGAGAGCTATAAATAAAATCTGGCAAATTGTTTCCTTTCTGACTTTCTTTTTTATTGAGGAAGCAAACAACAGTAAATTAAGTGTATTTTTCATCGATTTTTTTTTTTTATAAACCTAAGTCTTGATATGAACTCGGGAATAAGCTTTGTTTTAATTCTATGCTTCTTACAGTTAGTATTTCAGATTATTTTTTTAACTTTGTAATCCTCTCTTTCAGAGGTAATTTGATGCTCAGTCAGAGAATCGTTGACCATTTGCTACTTTTCATCAAGTTAGTAGTACAGTACTAAAATTGTTAACTTGTACAACTCAGCCTTATACATTGGTAGGCTTCCCCTGATTATCTCCCACTTCACTTTGGTCCCCAGTTCTGTAAAGATTTACATGCTCAACTGTACATGCAAGTAGTAGCCCTGTTTTATCTCATGTGAGACTATTCACATGCATATTTAAGCAACTAAAATCTTTGCATAGCTTGGATCTAATGGCTTAATCCTGAAAAGACTTACACTATGTATTGTGACAGTGCATGTAGTATTAGAGCACGGGAGCGCTCTAATAGTCAAGGTGTGTTACACCCTCCATTATAAAGCCCCAACATTCTATTTGCTATAAAATTGGCATGTTTAAATTTAGGATTGTGAAATTTGTGATGAAGGATTACTGGAGTAAGCGGTTCAGGCTGTCCACATTTCAGTCAAATCAGTTGGATAGCAGCTGAGATATCAGAGTTTGAATACTGCACTTTGAAAGCCTGTTTTTTAAAAGTAGGCTTTTTAGAAAATTCAAGGAGACCGCCAGGGGGTGCCTTCTGGTTTACTTTTTGTAAATCTGGTTAGTAGTCTTTAAGTTATGACATCTTGAAAATTCAATGTTAGCCTATGGAGACCCTCCTGAGTGTGGAGTGCTTGCAAACATTCTATGTGTAATGCAGAGACTGTTTAAAAACAACCACTGTTGAATACTGGGGACTACAACTCCAAGCAGGCACTGCTTGCCAGAGCCTATCAGTGCTGGGGAAAGAGAGGGAAATCCACCTCCCAGGAGGCAGTGTGAGTGACTGGTCAGCCAGGCTTAGAGCTGATCTGGTGGGGAGAGGAGGAGAGCAAGTCCTGTAGCAGGGAGAGAGCTGGAGGTCATTCTGATCTGATCCCACAGCAGGCACCTCAGCTTGGGGGCCAGGAACTCTGAGATGGCTAAACAACAGAGCTAGCTAATCCAGCAGTGATGTTTGAGGTGGTTGATCTTGCCCCCTAAACCCACCCAGAACCACAGAGCGCATGGATTTCAGTGACAGTCCTTCCCACTCCAAAAACATGGGGTGTCTGGGCTGCGGCTCCAATGGGGCGCCCCATTGGAGGAGCATGGCTGTGACCGGAGCAGTGGACTTTGCCTAGGATGGTCCCAGGTGCAGGAAGAGAGCAGAGGTTTATCCCAGAGACAGGGACAGGAGACTACAGGTGAGATGGAATATATCTTCTTTCAGCGACTCTCCCTCTCACTTTCCCAACCCCACTAAGGAATGAGGGGTAAGCAGGTGCTCTGGGATGATACAGTGGGCGTTCTGCAGGAGGGGGGCAGGGAGATGGTGGGGTCCTGTGCAGAGAAGTCCTGTGGGGCAGAGTGTTAAGTGTAGTCCTCTTGTGAGGACTCTAGAGCGAGCCTCAGCCCAGGGAGGAAAATCCTATGGGGGAGCAAGGAGCGAGGGAGCATACATAAGGGGAGAGAGTATGGGCAGAGCCTCTGTAAATAGCTTCAACAGTGGGAGCCATACACAGGGGGAGTATTTTACAGGGAGCAGCCTTATTGGGGATACAGAATATGGAACCCAGTACAAGGGGAGGTCTGAATAGTGGGCAGCCTTGTGCAAGAGAGGGAGCCCTGCCCAAGGGGGAGTAAAGTGGGGGAGTCTTGTAGATACAGAGCTGCAGAATAATGGCCATAATTGTGTTAGCCTATGGACAGAGGAGAACTGAGTGAGTGAGCTCTGTACAGGGGGAGAGCTGCAGGATGGGCAGCATTATGCCAGGTGGAGAATCCTGTACATGGGCACAGCAGATTCAGGGAGCCCTGTACAAGGAGTGAACTAGCCAGGGGGTCCTATACAGGGGAAAGTCCTAGAAAGCAGATTGGCCAGTTTTGCACAAGGAAAAGAACCCTGACAGTGGTGAGCAGAGTGGAAGACTCCTGTACAAGCCATGAGCTAGAGAGCTCATAGAGAGAAGTTTTTTGAAGTTTGTAATGCTTCTACTGAACCAAAGTTGTTAGTAAAGCAGGGAGCTACCAGTAAAAATCCAGCTTCGTCTTGCTTGCTATAGTAACAACCTTCTAAACTGAAGGGAGCAGCTCTTCCACCTTTACGTCCCCCTAAGCCCTGCTCCCATAGTGGTTACGCTGCTCAGAAGGTATGGGAAAATGCAGTTCGGAGTTCGGCCCGAACTCGGCCTGTTCGGACGACCGAACACGAACTTACAGAACCAAACTCTATTCCGAACGTCAAAATGACCGAACAGTTCGGTCAGTTTGGATCGCGTTCGGGTGAGTTCGGGTGACTAAAATGTGGTGTCACTGGAAGGCCAAACGTAGCAGTGAGGGGGAGTCAGCTGAGGAGCAGACTTCCAGGTGCCAGGGGTGGAGGGTGGAGACTGGCTTGGAGTAGCAGCCAGCCTGCCCAATCACCATCCCTTTTTGCCTCAGACCACTGGCTTCGCAGTCTGCGATTGGCCACGGGCTAGGCTGCACGGCGCCAATGGGGCTTGCTGTGAGGCGGGCGCAGCAAGAAACAAAACTGTCTGCCTCCCCCCCTTCCCAACACCTTCTCAGCTAGTCACTGTTCCTGAACAGCAGGCGTTTAAGAAGGCTCCCTGTCCTAGCAGTTCCCAGCTCCCTAATCCATTGCCATCCTACTCCCATTTCACCCATCAAACCCATCTACCCCCATATTCTCATTTATTTAGCTTAGCTTAGATAGATTTAGTGGTTATTTTTTGTTTTTATCCCTCCCTGTGTTGAATCTTCCTTCCTCCCTCCCTCCTCCATTGAATCTTTTCCCTCTCCCGTATATTCCATCCCTGATTTCCTTCCCTTCCCCTGTTTTTTTATTCATTTAGAGTAGGATTATTATTAGATTGATTTAGGTTTCATTTCAATTTTGTACCCCTCCTTGTGTTGTTTGTGATTCCCCCCATCCCATAGATAGATAGATAGATAGCTAGATAGATAGCTAGATAGATAGATAGATAGATTGGATTAAAGATAGTAGACAGTTGTAGGAGTTAGCTTAGTGATAGCGATAGCGTTTAGTGATTTAGTTTTAGTGTTTGTAGAAGTAGGCCTGTGTACTTATTAGATAATCCATTTAGTTCATAGCATCAATCAATCAATCAAAATTTTATTAAGCGTAGCCATAGGCCATTGCTAAACAGAACAACAGAACTTAACAATACACATAATCCTCCTAATCCACTGTAACAGTGGGCAACAAATAAGTAACCAACAGAGTTAGCAATTAGCAGCCTGCGGTCGTGCAATCACCCAAAGGATGACAGACAGAAAACTGCCCTAAAGGGAGCCAATGAGCCATATTACCACAGTCCTGATGCACACACGACCCACCAGCCCCCTCCCGCCAGCTGAACCCCAACCTGCCACCTTCAAAATCGGGGGTACCCTTCCCCTATTCGGGCGAGGTTAAAGATCTAATATTAACGAACTGGTGTCTTCTGATAAATGCAGCAGTCAGGAACTTTCCCACAGAGGTGGTAATATCGGGGTCAGCATCTGCTAACAAAAATGTCACTCTCCTATCGTCTGCCCAGTCAGGATGACTTGACAAAAGTGACCCCAAAACCCTGGCCTGCAGATGGTCATACAAGTGGCACCTAAATAGCAGGTGGTCGATAGATTCGACCTCCAGCTGGTCAAAAGGGCAAAGTCTCTGTGCTAAGGACACCCTAGGAAGTCTGCCCACCCAAAGCTGAGTTGGGAGAGCATTGAATCTTGCGGCCATCATCAACCACTTCCCTCTAGCCGATAAACTTGCAGCCAGATACTGGGCTAAAGTATCGATCTGGGGGGGTCAGCCTCGAGTAGTGGACCAAGTGCCTGGAGGCTGCCACCCGACCCCTCTCCTCTTGAAGATCCACATCCTCCCACCTACGCTTTATTTCCACCACTGCCACCCCTAGGTCCCTAGATAGAATATAAGGCTGGGACAGTCCCAATCTGTTAAGGTGAGCCTCAACCCTCCGAGCCCACAGGATCTTAAAAGCGTCTGCTTGCAAATATGGAAACAGCTTCTTCTGGCATGAATCAATGAACCAGGTCCAAAGCTTATGTGCCCTATCCCAAGCCCCAAAAAACCACCTCCGCTGCCTCAGCTTGAGACGAATGGTGGCCCCCAGGGTTCCCCCCAGGGCCCTCAAGAGAGCCCTAAGAAAAATGGACTGCACTCTATTAATCTGGGAGGTAGCAAACGGTGCCCACAACTCTGCACCAAACAGGGCCTGGGCAGAGGACTTGGCATTGAAGGCCTGGAGGGCCATCCTAAACTCTGTTCTCCCCGAGGACAAAAACAATTCCAAATGGCGAAGACCGATTGTTTCGCCACCACCAAAGCCCCCTCTGTATGTTTATTCCAGCTCCCTAAGGCTTAAAACGTGATCCCCACATACTTAAATTCCTTCACTTGAAGGATCTGGGCACCCTCAGACTTTCAGATATGCCAGTTAGCCCTAAGGGAATTAGCAAAAACTACCACTTTGGATTTGGCTAAATTTAGGAAAAGATCATTCTCTCTGCAATAACATGCAAAGACATCTAATTGCCTGCTTAGCCCCCTCCGAGTCTGTGATAAGAGGGCAAGGTCATCGGCAAATAGCAGGCAACCCATATTGCGCGAGGCCAGACGAGGGGGAAAAAATTGTGACAGGGCCATATACGGCACTACATAATTGAAAAATAAATTAAACTTTGTAGGCGCAAGCACGCAGCCCTGCCTGACCCCTCGCGTTCATAGCATTTAGAATAGTTAATAGCAGTTAGATTTAGTGTAGATAGATATATCCAAACTCAGCAGGCCTGCTTTAGGGCAACAGGCTTCATTGTATCAGCATCGCCTCCTGGCAGTGCCCTCCTCCACTGCCACGCAGGGCACTGGAAGGCCTGCAGGACTTGAGGCTGCGTCTGTCTCTGCTGGTGGTGGTGCTGGAGCAGGTGCTGGTGCTGCTTCCGATGTTCCTCCAGGGCCACCAGTTTCCCCCACTGTTGAGGCGATCCCCAGCAGTCCAGAGATGGTGGATCCCACCCAGCTGCTAGAGGCAGGGCCCGATCCCCAGGCAATGTCAGTAGGGAGAGGAGCAGCAACAACAGGAGCAGCACTAGCAGCTACAGAGGGGGGCACAGGAAGAGTGCCAGCAGCATGGCGGGCATGGGCAGTCTAACCTCAGGGTTCCAATACTCCCCTTCACGGGACATCACCATGACTGCAGACAGTGAGGAAGAGGTAGACACTAGTGCCGCAGGGGAGATGTCTGTAGCTGAGGCGATGGCTGAGCCTCCTCCCAGAGCTTTGTCGCCAGTGCCACGAAGTTCCCCCCCTCAAAGCAGCGCTGGCAGCAGTGCGTCAGCCGGGGCGGGCAAGAAGGCAGGAGGAGGGGGGGGGGGGAATCCTCAGTCTGGGATCATTTTAAGCAGGTGCGGAAAGATGATCCAAGAGAGGTGCAGTGCACGCCGTGCAATAAGCTGGTGAAGCGTGGGCAGGTGCTCGCCAACCTTGGCACAACTGCAATAGCGAGGCACCTCAAGGCATGCCACAGTGCTCTGTTGTGCAGCGGGAAGGCAGGGAAAGTGGATGCCAGCGGGTTCCTGACTGCAGCAGCCAGTTGCCTGGCTCCTTCAGCGGGCCAGCGTTCTGCACCAACTGCTGCTGCCTCTAGCTGCAGGAGCAATATGGGGGCAGAACAGCAGTAGGAGCCTCCCCAGCAGTGCCGTCAGTCCACCATGGAGGAGATGGGGTGGGGGGATCTGTCAAGGCCATTGTCAGGGCGCCGTGGCACTGGCTTCCAAGGGAAAGCCAAGCGCCTGTTGGCAGAAATGATTGCCTTGGATGGCCAGCCCTTGTCAATTGTGGAGGACAAGGGCTTCCAATGACTGATTGGGTTCCTGGCTCCCAACTTTAAGATGCCTTCCCACTCCACCCTGAGTCGGACCGAGGTGCCACAGGTCTACAGGCTTTCAATCAGCAGGTGAGGGAGCTGCTGACAGGGGCTGGGGGGGGCATGGTCCACTTCACCACTGACCTGTGGTCCACCAGAAATGCCCAGCACGCCTACCTGGCAGTGACTGCACCCTGGTGGCGGGACCCAGAGGCAGCGCTTGGCAGTGGCAGAAGGGGTCCTGAAACAGGGTATAGGTAGGCCCTGCTTCAAACACAAGTCATGGGCAGCTCCCATACCTCGAGGCAGCCCTGGCCACCATGGTGAGGAAGTGGGTCATGCCAGGCGCAGCCTTCACCAAGGGGTGTGTGGTCACAGACAACATGGCCAATATACTGAAGACAGTCCGTGACAGGGGCTTCACAAGCATCCCTTGCGCCGCACACACACTCCATCTCGTGGTGAAGGACGCTCTGGGCTTGGGGGAGAAGGGGATTGGGCCAGGCACCCTTAGCTCCCTGGTCGAGCGGGTGAGGAAGCTGGCAGGCTTCTTCAACCGCAGCGTGAAGGGCAGCGAGCTCCTCTGGAAGAAGCAGTCTGAGCAAAGGTCCCTGGTGCACACGCTGGTCCAGGATATCTCCACCAGGTGGAATTCCACCTTCCTGATGCCCGAGCGACTTCTTAAACAGAAGGCCGCCTTGCATCAGGTGGAACTGGAGACAGCCATTGAGGCACCTCCAGGGTACAACAGGGAGCAATTGGAGATTATAGCTCACACGGTCTTTGTCCTGAGACCATTCCTGACCGTGACGGAGAATGTGAGCAGCTCCACCGCCACCCTCAGCCAGGTGACCCCGCTGGTCCATAGTCTCCAGAGGAGCCTGGACGAGATTCTCAAGGGGCGGGATTGTGGCCCTCGGGGCAGGAAGATGTCAGAAGAGGCGCTTGGCCTGGTTCGGAAGCTGAAGGCAGGGCTGAGTGCACGCTTTGACGAGCTCCTGTGCCGGGACGAATATGTCCTGGAAACCATGCTGGACCTCAGGATCAAGGGCAGTATGGCATGTGAGACAGCAGTCTATGGCCTCTGGAAGGGTACGCTGGTGCAGAAGGTCCGACAGGCAGAGCGGGCCATGCAGCAGAATGCCCGTGGGGATGGTGGGAGTGGGAGCAGCGACCCCTTCCAGCCATCTGGGTCTATCCCTGCCCCCAGCCCTAGTGGTAGCAGCAGCTCTGCAGCAGGATGAGCAGCAACAGCAGCAGGACCCCTAATGCCAGTATCTCCTCCTCTGTGCAGTCCACTCTGGGGAGCATGGGGCCGTGCACAAAAGGGCAAGCAGCGTGGCTGAGGGCAGTGGGTCAGGTGGTGCCCACCCAGAGCTACCAGAGGGAGTATCATGGCGCCTCAGCAGCAATGGAGACCTACCTGGAGGAGGAGCCATGCATTGATCCCAGCAGCGATCCCTTGGCCTACTGGGCCGGCAAGGCCAACGTGTGGCCAGCCCTTTCCAAAGTTGCTATGGATATCCTGTCCTGCCCACCAACCAGTGTTCCCAGCGAGAGGGTGTTCCCCATCGCGGGGGACATTTGCACCCCGCACCGCCTGAGACTGGGGGCCAAGTTGGTGGAGCAGTTGCCGTTTCTGAAGGTGAACCTTCCGCTGCTGGGATTCCCCGAGCTGCCCCTGGACAAGGAGTGATGGTGCAGTGACACATGCCATCCCATGCCAGGGGCAGTCTTGGGACGGGGCTCCTCCTCCTCCTCAATCTGGACTAGGGCTACTGCTCCTATGCTGCTGAGGTGCTTTCCCTCCCTCCCAATGCCTGGCACCCCCCCTGCCTCTCTCTCTCTCTCTCTCTCTCTCTTCCCCCCCACCCCCGCTCTCACTCTCATTCTAGACGGCCTCGGCCGCCTTATCTGACTGACCTCATGACGCTGGTTGGCATTGGGAAACAAACTGTAAACCTGCGAGCTGGCCTATGGCTACACAATCTCGACCCGCCTATGTGACACTGACTGACTCTCGCTCTCTCGCGCTGCACAGTCTTTGCTAGTCTGAGTGCCCTGCTGCCAATGTCCCAACCTGTCTGCCCTACTGCCTCCCATGCCACGCTGCCGGTCTGCCCGCCCGGCTAGCCTCCAAGCTCAAAGCATGCCTCAGTCCGCCTTCCTGCCTCCCATGCCAAGGTGCCTGTCTTCCCACCCAGGTTAGCTAGCTCAAATCCTGCCTGCCCTACTGCCTCTCATGCCACACTGCCTGCCTGCCCGCCTGCCCAGGTTGCAAAGCTCGAACCCTGCCTCAGTATGCCTGACTGCCGCTCATGCCACGCCATCTGACTGCCTGCCCCAGCAACCAATGTCTGCTGCTTCTAGTGCCAAGGGCCCCCAGGTCAGGCCTATATGCTGTCTGTTCCAAGGGTTCTGTACCCTGGTAACCAATGTCTGCTGGTGCTACTGCCAATGGCCCCCAGGCCAGGCCTATATGCTGTCTGTGCCAAGGGTTCTGTACCCTGGCAACCAATGTCTGCTGCTGCTAGTGCCAATGGCCCCCAGGCCTATATGCCATTTGTGCCAAGGGTTCTGTATCCTGGCAATCAATGTCTGCTGGTGCTAGTGCCAATGGCCCCAGGCCTATATGCCGTCTGTGTCAAGGATTCTGTACCCTGGCAACCAATGTCTGCTGGTGCTAGTGCCAATGGCCCCCAGGCCAGGCCTATATGCTGTCTGTGCCAAGGGTTCTGTACCCTGACAACCAATGTCTGCTGGTGCTAGTGCCAATGGCCCCAGGCATATATACTGTCTGTGCCATGGGTTCTGCACCCTGGCAATCCAATGTCTGCTGCTGCTGCTGCCAATGCCGCCCATGCTTTCTGTGCCACAGGTTCTGGGGCCTGTCATACCACTCACAGAGAGCCATAGTTCAACTGCATCAAGAAACAGCCACTCCAGCCCCAGGACCCACCCCCAGGGTTCTGGGGCCAAGTTACAGGCAGGGAGGGCTGTGGCCAATATCTATAAGCTGCCACTCTAGCCCCAGGACCCACCATGATGAGTCCGGGGGCATCATTCCTCACACAGAGAACCAATTTTCAACTACATGAAGAAGCAGCCACTCCAGTCCCAGGACCCACCGTCAGGGCTCTGGGACCTACATTATTGGCAGGGAGAGCTGTGGCCAATATCTACAAACTGCAACTCTTCTAGCCCGAGGACCCACCGTGATGGGTCTGGGGCCATCATTCTGCTCACAGGGTGCTGTCAATCCTGCTGCTGCTGTCTGCTGTGCCACGAGTACTGTGCCCTGGCAATCCAATGTCTGCCGCTGCTGCCAATGCCGCCTATGCTGTCTGTGCCACGGGTTCTGCCCCAGTAACCCAATGTCTGCTGCTGGTGCTGGTATTGCACGTCAGCCATTTGCTTCTCAATCTTGTAGACTGCAATAGCTCGGATGAGTGTGCTGGCAGGCAGGGGCTGGGTGAAAATTACAATGGGGCGGAATGGGAGATCTTGTACCCGACTCCCTTTCGATTGGCTGTGGGAAACGGAGGCTATCGGCGATCGCCCAGCCCTTTGCAGCAATGCTGGCCTATCTCTTAAGATCGACTGTTCATGTTTGCACATCCCTACAGATCTGTCACGGCCCGGTCTTGAACCCTTGGCCTTGGGGGTTTGGGTGCAGTGCCGGAGCATCGTTCACCACCTGGTGCCTTCCTCGACAGTGCTTTCATCCTCCTCCCTGTGTCTTCCCCTGCATACCCACCTGGTGTGTGCCCCGTCCCTGCACACCTGGTTGCCATTTCTGGGGGCTTGTCTCCTGACTCCCTGATTGGCTGCCAAAGAGTATTTAGGAACTCCTGGCAGCCCAGGAAGCTGGTGGAGCAACTGCTCTTCCCGAAGGTTGGTTTATGTGCCTCTGATCTGGTGCAGCATTGCCTTGTCCCTTTCCTTGTGACTGTGTTGTTGTGTTCTGTGTAGGTGAGTCTCTTGTCCCGTGAAACCCTTTGTGTATCTTGTATGAGTGACACCCCCGTCCTTGCTGTTGAGTGTGATTCCTGTTCCCCTCGTGTGCTGGGGCCTTGCTGCCCTACTCCCTCCCTGCCGCTGGTTATCCCTGCCAGCGTCCCTATTGTTGATTTTCCCCATAGCTCCTCCGTAGCTGGCTACCCTCGCCAGCTTCCCTGCCGCTGGTTATCCCTGCCAGCGTCCCTATTGTTGATTCTCCCCCTAGCTCCTCCGTAGCTGGCTACCCTCACCAGCTTCCCTGCCACTGGTTATCCCTGTCAGCGTCCCTATTGTTTATTTTCCCTCTAGCTCCTCTGTAGCTGGCTACCCTCACCAGCTCCCTTGCCGCTCGTTACCCCTGCCACCGTCCCTGTCGCTGGTTCCCACCACCCCCTCTTGTAGCTGTTATCTCTGCCAGCTTCCCTTCCGCTGGTTATCCCTGCCAGCATCCCCCTCGCTGGTTCCCCTTCTAGCTCCTTTGTAGCTGGCTAATTCTGCCAGCTCCCCTGTTGTTGGTTTCCCTCCTTCACTCCCCAGTTGTTGACTTCCCTGTCCAGCTTCCCTGTTGTTGGGTTCCCCTTCCAGCTGCTTGGTGCCTGGCCTCGATTATGAGTCATACTCTTTCTTAGACCAACTTGTCTGGTAGCTATGCTGAGCGTTTAGTCTCCCAGATATTGGAGACCGACTGAGAGGTTTCAGTATTGACGCTGTGGAACATTCTTTACTCCGTCCAGCCCTTCCCGCTGACCTGCCCTTCTCTTTCCCTCCTGTTCCTGGCTCCTTGCCCCGGAGCCTGACCCCTGCCCTTCTCTTTCTCCCTTTTTCCCAGGTCCTTGCCCCGGAGCCTGACAAGATCCATTCTTAATCTTCTCCACTTCGCAGATTTGACTGATAGTGCATATCCGGTTGTGCAACCTGCATTCAATGCTGAGGTCCTTGAGGATTTCCACAGTGATGATGTACTCAGTTTGCTTGCCTTCTGACAATTTGGAGCTCGCCCAGAATGATCTCAATCCTAAAAGAATCTTAAACTTCTCCTGCGGTCCAGGATCCTTGTTCTGTGGCTTTGCCATGGTTANATTTTGTACCCCTCCTTGTGTTGTTTGTGATTCCCCCCATCCCATAGATAGATAGATAGATAGCTAGATAGATAGCTAGATAGATAGATAGATAGATTGGATTAAAGATAGTAGACAGTTGTAGGAGTTAGCTTAGTGATAGCGATAGCGTTTAGTGATTTAGTTTTAGTGTTTGTAGAAGTAGGCCTGTGTACTTATTAGATAATCCATTTAGTTCATAGCATCAATCAATCAATCAAAATTTTATTAAGCGTAGCCATAGGCCATTGCTAAACAGAACAACAGAACTTAACAATACACATAATCCTCCTAATCCACTGTAACAGTGGGCAACAAATAAGTAACCAACAGAGTTAGCAATTAGCAGCCTGCGGTCGTGCAATCACCCAAAGGATGACAGACAGAAAACTGCCCTAAAGGGAGCCAATGAGCCATATTACCACAGTCCTGATGCACACACGACCCACCAGCCCCCTCCCGCCAGCTGAACCCCAACCTGCCACCTTCAAAATCGGGGGTACCCTTCCCCTATTCGGGCGAGGTTAAAGATCTAATATTAACGAACTGGTGTCTTCTGATAAATGCAGCAGTCAGGAACTTTCCCACAGAGGTGGTAATATCGGGGTCAGCATCTGCTAACAAAAATGTCACTCTCCTATCGTCTGCCCAGTCAGGATGACTTGACAAAAGTGACCCCAAAACCCTGGCCTGCAGATGGTCATACAAGTGGCACCTAAATAGCAGGTGGTCGATAGATTCGACCTCCAGCTGGTCAAAAGGGCAAAGTCTCTGTGCTAAGGACACCCTAGGAAGTCTGCCCACCCAAAGCTGAGTTGGGAGAGCATTGAATCTTGCGGCCATCATCAACCACTTCCCTCTAGCCGATAAACTTGCAGCCAGATACTGGGCTAAAGTATCGATCTGGGGGGGTCAGCCTCGAGTAGTGGACCAAGTGCCTGGAGGCTGCCACCCGACCCCTCTCCTCTTGAAGATCCACATCCTCCCACCTACGCTTTATTTCCACCACTGCCACCCCTAGGTCCCTAGATAGAATATAAGGCTGGGACAGTCCCAATCTGTTAAGGTGAGCCTCAACCCTCCGAGCCCACAGGATCTTAAAAGCGTCTGCTTGCAAATATGGAAACAGCTTCTTCTGGCATGAATCAATGAACCAGGTCCAAAGCTTATGTGCCCTATCCCAAGCCCCAAAAAACCACCTCCGCTGCCTCAGCTTGAGACGAATGGTGGCCCCCAGGGTTCCCCCCAGGGCCCTCAAGAGAGCCCTAAGAAAAATGGACTGCACTCTATTAATCTGGGAGGTAGCAAACGGTGCCCACAACTCTGCACCAAACAGGGCCTGGGCAGAGGACTTGGCATTGAAGGCCTGGAGGGCCATCCTAATCTCTGTTCTCCCCGAGGACAAAAACAATTCCAAATGGCGAAGACCGATTGTTTCGCCACCACCAAAGCCCCCTCTGTATGTTTATTCCAGCTCCCTAAGGCTTAAAACGTGATCCCCACATACTTAAATTCCTTCACTTGAAGGATCTGGGCACCCTCAGACTTTCAGATATGCCAGTTAGCCCTAAGGGAATTAGCAAAAACTACCACTTTGGATTTGGCTAAATTTAGGAAAAGATCATTCTCTCTGCAATAACATGCAAAGACATCTAATTGCCTGCTTAGCCCCCTCCGAGTCTGTGATAAGAGGGCAAGGTCATCGGCAAATAGCAGGCAACCCATATTGCGCGAGGCCAGACGAGGGGGAAAAAATTGTGACAGGGCCATATACGGCACTACATAATTGAAAAATAAATTAAACTTTGTAGGCGCAAGCACGCAGCCCTGCCTGACCCCTCGCGTTCATAGCATTTAGAATAGTTAATAGCAGTTAGATTTAGTGTAGATAGATATATCCAAACTCAGCAGGCCTGCTTTAGGGCAACAGGCTTCATTGTATCAGCATCGCCTCCTGGCAGTGCCCTCCTCCACTGCCACGCAGGGCACTGGAAGGCCTGCAGGACTTGAGGCTGCGTCTGTCTCTGCTGGTGGTGGTGCTGGAGCAGGTGCTGGTGCTGCTTCCGATGTTCCTCCAGGGCCACCAGTTTCCCCCACTGTTGAGGCGATCCCCAGCAGTCCAGAGATGGTGGATCCCACCCAGCTGCTAGAGGCAGGGCCCGATCCCCAGGCAATGTCAGTAGGGAGAGGAGCAGCAACAACAGGAGCAGCACTAGCAGCTACAGAGGGGGGCACAGGAAGAGTGCCAGCAGCATGGCGGGCATGGGCAGTCTAACCTCAGGGTTCCAATACTCCCCTTCACGGGACATCACCATGACTGCAGACAGTGAGGAAGAGGTAGACACTAGTGCCGCAGGGGAGATGTCTGTAGCTGAGGCGATGGCTGAGCCTCCTCCCAGAGCTTTGTCGCCAGTGCCACGAAGTTCCCCCCCTCAAAGCAGCGCTGGCAGCAGTGCGTCAGCCGGGGCGGGCAAGAAGGCAGGAGGAGGGGGGGGGGAATCCTCAGTCTGGGATCATTTTAAGCAGGTGCGGAAAGATGATCCAAGAGAGGTGCAGTGCACGCCGTGCAATAAGCTGGTGAAGCGTGGGCAGGTGCTCGCCAACCTTGGCACAACTGCAATAGCGAGGCACCTCAAGGCATGCCACAGTGCTCTGTTGTGCAGCGGGAAGGCAGGGAAAGTGGATGCCAGCGGGTTCCTGACTGCAGCAGCCAGTTGCCTGGCTCCTTCAGCGGGCCAGCGTTCTGCACCAACTGCTGCTGCCTCTAGCTGCAGGAGCAATATGGGGGCAGAACAGCAGTAGGAGCCTCCCCAGCAGTGCCGTCAGTCCACCATGGAGGAGATGGGGTGGGGGGATCTGTCAAGGCCATTGTCAGGGCGCCGTGGCACTGGCTTCCAAGGGAAAGCCAAGCGCCTGTTGGCAGAAATGATTGCCTTGGATGGCCAGCCCTTGTCAATTGTGGAGGACAAGGGCTTCCAATGACTGATTGGGTTCCTGGCTCCCAACTTTAAGATGCCTTCCCACTCCACCCTGAGTCGGACCGAGGTGCCACAGGTCTACAGGCTTTCAATCAGCAGGTGAGGGAGCTGCTGACAGGGGCTGGGGGGGGCATGGTCCACTTCACCACTGACCTGTGGTCCACCAGAAATGCCCAGCACGCCTACCTGGCAGTGACTGCACCCTGGTGGCGGGACCCAGAGGCAGCGCTTGGCAGTGGCAGAAGGGGTCCTGAAACAGGGTATAGGTAGGCCCTGCTTCAAACACAAGTCATGGGCAGCTCCCATACCTCGAGGCAGCCCTGGCCACCATGGTGAGGAAGTGGGTCATGCCAGGCGCAGCCTTCACCAAGGGGTGTGTGGTCACAGACAACATGGCCAATATACTGAAGACAGTCCGTGACAGGGGCTTCACAAGCATCCCTTGCGCCGCACACACACTCCATCTCGTGGTGAAGGACGCTCTGGGCTTGGGGGAGAAGGGGATTGGGCCAGGCACCCTTAGCTCCCTGGTCGAGCGGGTGAGGAAGCTGGCAGGCTTCTTCAACCGCAGCGTGAAGGGCAGCGAGCTCCTCTGGAAGAAGCAGTCTGAGCAAAGGTCCCTGGTGCACACGCTGGTCCAGGATATCTCCACCAGGTGGAATTCCACCTTCCTGATGCCCGAGCGACTTCTTAAACAGAAGGCCGCCTTGCATCAGGTGGAACTGGAGACAGCCATTGAGGCACCTCCAGGGTACAACAGGGAGCAATTGGAGATTATAGCTCACACGGTCTTTGTCCTGAGACCATTCCTGACCGTGACGGAGAATGTGAGCAGCTCCACCGCCACCCTCAGCCAGGTGACCCCGCTGGTCCATAGTCTCCAGAGGAGCCTGGACGAGATTCTCAAGGGGCGGGATTGTGGCCCTCGGGGCAGGAAGATGTCAGAAGAGGCGCTTGGCCTGGTTCGGAAGCTGAAGGCAGGGCTGAGTGCACGCTTTGACGAGCTCCTGTGCCGGGACGAATATGTCCTGGAAACCATGCTGGACCTCAGGATCAAGGGCAGTATGGCATGTGAGACAGCAGTCTATGGCCTCTGGAAGGGTACGCTGGTGCAGAAGGTCCGACAGGCAGAGCGGGCCATGCAGCAGAATGCCCGTGGGGATGGTGGGAGTGGGAGCAGCGACCCCTTCCAGCCATCTGGGTCTATCCCTGCCCCCAGCCCTAGTGGTAGCAGCAGCTCTGCAGCAGGATGAGCAGCAACAGCAGCAGGACCCCTAATGCCAGTATCTCCTCCTCTGTGCAGTCCACTCTGGGGAGCATGGGGCCGTGCACAAAAGGGCAAGCAGCGTGGCTGAGGGCAGTGGGTCAGGTGGTGCCCACCCAGAGCTACCAGAGGGAGTATCATGGCGCCTCAGCAGCAATGGAGACCTACCTGGAGGAGGAGCCATGCATTGATCCCAGCAGCGATCCCTTGGCCTACTGGGCCGGCAAGGCCAACGTGTGGCCAGCCCTTTCCAAAGTTGCTATGGATATCCTGTCCTGCCCACCAACCAGTGTTCCCAGCGAGAGGGTGTTCCCCATCGCGGGGGACATTTGCACCCCGCACCGCCTGAGACTGGGGGCCAAGTTGGTGGAGCAGTTGCCGTTTCTGAAGGTGAACCTTCCGCTGCTGGGATTCCCCGAGCTGCCCCTGGACAAGGAGTGATGGTGCAGTGACACATGCCATCCCATGCCAGGGGCAGTCTTGGGACGGGGCTCCTCCTCCTCCTCAATCTGGACTAGGGCTACTGCTCCTATGCTGCTGAGGTGCTTTCCCTCCCTCCCAATGCCTGGCACCCCCCCTGCCTCTCTCTCTCTCTCTCTCTCTCTCTTCCCCCCCACCCCCGCTCTCACTCTCATTCTAGACGGCCTCGGCCGCCTTATCTGACTGACCTCATGACGCTGGTTGGCATTGGGAAACAAACTGTAAACCTGCGAGCTGGCCTATGGCTACACAATCTCGACCCGCCTATGTGACACTGACTGACTCTCGCTCTCTCGCGCTGCACAGTCTTTGCTAGTCTGAGTGCCCTGCTGCCAATGTCCCAACCTGTCTGCCCTACTGCCTCCCATGCCACGCTGCCGGTCTGCCCGCCCGGCTAGCCTCCAAGCTCAAAGCATGCCTCAGTCCGCCTTCCTGCCTCCCATGCCAAGGTGCCTGTCTTCCCACCCAGGTTAGCTAGCTCAAATCCTGCCTGCCCTACTGCCTCTCATGCCACACTGCCTGCCTGCCCGCCTGCCCAGGTTGCAAAGCTCGAACCCTGCCTCAGTATGCCTGACTGCCGCTCATGCCACGCCATCTGACTGCCTGCCCCAGCAACCAATGTCTGCTGCTTCTAGTGCCAAGGGCCCCCAGGTCAGGCCTATATGCTGTCTGTTCCAAGGGTTCTGTACCCTGGTAACCAATGTCTGCTGGTGCTACTGCCAATGGCCCCCAGGCCAGGCCTATATGCTGTCTGTGCCAAGGGTTCTGTACCCTGGCAACCAATGTCTGCTGCTGCTAGTGCCAATGGCCCCCAGGCCTATATGCCATTTGTGCCAAGGGTTCTGTATCCTGGCAATCAATGTCTGCTGGTGCTAGTGCCAATGGCCCCAGGCCTATATGCCGTCTGTGTCAAGGATTCTGTACCCTGGCAACCAATGTCTGCTGGTGCTAGTGCCAATGGCCCCCAGGCCAGGCCTATATGCTGTCTGTGCCAAGGGTTCTGTACCCTGACAACCAATGTCTGCTGGTGCTAGTGCCAATGGCCCCAGGCATATATACTGTCTGTGCCATGGGTTCTGCACCCTGGCAATCCAATGTCTGCTGCTGCTGCTGCCAATGCCGCCCATGCTTTCTGTGCCACAGGTTCTGGGGCCTGTCATACCACTCACAGAGAGCCATAGTTCAACTGCATCAAGAAACAGCCACTCCAGCCCCAGGACCCACCCCCAGGGTTCTGGGGCCAAGTTACAGGCAGGGAGGGCTGTGGCCAATATCTATAAGCTGCCACTCTAGCCCCAGGACCCACCATGATGAGTCCGGGGGCATCATTCCTCACACAGAGAACCAATTTTCAACTACATGAAGAAGCAGCCACTCCAGTCCCAGGACCCACCGTCAGGGCTCTGGGACCTACATTATTGGCAGGGAGAGCTGTGGCCAATATCTACAAACTGCAACTCTTCTAGCCCGAGGACCCACCGTGATGGGTCTGGGGCCATCATTCTGCTCACAGGGTGCTGTCAATCCTGCTGCTGCTGTCTGCTGTGCCACGAGTACTGTGCCCTGGCAATCCAATGTCTGCCGCTGCTGCCAATGCCGCCTATGCTGTCTGTGCCACGGGTTCTGCCCCAGTAACCCAATGTCTGCTGCTGGTGCTGGTATTGCACGTCAGCCATTTGCTTCTCAATCTTGTAGACTGCAATAGCTCGGATGAGTGTGCTGGCAGGCAGGGGCTGGGTGAAAATTACAATGGGGCGGAATGGGAGATCTTGTACCCGACTCCCTTTCGATTGGCTGTGGGAAACGGAGGCTATCGGCGATCGCCCAGCCCTTTGCAGCAATGCTGGCCTATCTCTTAAGATCGACTGTTCATGTTTGCACATCCCTACAGATCTGTCACGGCCCGGTCTTGAACCCTTGGCCTTGGGGGTTTGGGTGCAGTGCCGGAGCATCGTTCACCACCTGGTGCCTTCCTCGACAGTGCTTTCATCCTCCTCCCTGTGTCTTCCCCTGCATACCCACCTGGTGTGTGCCCCGTCCCTGCACACCTGGTTGCCATTTCTGGGGGCTTGTCTCCTGACTCCCTGATTGGCTGCCAAAGAGTATTTAGGAACTCCTGGCAGCCCAGGAAGCTGGTGGAGCAACTGCTCTTCCCGAAGGTTGGTTTATGTGCCTCTGATCTGGTGCAGCATTGCCTTGTCCCTTTCCTTGTGACTGTGTTGTTGTGTTCTGTGTAGGTGAGTCTCTTGTCCCGTGAAACCCTTTGTGTATCTTGTATGAGTGACACCCCCGTCCTTGCTGTTGAGTGTGATTCCTGTTCCCCTCGTGTGCTGGGGCCTTGCTGCCCTACTCCCTCCCTGCCGCTGGTTATCCCTGCCAGCGTCCCTATTGTTGATTTTCCCCATAGCTCCTCCGTAGCTGGCTACCCTCGCCAGCTTCCCTGCCGCTGGTTATCCCTGCCAGCGTCCCTATTGTTGATTCTCCCCCTAGCTCCTCCGTAGCTGGCTACCCTCACCAGCTTCCCTGCCACTGGTTATCCCTGTCAGCGTCCCTATTGTTTATTTTCCCTCTAGCTCCTCTGTAGCTGGCTACCCTCACCAGCTCCCTTGCCGCTCGTTACCCCTGCCACCGTCCCTGTCGCTGGTTCCCACCACCCCCTCTTGTAGCTGTTATCTCTGCCAGCTTCCCTTCCGCTGGTTATCCCTGCCAGCATCCCCCTCGCTGGTTCCCCTTCTAGCTCCTTTGTAGCTGGCTAATTCTGCCAGCTCCCCTGTTGTTGGTTTCCCTCCTTCACTCCCCAGTTGTTGACTTCCCTGTCCAGCTTCCCTGTTGTTGGGTTCCCCTTCCAGCTGCTTGGTGCCTGGCCTCGATTATGAGTCATACTCTTTCTTAGACCAACTTGTCTGGTAGCTATGCTGAGCGTTTAGTCTCCCAGATATTGGAGACCGACTGAGAGGTTTCAGTATTGACGCTGTGGAACATTCTTTACTCCGTCCAGCCCTTCCCGCTGACCTGCCCTTCTCTTTCCCTCCTGTTCCTGGCTCCTTGCCCCGGAGCCTGACCCCTGCCCTTCTCTTTCTCCCTTTTTCCCAGGTCCTTGCCCCGGAGCCTGACAAGATCCATTCTTAATCTTCTCCACTTCGCAGATTTGACTGATAGTGCATATCCGGTTGTGCAACCTGCATTCAATGCTGAGGTCCTTGAGGATTTCCACAGTGATGATGTACTCAGTTTGCTTGCCTTCTGACAATTTGGAGCTCGCCCAGAATGATCTCAATCCTAAAAGAATCTTAAACTTCTCCTGCGGTCCAGGATCCTTGTTCTGTGGCTTTGCCATGGTTACCAAAAAAGTGCCAGGGAGCTTCCACCCTCTCCAGCCAGCAGGCACCTGCCCCTGCCCAGCACCCTTACCCCTGTCCCCTCATCATTCTTAGTGTGGACCTCAATGCTCTTGGACTTTAAGGTGCTGATGGCTCCCGTGCAGGGGGCCATCAATAAAGTATGTCATGCAAGGCGTGCAGATTAGCAATGTTGTGCCAATGGGTGACAATCAGGGGTGAGGGGGATTGGTTACGTGATATTATACCCATATGTTTGTGTCTCTGTCACAGTTATTTAGTATGTGGATATTTAGGTAGGTGTCTAGGTGTGGGTGGGGAGTTTTACTCGCTTTCCTGTCTCACCTCAGTCGCTAGACCTCCTCCCATTTGCCGTCATTCCGCTCACGGAGATGGCCCACAGGCCTTGGCCTATATGCTATCCGTGCCAAGGGTTCTGTACCATGGCCACCAATGTCTGCTTCTTCCAGTGCCAATGGCCCCCAGGTCAGGCCTATATGCTGTCTGTGCCATGATGCCATGGTATCAAGAAACAACTGCTGCTACCAGGCCTATATGCTGTCTGTGTCAAGGGTTCTGTACCCCAGGTTGCCGCCAAGCTCAAAGCCTGCCTCAGCCTGCCTTCCTGCCTCTCATGCCAAGGTGCCTGTCTGCCCACCCAGGCTGCTGCCGAGAGAGAGAGAGAGAGAAATTAGAGAGAGAGAGAGAGAAAGTCCACCCTTGCTTGAAGGAGAGACAGACACGATCCCACCCATGCTGTCACCTGTACTATATGGCCAGAGAGAGGGAGAGAGAGGTTCCCAACTAGAACGAGGGAGATGGGGGTTAGAGGGGGAGAGGTAGGTGTATCCAGCTACCCTGGCTACCACCTGCTAGAACAAGGAAGAACTCCCATCTGTGCTCATGCACCCAAAGCCCATTTCCCACATTCAGCATGCAGCAACCCTACAATAATGAGATGGAATATAACACACAACGTTTTATATCTGCCTGCCTGCCTGCCTGCCTGCCTGTGTGCATTCCTGTACCTGCTGCTACCACCAACTTCAGCACAAAGGGATAAAAGATTGCACAGGTCAAATGAAGCTCGTAAAAAGAAATACAACAACTTTTATTAAAACTATTTACATAACAACAAAACAACAACAACAACATTCTAAAAACAAAAAACAAACATTCAAAGGAAACTTAAAAATTAACCTAGGAGTCTCTGGGCCTGTCCCCCAGGACATGGGCGAAAGGCAACAGCCGTTGGGGCGCAGCACAGGGCTGAGAGCCGGCCACCCGGGACTCGTAGCTATGGGAGATGGCAAAGTTCAGGACCCCTTCCATGTCCCGATGCCACCTGGAGAGCACCTGGTGTACATTTGCAGGCAGTCCATCTCGGCAGAGACATACTGGCCGTACGCCTCCACCTTCTTCCTCTCCACCTGGACCGCCTGCAACTGCTCCACCAGGTGGTTCTCCATGTTGGCTGCAGACAGCTGAACCTCGGCCACAAAGTCCCGGGTGGGCCGCTCCATCTGGGCCTGAAAGGCCTTGGCCTCTGCATTCTTCTGGGGCCCGGGGGTCTCCACTTCGGGGCTGGAGGGGGGGGGAAGAGCTTACATGCCATCGTTTGTGGGTTGCCTGCCCCCCCTTCTTCTGGCGCAGAGGCTCCACGGCCATACCAGACCCCTTCACCTGCCACCTCACTCTCAGGCCATGGGTGCGCTCAATGTGGGTGATGAGCCCCGATGTGGTCTCCTCCCTCTACTGGTGGAATCTTTTCTTGCAGTGCTAAAAAGAGCAGAAAAAGATAGGAACATAAGAAGTGCTATACTGTGTCAGACCAATGGTCTGTCAAGCCCTGCCTGCATTCTGTCTCCACAAGTGGGTGGACTGGGTGGCCAATCTCTCTCTGCAGGGGACTCCGTACCTCACAGGTCAGGTCATAGGGCAATTCATTCCCTGTTGTTCCAGTCCCCATGCCATACCTTGCATGCGGCAATTCCATCGCCCTTGTTATAAAACCTCCAGACATCTGACTTCTGGTGCCGAATGTCTGGGGGTGTCACTGGCAGTGGCGACCTCTGCCTAGGGGTCCTCCTTGGCCTGGTCCTGGCAGCAGCGCTGAGGCCGGCATCCAATTCCTCTCTGAAACGGGAACACATTAAGAACACCAAAGTAATATCATGCATTTATGATGATGATGCCTCTAGTCCTCCCTCCTTGGGGTGCTAGGGATTGCGACTAGAAAGCACGTGCAAATCCTGCCCTCCCGGGGGTGCTAGGAGATGCTAGGGATTGCAACTAGAAAGCCCCTGGTTGGCACGTGCAAATCCTGCACTCCCTGGAGTGCTTAGGAGTCCCCGACTGGCACGTGCAAATCCTGCCCTCCCGGGGGTGCTAGAGGATGCTAGGGATTGCAACTGGGAAGGCCCTGGCTTGCACATGAAAATCCTGCCCTCCTTGGGGTGCTAGGGATGGTGACGGGAGATGTGACCCTGGCTGGAAAGACACTGCCCTTATTTGGGGGTGCATAGGGAATGGGATGGCAACTGGAGAGTGGAAACCCTTGCTAGCCTGGCACATGTTTGGGTGGGGGTACTGCTAATGCCAGAGCCCCACACACTACAGTTCCCTCTCTCTCTGTGGCAGACATCCGCTGCTGCCCACTGTTTGTGCCTGACTGATGGCCACCGCCCACGCACCCAGCCGCACAACATTGAGCTTGCTCTAATGGATAGAGCCTTTCACTGCAGCCGTCTTCATTTTTTTTAAAATCACACACAGCTAAAACACACAGTCACCAACAACACACACCAACACTCACCAAACACAACAATAGCACAGCCAAACCCAACCCAAACCCAGGCAAAACACACAAAACAAACAGCCACCCAGCCAAACACACACTCACCACAAGGCTCCGCATGCACTCGAATTTCCATTTTCTGTCTCAATCACGGCTTCACGTGCTCTCGTAATACTTTTTCTGAACGGTCGACCCCGAACTGACCAGCTGAACCCGAACCCGGCGAACGAACCGAAGGGCCAAACCGAATGCAGCCGAACCTGAACCGCGATCTGTTCGCCCATCCCTACTGCTCAGCATTCTACTGCACCAGCAGGACAAATTTTCTCCATTGCATTATATTTAACAAAAATTGGATATTTCATAATAAAAAAAACTCCAGTTTACAAGAAAAGTTAAGGCTCTTCCAAATTCAATTATGCACTAAAAAGCATGAAAATTGCAAGTTAAGGGTCCCGCCTTAACTTCTGTGCCATGTTAGCAGTAAAGACATTGTACAATCTCACTTTTGTGCTCACTTACAACTTAGGCTCCATGCACCCACACTTTACCTTTGTCTTTCAGCCCCAATCCTCTTCTTCTTTGCAGGCTCTGGGCAAAACGAAGCTGGGGACAGGATGGCATGAGCTAGCCCTTCACCCCGTCTGTTTCCTCTTTAAGAAAGAGAGAATATAAAGTCTAACTGTAACAAATGCAGAGCTGAGATGGCCAATTTGGAGCAGTCTAAATTACATTTAAATTTGGATGATTGTACTGTAGTCAGATACAGACCAGGGAACACCTTTTGGTTTGTCAACTTCTGAGGGAACCCTGTACTGCAGAGGACCTTGTCAAGATAATAAAGCTATATCATGTGCTACTAGTCCCATGGATACAAAAGTATATGAATATGGTGATGGGACGTAAAGAGAGAAAGTGACTGTAACAAAGTGTGCTGCAGTCTTTCAGCTGCACCTTCTCCAAGAATCTTCTTGTCCTGTTTGCCTGAAACTTGGAGCTTCTAGGGCTAATTGGGACATGTGAGGGGGAATGGTCAGGTGAACAGAAGCCATAAACCTTTATTTATTATTTATTTATTTATTTTATAAATTTATACCCTGGTCCCTCCTGCCTCAGGCAGCTTGGAGTGGCTCATATCATATAAAACAGTACATTAAAATACAAACACTAACAATATAAATTCATAAATTTATATTTTCAACTGACCCAGACCCGGCTGTCTCGTTGCTATCCCAGTGTCTGGAGGCCGTGGCGGAATGGATGTGGCAGAGGAGACTGAAGCTCAACCCTGATAAGATGGAGGTGATGTTGGTGGGGAGAGCGAGGGAGCTAGTGGCCCCCCTGATTGGGGGAGTTCGCCCTCCTATAGCTCAGCAGGTCTGGAGTCTGGGGGTGATATTGGATGCAGACCTCCGCCTGGAGTGGCAGGTGGAGGCAGTCGCTAAGGCTGCCTTCCGCCAGTTGTATCTGGTGCGACGGCTGCGTCCATTCGTCTCCCTCCCTCATCCCTCGTCTGCCTCCCTCATCCATGCCTTCGTCACCTCGAGGCTGAACTACTGCAACGCGCTCTACGTGGGGATTCCCTTGTTCCTGGTTCGGAGGCTGCAGCTAGTGCAGAATGTGGCGGCTCGTCTCCTTACGGGAACGGGTCGTCAGGAGCACATTACACCTGTGCTCCGAACTCTGCNTCCTCCTTGGCCTGGTCCTGGCAGCAGCGCTGAGGCCGGCATCCAATTCCTCTCTGAAACGGGAACACATTAAGAACACCAAAGTAATATCATGCATTTATGATGATGATGCCTCTAGTCCTCCCTCCTTGGGGTGCTAGGGATTGCGACTAGAAAGCACGTGCAAATCCTGCCCTCCCGGGGGTGCTAGGAGATGCTAGGGATTGCAACTAGAAAGCCCCTGGTTGGCACGTGCAAATCCTGCACTCCCTGGAGTGCTTAGGAGTCCCCGACTGGCACGTGCAAATCCTGCCCTCCCGGGGGTGCTAGAGGATGCTAGGGATTGCAACTGGGAAGGCCCTGGCTTGCACATGAAAATCCTGCCCTCCTTGGGGTGCTAGGGATGGTGACGGGAGATGTGACCCTGGCTGGAAAGACACTGCCCTTATTTGGGGGTGCATAGGGAATGGGATGGCAACTGGAGAGTGGAAACCCTTGCTAGCCTGGCACATGTTTGGGTGGGGGTACTGCTAATGCCAGAGCCCCACACACTACAGTTCCCTCTCTCTCTGTGGCAGACATCCGCTGCTGCCCACTGTTTGTGCCTGACTGATGGCCACCGCCCACGCACCCAGCCGCACAACATTGAGCTTGCTCTAATGGATAGAGCCTTTCACTGCAGCCGTCTTCATTTTTTTTAAAATCACACACAGCTAAAACACACAGTCACCAACAACACACACCAACACTCACCAAACACAACAATAGCACAGCCAAACCCAACCCAAACCCAGGCAAAACACACAAAACAAACAGCCACCCAGCCAAACACACACTCACCACAAGGCTCCGCATGCACTCGAATTTCCATTTTCTGTCTCAATCACGGCTTCACGTGCTCTCGTAATACTTTTTCTGAACGGTCGACCCCGAACTGACCAGCTGAACCCGAACCCGGCGAACTAACCGAAGGGCCAAACCGAATGCAGCCGAACCTGAACCGCGATCTGTTCGCCCATCCCTACTGCTCAGCATTCTACTGCACCAGCAGGACAAATTTTCTCCATTGCATTATATTTAACAAAAATTGGATATTTCATAATAAAAAAAACTCCAGTTTACAAGAAAAGTTAAGGCTCTTCCAAATTCAATTATGCACTAAAAAGCATGAAAATTGCAAGTTAAGGGTCCCGCCTTAACTTCTGTGCCATGTTAGCAGTAAAGACATTGTACAATCTCACTTTTGTGCTCACTTACAACTTAGGCTCCATGCACCCACACTTTACCTTTGTCTTTCAGCCCCAATCCTCTTCTTCTTTGCAGGCTCTGGGCAAAACGAAGCTGGGGACAGGATGGCATGAGCTAGCCCTTCACCCCGTCTGTTTCCTCTTTAAGAAAGAGAGAATATAAAGTCTAACTGTAACAAATGCAGAGCTGAGATGGCCAATTTGGAGCAGTCTAAATTACATTTAAATTTGGATGATTGTACTGTAGTCAGATACAGACCAGGGAACACCTTTTGGTTTGTCAACTTCTGAGGGAACCCTGTACTGCAGAGGACCTTGTCAAGATAATAAAGCTATATCATGTGCTACTAGTCCCATGGATACAAAAGTATATGAATATGGTGATGGGACGTAAAGAGAGAAAGTGACTGTAACAAAGTGTGCTGCAGTCTTTCAGCTGCACCTTCTCCAAGAATCTTCTTGTCCTGTTTGCCTGAAACTTGGAGCTTCTAGGGCTAATTGGGACATGTGAGGGGGAATGGTCAGGTGAACAGAAGCCATAAACCTTTATTTATTATTTATTTATTTATTTTATAAATTTATACCCTGGTCCCTCCTGCCTCAGGCAGCTTGGAGTGGCTCATATCATATAAAACAGTACATTAAAATACAAACACTAACAATATAAATTCATAAATTTATATTTTCAACTGACCCAGACCCGGCTGTCTCGTTGCTATCCCAGTGTCTGGAGGCCGTGGCGGAATGGATGTGGCAGAGGAGACTGAAGCTCAACCCTGATAAGATGGAGGTGATGTTGGTGGGGAGAGCGAGGGAGCTAGTGGCCCCCCTGATTGGGGGAGTTCGCCCTCCTATAGCTCAGCAGGTCTGGAGTCTGGGGGTGATATTGGATGCAGACCTCCGCCTGGAGTGGCAGGTGGAGGCAGTCGCTAAGGCTGCCTTCCGCCAGTTGTATCTGGTGCGACGGCTGCGTCCATTCGTCTCCCTCCCTCATCCCTCGTCTGCCTCCCTCATCCATGCCTTCGTCACCTCGAGGCTGAACTACTGCAACGCGCTCTACGTGGGGATTCCCTTGTTCCTGGTTCGGAGGCTGCAGCTAGTGCAGAATGTGGCGGCTCGTCTCCTTACGGGAACGGGTCGTCAGGAGCACATTACACCTGTGCTCCGAACTCTGCAGTGGTTGCCAATAGCGTGCCGAGCTTGGTTCAAGGTTTTGGTGTTGATCTACAAGGCCCTTCACGGTCTGGGCCCCTCGTACCTCAGGGATCGCCTCGCCCCCTGTGCCCCAGAGCAGCTCCTGCAGTCAGCTGGGGGTGCCTTCCTGGAGGTCCCCCGCATAAAGCGGGGGGCCACAATGGAGAGGGCATTCTCGGTGGCCGTGCCGTGCCTCTGGAACTCCCTGCCGGAGGAAGCTCGCCTGGCTCCAAGCCTGTTGTCATTCCGGCGGTGTTGTAAAACCTTGCTGTTCACCCAGGCCTTTGGGGTGAGGGGAGGGTGGGTTAGGGGTTTTGTTTATCTCCCCTACCCTGTTTATTGTTTTAATGTTCAAGTTGTATCCTGGGGTCCTGTTTTTAAAACATTTAATCTGTTTGATTATTTTAAATTGTTTTATACTTGTTTTATATCTGTTTTTACTATTGTTGGAAGCCGCCCCAAGCTGTTCTCAGGAGGGGCGGGGTATAAATGTCAGAAATAAATAAATAAATATAAATAAATAAATAAATATTGTTGCAAGGAAATTAATATCTCTGTTAGGCCCATGCCATATCATAATACTACTACTACTACACCTCAAGCTTCCTGAGGCTCTCTCAGGCTCCCATTCAGACAGAAACAGAGATCCAGGAGGAAACCTTGAAACCCCCAGTCTTGTAAAAGGTTCAAATTCAAAATGCAGGGGGGAGGGGGAACACCCCAAATTGGCTACTTTGCACAAAGACAAAAAGAGCAGCATGGTCCATCCAGCTCACAAAATGGAGGATGCACCCCCTTCCTCCCAGCCTTGGGCCAAATCAGAACTCTAATGCTCTCAAACCCACACTACTCAAAGTTTCAATTCTCTTAAACCCACAAAAGTTCAAAAAAGGCAAAGAATAAGGGGCCCCCAGGCCAGATCTACCCACCATAAGGGCTCTCAACACTTACCAACAGCAGCAGCAGGCAGGCAGAAGAGCTCTCTGAGAGGCTAAGGAGGTATTGAGCCTCAGACAAGCACAACAGGCCTTGTGCTCTCTGGCTCCTCCCCCTCCCTTCCCTTCTCTCCAGTGTCTAGGTGGGGCTCTTTCAAAGGAGCCCTGCCTGGCCAGTACACTAGCACAGGCAGGGGGCAGGGCCAGACAGGCATCAATGACTCATCCTGCAACTGACTAAAAAATCCTGCCTGCCTATTGCACTTGAGTCAGAGAGTGCAGCAGCAGTTCTTGGTATTGACAGCCCCCAGTAAGTTTTTTTTTGGGGGGGGGCAAGTGGGGGTGACTGGGGGTGCAAAAGGCCACGGGGCCAAGGGAGCAGTGCCTCCAGAGTCCTTATAGGTGGTTCTCACTTGAACATACTAATATTGAACCATTCCAGAACCCATATTCCCATTTTGATGGCCATATTGCTTTTTTTTTCTTGTGCCAATGACCTTGGCAGTCCCAAAACAGTATAGATTGACACATAAAATACAAATATTGGATGATTAGTTAGTTTTGTTTTTCTAAAAAAGCAGGGCCTGAAAAGGGGCTGCGTAGGTGTGGGCCCCATGTAACCGCCAGTAACTTTGAAAGTCTGAAAGAAGATACCTTTCTTGACAAGAAAAACACGGTACTGTATTCTGCAAGCAGAATCAATAAGTTGGTAGCACGGACCTTTCTATATTCCTTAGGTACATATATATATAGAAAGAGAGATAGCTAGTATAGTTTATAGATAGCATAGATTACAGATATAGAATAGAGATAGATTAGAGATGGTAGATATAACAATAATTCTTCATTGGAACACGAAATTGATACCAATACCAAAAATAAAATCTTTATTTTAAATCGGTACCAATAACGACAACTATAATGAAAAATGACATTTCATTATTAACGAAAACCAAAACAACACATTTTAATAACAAAAACGATAACCAAAAATGAAAAACAACATCGGGCCCTGGAGCACACCCCTATCAAGAACCCCAGGCCCACCAACGAGCATCACCTCCAGTCTTGTCAGGATTCAATTTCAATCAGCTTAACTTCATCTGGTCCACCACAGCTATCAAGCACTGGGACAGCACTGAGACTGCAGGACCTGGGTCAGATGAAAAGGACATGTACAGTTGCATATAATCAGCATACTGATGACAATAAAATCCCCATCTACAAACAACCTCTCCCAAAGGCTGCATATAAACATTGAACAAGAAGGGAGACAAGATGGGACCCCACATGGGAGAGCCCTGGGAGAAGAGGTACAATCTCTCAGAACCACCTGCTGAGATCTATCCATCAGGAAGGACTGGAACCATTGCAAAACCATTCCATCCAACCCAACCAGGTCCTGCAGGTGAGTCACCAACACCTCATGGTTCACTGTGTCAAATGTAGCCGAGAGATCGAGCAGAACCAGAAAGATTGAATGACCCCATTTAAGGTGGGGCTGGTAACTTAGCTGGAGGCAGAGATTCAGAAGGAAGAAACTGGAAAGAGTTGTTGCCAGGCTGACATGCCTTAGAGATGATCCCTGGAACAAGGGCTGTGTGGTGGCATGTTCATGTTTGAGAGACTTGTTTGATGATTCTGTGAGCTGAAGTCCACTGCCATGTTGGATCCCTACACGGGAAACAGACTGTATAATAAAGGGTAAAGCCACACATGACAGCTGGGCTGCCGCATCCAGGGCTGACCCAGGACACAACAGCCCAGGCAGACAGGACGTGTAGCTGCTGGAGCACGAACAACACATGTTCCCAGCCGGGCCAATAGCAGCACAGCCTGGGGGCAGGGAGAATGGCCAACTGTCCCTGCCCCTGCACTGTGTCCAGCGCTCCACCCCACGCCATGATGGGCAGCCATCGCAGTCAGTGACAGCCACCATGGCAGCCAGTCATGGTGAAGGTGGCCCGGGCTGGCAGACAGGCCCAGAACCAGACATGCAAGTTCCTGGCCAACCCACTTTGTCCTGGTTGGGTGGACCCTAACCTGGGCTGTTACCTCAACTGGTTGCAGAGGTGAGAACCTGGGCTAGCTGCCAACATCACCCAGGATACCCCGGGTCAACATCTGGTGTTCAGGAACCAAGATAACAGCTGCCTGCAGTGCCAAGCAAGCTGCTGGCATGTCTGGTTTTACCCAAAGTTGTTAACTGGAAGAAGTGGAAGTTTGGCGCTGCCTCAGGAAGAAAATGAGGCACCAACCCAATGTTAGGTGTGAGATCAGGCCAACCAATTGCACTAACATTAAAGTCTAATGTTTCCTGGTTCTATATGGAAAATCAATAGTAATTCTTATAATGTAAAACTGAATCCCATCTTTTTATGGCTAAGCTTTTTATGGCTGTTCTTTTCTGATTTTTGTTTTAGATATATGAATTGTTTTGAATTAAATCTTGCAGTAAAATACAGCCACAGTGGTGCAATAAAAATGAAAAGCAGCATCTGACCCAGTAGTCCAAATTGTATTCAGTCTATTGAAAATTGCCTGTGCGTGGCTATGTGCCACTGATGAGTCGTATGCTTGAAATATCCAGCCAATCCTTTATATTTCACTTGAGCAAACACACAGTTTTCACATTTCTTAAAAAGTTAGTTTAGTGTGTCTTCATAACATGAAAACACTGGAGTAGCAGTTGCTACTACTTTAGATAAGTCTCCCAACATCATTACCGTCAAGCTATTCAGAACTAACAGCAATCTGAGACACAGCGAAGGAGATACTCGGATACACTTTTCACACCAGTTTTTCAGCGGTATGTAGTCCTGATTTATGATGATGTTAAAGAGAAGATAATTGTATCTAGCATTTGTAGTCTGCGTACAGCATTTGTGGTATACCAGAAAAGGCCAATGAAAGATCGCCATCATCATTACAATTCAAGCTGCTGCAATTAGGTACCCCCTAGAATTTTAAACAGAGACTGCAGAGGCTCATTGGAAACAAGCTAAGCTGCTAAAGTGCTGATTATTCCAGAAGACACTGAACAAATTAATTAATGATTAGATGCAAAATTAACTAGTACCTTCTGTTTTCCCTATTACTTCTCCCATGTTTCTAATTTGCTTTCTCCAATATGAAAAGTATGTCAGTATGTGAGAAACATATGTAAGAATAAGTTATTAAAGTCCCCATTAGATTAGCATTGCTGTATTTGTTGTCATCTTCTCCTGTATTACTTTAATCTTGGTTCTTTAAAAAGTGTAAATGGCTGGTACCTTACATTGCTAGTTCTTCTCTAGCAGTCTGTTCTGTCAGTGCTAATCCCATTCACTTCAATGGGGTTTGTGACAGTGCCTTGCTTTGAAGATCAGGCTGCAAATGAAGAATGTTTTGATTACCATAAAGAGAAATTGGTGCTTTGCAGTAGTGTTTGTGTTATTCCTCACTTTTTAAACTGTGCACTTGAATTTAAAAGGAGCTGTTTGAATATTCTTGTTAAGAGCTTGTCAAATTCAAATTTCAAATTTATTTATATAAGACGTAACCATCAGGTCATAGCCAACTCTTATACATAAATTTAAAAGGTACTAAATAAATATACATATATATAATAAACAATAAATCGGAGCAACCAACTAGCTCTCAGATCCCACTCATTTCTTGGGTAAAAATATATTCATCCAAGGAACAAAGAGCTAGGATTAAACTCCGACAAGAGTTCTATAAAATTTGGCTAAATAGATACCTAAAAGGATTTAAATTTAAGAAAATTATCCCTTTTTATAAAGACCTGCACCGAAAATGTTGATACCGCGATAGTATACACTGCCAGAAAGATAAGAAGAAGCTCTGAGATAGTTCTTCCCCTGTATCTGGCCAGAAGTGAGGATAGATATTGCATCCTTAGGGCCTGGTAAAGTTGGCGCACAAAAGAATGTGGCCCACTGTTTCTACATCCATTTGATCAAATGGGCACAGACATTGATCAAACAGTAAAGCCCTCCTGTGCCCTTTCAATACCATTGTGGGTAAAGCATTAAGTCTAACAAGTAGAAATAATTTGACCTATAGTGGAGTAAGATGGTATTTCCAATAGGCCGCCATTTTCCCCTGGGCTGGAGCCAGAGCCCAAAAGCGACCTAATGAAGGGGTTACACTAATAACAGATAGATCTGTTTGGTGTGAAATGTCATTTAATGTATTAATCAATAGGCCTTAGTCTCCAGGTACCTTATAGTCCATGTCACACTTGCTGTGCTCCTATGCACTCCCCCAACCTCCCAGGACCCAGGTAAATGAGGGGAGGAATAGAATTGAGGAGAACAGCAAGCCTACTACCCACAGGTGTCTCCAGGTACATGGGCACCTCTGCAGGTATCAACACACGTGCTGATACCAGGCAAATTCGGGTAGTATATCCTCTACCTGATTCAGTCCTACAGTACCCCTCACTGCTATAGGAAGAGGGATGGTGAATGATGAGCAGACCAGTTGCTGAACGGCTTTCTTTTTACCACTGTCTATGGACTTCTAAAGTTGCCAGTATATGAGAGGTAGATGGAATAAACCATTGCTGGGGAACATTACTTCAAATTCAGACTTAGAAGTAGTCTGTGTGCATCCTAGTGTGATGGTTTTGACTATGCAACTGCTTACTGAGAGTGGGAGCCTTTTACATTTTCCACATAGGGTAATTTCAGAGTTTATGAGATCACGGTCAACCACAGTGAATCACCTGAGGTGTCCGTGATTCCTGTAACGTCTGATGTGAGTTCTGCCAGATGTTCACCCCAGTGAGCCTCCAGTGGGAATCACAATGACCATGATTCTGGACATCCAGCCGCCCGGAGGTCCAGAATCGTGATGGGATCGGGCCCCAACCATGGCTGGATTGGCCACGATCCAGAAAGGGCAGAAGGTAATGTCTGTTACCTTCAGCCCTGCCGAATTGTGGTCCTAACCATGGGACGGGATCTGTCGCAGTGGCCGAATTGGCCGCTGCGCCCGCCCGTCTCCCAGAAGGTGGGTAGCCGGGGGAGCGGGACTGTGTGGCTGCACATCGCGCTGTGCAATCCCACCGCCTCCCCGTGCAGACCTGCCCCCTCCCCAATCCCCCTCCAGAATCAGGCCGGCACATCTAAGGGACGGACGGCCTGATTCCTGACCAGGATCCGAAACGGCTCCCTGTCCGTAGTTCAGTGTGGCAGGCCTCCGGGCCCCGTCACGCCTGAAATTACCCTGAGTCCTGGCCTAAAGTTTTAAAGTGTGCCTTCTGGGAAGCCATTCCAAAAAGCTAAAACTCTTCCTAAAAAACTGGGTATGCCCTTTCTCCTGCTGTTCGAATCCTATTTCCATTTTAGTCCATAATAGTGCTTACTAGTGACATGACCTTTCAGGCCTCCCAGCATCCTTTGATGTAGCCATCTCCTCTCATAAAATGAAAACAAAATCTTTCCAGATTGTATCTGACTATGTAAATCACATCAATTAGGCCAGCATGACTTGCCTTGTGTAAATTAGCTTTTCTGTAAAACCTGCCAGCACCTTAGCATAGGGACCTTTTTAGTCTCAGAGCATTTTTATTTTATTGCTCTAGCAAAGAATGTGCCATCTATTTACCATGATGATATACAGGAAGAAAATAAGCTGAGTAGCTAAATACAGACTTAAGCAGCTTGTAAACCATGCAAAGTAGCACTGAGAAGATGTAAGACTACATCCCAACCGTTATGATTGCCAAAGATAGTGTATACATAATATTAACCTGAAGAACAGCTTACACAAAGATTTTTAAAAGGTTGGCTCATCCAAAAAAAAAAAGGAAAGTTATAAAAATAGAGACTAGCATTAAATAATATCCAAATATTATGACTGGATTAAAGCAGTTTGTTAGTAGTTTATATCTGGCACTGTGTGCGTGTATCTCCATAAGCCTAATGACTTCATTTCTCTTAATTTCTAAATTGCTGTAGTTTTAATAGGTACTCCAATGGAGTGAATATTCTTATAGTATCAAGTCCTGCTGCTCCTTGTTAGGCAGTACTTCTACTGAAATCACTGAGGGCCAAATCTTAACTGCACCCACATGGCTACTACTCAATACTGATAGGAGGGTGCTCCCCTCAACAGCAGCTCCATGACAACTGAACCCTGACACCTTCAGAGAAAGCAGAATCCAGGCTCTGTCCATGGGTGTTTTTAAACGAGACAGTACTACACATGGCCACCCATCAACTATCCACCTTAGCGGTCGTTTGAAGGTGCTGTGGGTGGAGGCACATTCCCATGACCTATGCAGCACCCACACATGGTGCATCAGAGGAAAAGCCAGATTGCGCTATGTGGAGGAAGGTGAAATGGTGCATGGGAACAGGTGTCCATGCATCTCTGGCCCTTTTGAACCGAAGCACCCACCCATGGCAGAGGACAGGTCGATGATCCACTGCCTCCCCTTCCTGCCTCCAGCCCTACCGAGAGCTCTTAAAGGGGTAATGGCTGCTCGTATGAGTTGCTTCAGGGACCGGTCGATGGCTGTGGGAGTGGTTGGAGGCTGCCTGCATAGTTGTGGTGGCCACCCAGGGAGCTGCCTATTAGAACCCCTCCCCAATCCATGTGGGTGGGCGCTCCATGGTAGTACCACTCAGTGGACACAGACCCACCCCCGAGCTGTGCTCATTTAAAAACACCCCTTGTGCTGTGTACAGAAGGAGACTAGCACTTTCTGGAGACAATGACCTCCTATTCGCTTGTGTTCTCATAAGCAAGGAGTTAAAGCAAGGATTATGGGAACATGAGCAAGATGTCAAGGAATCAAGATTAAGTGAGGAGGGAAGCTCCTGCTACAGGGGGCAGGCTTGGTCATATGTACTGGAGGAAGATTATAACCTTTCCCCTTGAATTTCAGTTGTCCCCTAATATCTCAGTACTTCCTCCTCTTCATTTCCATGACAGCAGTCTATGGCCCTTTTTACACAGACACCCTAACACCCATAAAATGGGTGTTACATTTTATTACACATGTTGCAGGGCACCAGTGCAACCAATCACCATGGGCCCTGTGCACACATGATGCCTCCACCCAGTTTCTGTGGGTGGAGATGGGTGGGGGTGTCTGTGTAAACGCCACTTTCGGTGGGTGTTGGTGAGTGTTTGCTCCTGGCCAACACCCATCTCCACCCACACCCACCCACGGAGCAACCGACTGCCAGCAAGTGAAAGGGGTGGAAGCTCCTGGCCCATCTTGACTTGAACAAGTCCCAACTACAGACTGCTATTAAAAATATTGTGTTACCCTAGTGCTTTGAACTGTAGCAAATCCATAATGACTAGAATAAATTGCATTTGCTTTCTGTGGGATGGCTGCCACAGGGATGACAAGTGTGAGGCCTCTCCTTACTGTCTTTTATTTCATGCTGAAGACATGATGGATTATGTTTGAAAACCAGCACTTTATTTGTCAAAGTCTAAAAGCCTACTGAAACGGAACAATAAATATTATTAACTTGAATTGATCATTAATACCATCCAGGGTAATTTGTATTATAACTGGCCATATCAGACTGCACAATATGCTGCATCTGGTAGCATCAGTTCTAGAACCTTTCTCCTCTTCAAAGAAAATTCACCATTAGCTATATCAGTATAGGCCTATGGCACATAGTAGAGAATTGGCGAAGAAATTAATATACTTGACAAATTTGCCCACTTTGGGTGTTTTTAGAGACGTGCCTCCCTACCCATTACCCACCCATCATGCATGTTGCAGGACTGCATAGGCCACCAATGTGGTGCTACAACATGCATGGTGGGTAGGTGATGGGTGGGAAGGCGCTTGTTTAAAAACACCCTTAAAGTTCATCTGGTTGATGAGGAAGCAAATAGTATTAATTCCCACCCTGTTTATTCATTTTGGATATTTGTTTCGGTCCTTTCAGTTCCAATATTCAGCACTGAATATCCAAACCAAGATAATTGAAATAGTGTTTGAGCTGAAATACTGGAAGAAAGAAATATATTAATTGTATTTTAGGGCATGAAAATTTATTTGGAAGGAGATATGTGATATGTAAATATTATTTGAAAATAAGAAATTAGCTATTTCTTTTATTTCTTACTAAGAATTTTTATTCCCTCCTATGAGCCGGATGACTCTTCCACTAGGCTTTTGGTGATGGAGAGGGGCTTGGGGATGTTTAGGGGTGGGTGAGTTGTTTATGTTTATATTTTTCACACACCAGAATGGGTTTTGTTGTTCTTATGCTTTTATTTGCTTTATATTATATTTGGATGTTTTAATATTGATATGAGCTGCCTAGAACTGCCTGAGACAGAAGTAGGTGGGATATAAATTAATATAATAAAATAAATAAAGTAATATGCTATTCAGTTTATTACATTTCTCTCCTCATTTAACTGCTTTGGGGATGAGCCATTTTAGGGACAAGTTTTCTTTGCTGATCCTCAGCTAACTAGCCTACAGGCAAATAAAGCACAGCACTTTTCTGTAAGTCTTTGCCAATTTCAAACAAGGCTGAAGTGAGGGAAAGCCACCTTCTGTTGCAGTGAGAATACATATTTTTCTTTTTTTTCCTGCAGGCTTCTTTAGCCCTGTAATTTTAAAATAAAAACTACTATGTTCAACTGTGCTAAAGGTGAGGACTTGCTGTGATGAGAACAATAGTCTTCTCAGAAAGGGAATTGAAGATATTAATGGCCCTTTTCACACCGGGTATTTTCAGACGTGACGGGGCCTGTATTGGCCCCATCACAGAATCACCCATTGATCCCCCGCCGGAATCGAACCGGCACGTCCAACAGACATGCCGGCTGAGGAATCGGGGAGGGGGCGGGGCCGCATGGCTCAATGTGTGGCCGCACAGCCCCGCCCCCCCCACGTTCCCTAGGCTGCCCGCCCCCTTGGGAGACAGGCGGGCGCCGCGGCCAATGCAGACGCAGCGCCTGCACGCCCCCCCCCCGGGGAATTGACCACAGCCCAGAATCCTGCTGCTGATTCCGGGCCATGGCCAGGGGACAGACGAGACGATCCCCTTGATCACAGGCAGGAATCACATTGAACACGCAAACGGAGATGGTCTGGGCAGGACCTCTGTTTGCGTGGTCAATGTGATTCCCCACCGTGATTCATGGGGGTGAATATCTGGCGGGCAGCTTCCATTCACCCCAACAGATGTTATGGGACATGATCACCATGTGGGAATTCCCCGTGGTTGAGCGTGATCTTGTAACGTCTGAAAATACCCACAGACACTCTAACATTGATAAAATGGATGTTACATTTTCTTACACATGTTACAGGGCACCAACAGAGCACACCTGCAACCCTACAACATGTATAAAAAAATGTAACACCCATTTTATCAGTGTTAGACTGTCTGTGAGAAAAGGGCCATTGTCTTTTTGCTTAACAATTCAGCCTTTAAGCTATAATAATAATGTCTACAGCTGGATTTAAACTGTCTGCAGAAGCACAAAGCCAAGAATGCATCTTTTTCTTAACACCCAGTTGTTAGCACTTTCTGTATTTGAACTAGAAAGAGAGAGGCATTTTTATTGTCTGCTACAAATGCCAGTCTATCAAGATGTATATTTTTTTCCTTCCTTCCCAGCATCTCTTTGAATTGATTGACGATGTTTCTACATATACATTTCCAGATTATTTCTATTTGTATGCATCAACCAAGTCTCTTTCATTCTCTGAGAACCAGAACAGCCGTAGTCTTATGTAGTCAAGAGGACCTCCGATGGGAGGGAGTTCCACAGCTTCACCGTGGCCACAGAGAACGCCCTCCACATGGTCAACACACGAGAAACCCGGGGGACCTCAAGGAGGGTCCCCCGGCTGACCGGGCCGATCTAGGACTCGGAAGGGTCAGGCGGTCCTGCAGGTAGGTGGGGCCCAGGACATTTAGGGCTTTAAAGGTCAACACCAACACCTTGAATTTGGCCTGGAAGACTATCGGCAGCCAGTGCAGAGAGCGAAGCACCGGTGTAATGTGCTCGTGTCAGCTCGTTCCCGTTAGGAGATGAGCTGCCGCATTCTGCACCAGCTGCAGTCTCCAAACCAGCATCAAGGGTAACCCCACATAGAGTGCGTTACAGTAGTCCAATCTCGAGGTAATAAAAGCATGGACGATCGTGGCCAGATCAGAGTTCGAGACATACGGACGAAGCTGACGTACCAGATGTAACTGGCGAAATGCCCCCTTTGCCACAGCCGCCACCTGGACATCCAGGTGGAGCTGCAGGTCCAGGAGCACCCAGACTTTGAACCTGAGATACTAGGGCAGGACGAACCCCATCCATGATGGGGACCACCAGTCCTCCAGCCCTCACCACCACCATCACCTCAGTCTTGTTGGGATTTAATTTCAGGCATCTCGCCCTCATCCAATCCCTCACAGCTGCCAAACACCAGGTAAGCACCGAGACTGCTGGGCCTGAGTTGGATGAAAAAGAGAGATATAGCTGGGTGTCATCAGCATATTGATGACACCATATGCCAAACTCTCTAACAACCTCCCCCAAAGACTGCATATACACATTGAACAAGAGAGGGTACAAGATAGAACCCTTCAGGACCCCACATGTAAGACCAAGGGGAGAAGATGAAAAATCACCCAGGACCACACGCTGGGTTCTCCCAGCCCTGAAAGAGCAGAACCAGTAAAGAACGGTCCCACCAATCCCTGCCCGGTCCAACAGCTGAGTCATCAACAACTCATGATCAATGGTATCAAGCGCAGCTGAAAGATCTAACAGGATCAAAAGGGTCGAACAACCCTGGTCCAGCTCGCGGGAGAGGTCGTCAACCAAGGCCACAAGTGCAGTCTCCCTGCCATAACCCCGACGAAAGCCAGATTGTGAGGGATCGAGAAAATGAATCCAGTCCAGATGCTCCTGAAGCTGCCTAGCCACCACCTGTTCAATAACCTTCCCTAAAAAGGGAAGGTTAGAGACCGGCCGATAGCTGGTCAAGATGCCAATGTCCAATGATGGCTTCTTGAGCAGGGGCCGCACCACAGCCTCCTTGAGACAGTCCGGCACCCTGCCCTCCCCAACAGAGGCAATAATAATCCTCACCAGCAATGGCTCTAATGTCTCCTGGCTGGCCGTGACCAGCCAGGATGGGCATGGATCTAATTCACAATAAGTGGCTTGAACAGTCCCAAGAGCATCCCTCGCATCCGAGAGTGACATATCCTGAAATTCATCTCACAAAACAGGACAAGATGGGGCTTCTACTGCCTCTGGCTCACCTACTGCTAAAAGTGTTGCGTCAAAATTGTGGTGGATTTGAACAATTTTAGCCACAAAAAAGTCCACAAACAAATCACAGTGGGCATTTGATGACTCTAAATCCAGGTGGAGGGAGTCCGGACTGACCAGCTCCCTCACCACCCATAAAAGCTCTGCCAGGCGGGACTTAGCAGACGCAATGAGAGCAGCAAAGAAAACTTTCTTTGCTGCTGTGGGGTTTGGCGGGGAACTGCCTCCAAACCCCAGTTAGGGGGTAGGGTAGGAGACTGGATCAAGGGGGCACGAGACACTCCCCCACAAGCGATCTCCGGGTTCAACAACTGGCCCCGACCTGGGAAAGGAAGCAGCGAGCCTGAAAAAGGTTCCCTCAGGGTCTTATGCGGCAGTTTGGAGGATCTCAGTCTCTCCCTGCCAAGCTCATCATAGGGACACAGGCCACGCTGCTTCCTGACCAGGGAAAGCCCCTCTGTCGCCCTTGCAAACACCCGGGCCCCAGGAACCAGGAGGGGGTGCTGGGGTAGTGATATCTCCCGTGGGGGGGGGGGATTCCCCACCCGGGGTAACCCTCAGGTCTAGGGAGTAGGGCTCCTTGTATCCTAGTCTGTTTCGGGCACCACGTGTAGGGGAAGGGGGAACTCTGACCAGACACACTCCGCTCCACGGGGCTACTTACACGCACGGTCGCACTCGCACTCTCTCTCCCACGCGCTCTCACGTTCACGCTCTCAGTCACTCTTAGAAGGCTCCTGCTCAGTACTTTCAACGTTCCAAACAACACACTTCGCACGGGGCCGGTCTCACAGGCAAGGCTCTGATCACCAGCAATGTGAGTGCGGCGTTGGCCCCCTTATATAAGCGGGGCTGGGGCATGCCTCTGTAAGCGTGCTGAGCGGCGCAGCGGCGGCGGCAAGGGCGTCGCTGTGGGATTGACGTTGTCGGGGGGCGTGGTTTGGCACGTAGC
>QEPC01004757.1:360943-372547 GCA_003113815.1 Sphenodon punctatus
ACCCCTTGTCTCTCCCTCTGTTCCCCTTCCTAAGTCTCTCCCCCAGCTCCTGTCTCTCAGATTGTAAGCCCTAGGGGCAGGGACCATGTCTATTTTATTACTTTGTAAAGTTCCAGGTACACTTCTGGCGCTATATAAATGTTTGTTAATAATAATAATAATAATAATAATAATAATAATAAAGCTTATAAATATCTTGGCCTGCTGTTTCAGGCAAATGGACGCTGGACTCTTCAGGTACAGGTGGTGCTGAGCAAGGCTCGATCATATAGAAAGGTAGTGCAGTCCTTATTCAGTCTCCGGGGTAGCCATCTGATCCGCCCGGTGCTTAGGATCTTTTCGATGAAATGCCTGCCTTCTGTACTGTTTGGAGCTCAACTTTGGGCTCTGGGGCGGGAAAGTGAACTGGAAAGGATCCAAGCAGGTTTTATTCGATCTTTGATGGCCACCCCACTGGGGATTAGTTCCCTGGTGCTCCGTATGGAGAGTAACCTTCAATCTGTTGCGGAGAGAATCTGGTCCATAGCATTAAATTATTGGCTTAGGCTGCTGTTTGGGATAACTGCGTCCCTAGCTCTCCTAGTAGTCAGAGAGGGGTCACAAAACGACTGGCTCATAGAAATGAACCAGAAGATAGGGGAGCTGGGCCTGTGCCCAGCTTCCCTCGCCTCTATGGGTTATAATGTGGCCAAAAAACAGGTGTTGAGGAGACTGGCAGATGTTGCTCGACAAGATCTGAGGTCAGCCATTGGTGAGCAGAGCTCCCAGGTTTTTTACTTGCAATGGGCAAGTGATCCGGCTAATTTATCCCCATACTTAGACCAGGGATTTTCCCCACAGGATAGAAGTTTGTTTTTGCTGGCAAGAACCAATTATTTCCCCTCTGCCGTGGTTGAGGGACGTTATAAAGGGACCCCGCTTGCCCGAAGGCTCTGCAAATGCCACCTTCAGATGGTGGAGTCCCTGGTTCATATACTCCTTGTATGCCCCACCCACAAGGATGCCAGAAGAAGGTTCCTTTCCCCGGTAATAGCCTTTCCCAGGCAGACCATCACTTTTCTATGTGCGACTGCTATTGGGGGACAGTTCGCCAGAGGTGACTGGGGTAGTGATTCTTTTTCTGCGCTCGGTCAGCTCTCGCAAAAGCAAATAAGGAAGGGGGGGACGGTGTTGGTTCGGGTCCCTTTGGAATTAGTAGGAATTAGTGCCCTTATAGATGATGGTAGGACTTCCTCTCTGTGCATGCAAATATGGTAAAAAACTGATTTGAATGGAAGACAGAACTATCTTCTGTTTTTCCTGAACAATTTTAGTCTAAAATGTTTATGTTCAGGATGGATTTTAAATTGTATATATATGTTTCATCTATTCACTTTGTTTCCTACAATGACCTTCGGTTGCGCAGAATAAAGTTATTATTATTATTATTATTATTATTATTATTATTACCCATGATAGATTACACAGGAAATCTCCCCACAGACAGTGTATCCTTAAAAATAATGGCTATCCTCCCCCCCCCCCATCCCCTCATCTATGGCTGATGCTGTTGGAACAAGGTCAGCCAGTATAGACCCCGACTCAGTGTCCAGCCAGGTCTCTGTAATACATGCGAGGTCGACTGCCTTGTCCAGGATAATCTCCCACACCGTAGTTGATTTATTGGCCACCAACCTAGCATTTATCAGCAGCAAATCAAGGCCAGGGGCCCTCTGATTCCCAATCACTTCACCACCTGCCTGGGGGCCATTAAGCTGGATAGGTATATAACATCTGTGCCGCCTCACAGATCTAACTCACCTCCCAGAAGGACCATAATTCCCCTGGCCCACCATGACCCCTATGGCCACGGACTCCCCCTAGGTCCATGCCCCCAACCCCCCCGAGGCCATCCCACCAGTCCCCCGAGGGAGACCCCCACCCACCAATACACTCCCAATAGTGTTAAATAATTCTAAGAATGGTATAATGAAACAAAATTCAGGGGAACCTTTGCTTTCAGAACCACAATCTGTATTGCAAGCAACTCAATTAAGACTATCTAATTGATAGTCCAGTTTATCCACGAAAATTATGTATTATATAAAATTTGAGTAGCATATACTATATTTATCAAACAAGACTATCCAGTTCAGTCTTCATTGAGTTGCAAGGGTTCTGAACTTTACAAAGATTTCCCTGATTGTAGTTTCATTATATCATTCTTACAATTATTTGACACAATTATATGTGAATTCAGTATACTCCTAATGAAGAGCACTCCAACTTTTCCTTGTTGCTCTTCTTTCAACTCCTCCCAATCCATCATTTTTTTCAGGCACTGTAACTAATTTTAAAAGCACCATGTACCAATTTTTTTGGTATTATAACACTTGAATGGTAACTTTTAAAAGCAGTGTGAATATATAACAACTTGATTGTTTCTTTGCAATGGTCTGATGGAGCAGTTTGCCTGTAAATTCTAAGGCAAAAGCATAGCTTTCCTGCTTGAATGCGTCTCATTTATTTGTGCACCTGGGAATTCCTGCTTAACCTTTGCTTATAGTCAAGATAATAGATTTATACTCTGTTAACATTTATTGCAAATTGCTCTTGCAATATTTCATTCATTACCAATGAAGCAAAACACATCATCTTTGACATTGTATTGCATTTTTAGTAAACAGACTTCACTGTATTTTAAACTCTTCTTTTCCTGTTCCTCTTTCTTATAAAGTCTATGGCAATATGCTACATCAGGCAAATGGAGAATACAGACTATGCAAACTGATCTGCACATGCTGTGCTGTGCATTTTTATAATGCATTGCTTGCTCTTTCTTAATCAAACTGTTTTGACTCAGCCGGAGATTTTCATTCTGATATTAGTGACAAAAAACATCCAGAATAATTTGGTTGCTGCAAGAAAAGTCTAACATTTTCCTTGACCCGGGGGAAGAGGAAACTTTAGTAATGCCAAAATTATAACTTTAAACGAGAACTGACATAGCTAGTGATATGGGAGTACAGTCGTTTCGTTTACTTAATACTCCGCATCATGCAACCAAAAGGGAGCACTCTGTTTAAAAAGTGTCAAACTAACACACATAGCTAATTTTAAATATTCGGATGGAGGGTATGAGAGCCAGTTAACTCTTTAACAGTTAACAGCAACAGGGTGGTGATCAGGGTGGTCATTTATGTTTGTAGTACCCATGAAAAGTCTGAGATAAAATTCAATTTGCATACAATTGTAACTTGACCTCAGCCTGTTCCAGAGACATCCTGGCACCTCTGGCTAATTGATACAGCAATCATTCCAGAGTGACTTTGAAGAATCTCATTTGCATGTTTCTCCGAGCAAATAAGTCAGTCATGGCAGTTTTTTATTGGGGGTCAATTAGACCCCATAGTCAGTTAAACTGTAGGTAATGTGTGGAGTTCCTATCTATCTGCAAATGTACTAAAAGTTTAATGAGTCCATCTCAAAGAATAAAGGTCTTTTAGAATGCATTCTCTGTGGGTTTTCCCCATTTAAAGTAATTGCGGTCACACAGACCCCAATGCACATACAAGGCAGGATTTTTGAGAAAGTTTAGGGTAAAGCCACATAAGACATTGCCCCACATTAGCCTGCAGTGCAAAAAACCATTTGCCCAGCCGCTACCAAATGTTCATCCACTTCCGCCTCAGGGTCGGTACCTGACTGCAACCTGATGTATTGGCTGAAGAAGGCCAGTGATGCATCTTGGGTTATTGTTGCCTCACCCAGACTGTCGGGCCATAGGGCCACTTCCCATGTCATGTCAGCCTGTGCAGATCCGCCATGAGGTAAGGTCTGAGGATCATACCTGGAGGAGTACGCCCATCCCGGCCACCAAACAGCTGATTGGGGGACCTTCAGCCCCCCTGATCCGATGTTTGGTGGCACGGGTGAACGCACTCCTCCGGGCCCCCTCCAATCAGTTTTTTGACAGCCAGAGTGAGTGCGCTCCTCTAGCCCCCCAACAGCTGTTTGGTGGCTGAGGTGAAAGCACTTCTCTGGGATCCCTCTGAGCAGGTGTTTGGCAGGGACAGTGAGTGCACTCCTCTAGGCCCACCAACAGTTGTTTAGTGGCTAGAGTGAGCACGCTCCTCCTCTCCCCATCAGCTGTTTGGGGTGTGCACATTCTTCCACCCCTATAATCTGTTTGGCATCTGGGGTGAGTGCACTCCTCCAGGCCCCCCAGTCAGCTGTTTGGCAGCTGGGGAGAGTGCACTCCTCTGGGGCCCCCAATAAGCTGTTTGGAGGTAGCTCTCCCGCGGGCCTAATCCCGATGTGCAGCAGGAGTCTGGGAGTCCTGCCTTTTGTGGATGGCTCCTCAGCTGACCTGTAGTGTGGAGGGACTGACAGCAGGCCCCACCCCTCATGGATTCCCCATGGGGGGGTGATCATTTGGACTGCCCTCCCCACCAGCCCAAAGAATGGCGGCTGCAGTGGCCTTCTCCAGGGCAGGCAGGGAATCTGACTGGCCCTGTCTCATATGGATTTACCATTAAACTTGAGAATCTGAAGCTAGGATAAGATGCACATGAAAGCTAACAATTGATTTGGCCAGATGTCTGCTTTTCCATTAGGGCAACTGAACTGTGAATTGTCCCTTCTACTTCCAAACGCCAGTTCCATTTATGATGGGGCTCCAAAAGTTCATTGCAGATTCTATGAAGTCTTGCTGTGAAAGCACATTTGGCACTGCTTTTCTGGATGAGATGTGCTTCTGAACAAGCTCCACAACACTGAGTCCTCCTGTGTTCCACATTTCTAGAAGGATGGGTCTACATGGGTCCTGCTACACAGGAACCCCAAACACCAGTTTGGTGACCATGTTCATCACAGTTTCTCACCCAGCTGTCCTCTATATTCAGCTTCCCACATTGGCCAAACATTTCTGAGCCATTAGTTCAGGTTTTTACAGTGTCTTTCCCTAGCTGATTCCTTGTTGTCTCCCAGAGGGGGAGCGGGGAAGAGTGGCATTTAAGCTCAGTAGAAAACTGGTTGCTGCACCAAAGAGTTGCCTCCTGCCAAAACCAAACACTTGCTCTGTTACATACATCTCACCACCAGTCATAACAATGGCCCTTCTTACATGAGAAGGTCCCCATGCAATGCACACGTGGGTGCCTGCATAGGCGTGCTTGGGGAAGTCGCATGTAAACACCACGGTGGGTGTGTAGGAGTGCGTGCATGCTCCTGCATAACACCCATCTCCACCTATCCCCCCCACATGGAGCAACCACCAGCAAAAACAGGGTTGTTTCATGCGTGGGGAATAGGTGGAGATAGATGTGAGCCTATGTAATTGTCCCCCACACGTTGCCCCCACACCGTAGCACACACTCATCCCCCCCTCCATACCATGGCCCACTGAAAATGAACCAATTAGGCAAATTCCACTGATCAACAGCACCCCTCATTCCATATGTATAGTATCCCAATTTGGGACTCCAGGTGATTAAGAGCAGGAGGGCCTCGAGGGTGACCTGGACGGTCACTCTGTTGATGAGCTGGTCCAGTCTTGGAACATCTTGCTGGAGGAGGCCATCGACAGGGTGGCTCTGAGACACCCTCTGCCTCGGTCTCATCACCGCAGGGCCCCTTGGTTTACCGAGGGGCTGCGGTGTATGAAGCAAGCAGGCAGGAGGCTGGAGAGACGCTGGCGGCATACTCGCTCTGACTCCGACCGACTTCTCCATAGGGCCCATTTGCGGTCCTATGTTGAGGCTGTGAGGACGGCGAGGAAGGAATTCCTCGCGGTCCTCATAGCGTCTGCGAAGTCGCGTCCAGCGGAGCTGTTTCGGGTGGTGCGGGGGCTGGTTAGTCCGGCCTCCCTCCGCCTGGATGGGGACTTGTCCCGGGCCCGCTGTGAGGAGTTTGTCACCTACTTCGCAGACAAGATTGCTCGGATTCAGACCGACTTTGACGCTGGGTTGATGGCAGTAGGGGAAGAGCGCGGGGGGGCGGAGGGCCCGTCTGGTCCATCTTTGTGGGGAGAGTTTCGGGAAGTGACGCCGGCCGATGTGGTGGATGTCCTGGGGTCTGTGAGGGCCACGTGTTGTCAACTGGATCCGTGCCCGTCCTGGTTAATAAAAGCTTCCGGGGAGACGTTGGGGACGGTGCTGGCGAGGGTAGTGAATGCGTCCTTTCGGCAGGGGAGGTTGCCGCCTTGCCTTAAAGAGGCTGTGGTGCGCCCCCTGCTGAAGAAACCATCGTTGGACGTAGACGCGCTCGCCAGCTACCGACCTGTCTCTAACCTTCCCTTTTTAGGGAAGGTTATTGAGCGGGCAGTGGCGCTCCAGCTCCAGGTTCATCTGGATAACATCGGGCTCCTTGACCCTTTTCAATCTGGGTTCCGCCCCGGCTATGGCACCGAGACGGCGTTGGTGGCCTTGGTCGACGACCTCCGCCGGGAGATGGATGCAGGATGTTCAACATTTCTCATCCTGCTAGATCTCTCGGCCGCTTTTGATACCGTGGACCATGGGCTGCTGTTGAGACGGCTGCGTGACCTGGGGGGTCTGGATGGGACTGTTCTGGAATGGTTCCGTTCATTCCTCTCGGGAAGAAGCCAGCGGGTGGTGCTGGGGGAGGAGACATCTTGCCCCCGCGCTTTATCATGCTGCGTTCTGCAGGGTTCCATTCTGTCTCCATTATTGTTTAATGTTTATATGCAGCCCTTGGGGGAGGTCGTGAGGGGGTTCGGGTTGTGTTGTCACCAATATGCTGATGATACTCAGCTGTACCTCTCTTTTTCAACGGACCCAGACCCTGCTATCTCGGTGCTATCCCAGTATTTGGAGGCCGTGGCAGAATGGATGTGGCAGAGCAGACTGAAGCTCAACCCCAATAAGACGGAGGTGATGGTGGTGGGGAGAGCGAAGGAGGGGTTGGCCCTCCTTATTGGGGGGGTTCGCCCTCCTATAGCTCAACAGGTCCGGAGTCTGGGGGTGGAGTTGGACGCGGATCTCCACCTAGGGCAGCAGGTGGAGGCGGTCGCTAAGGCGGCCTTTCACCAGTTGTGTCTGGTGCGGAGGCTGCGTCCATTCGTCTCCGGCCTGGATCTGGCCTCCCTCATCCATGCCTTCGTCACCTCGAGGCTGGACTACTGTAACATGCTCTACGTGGGGCTTCCCTTGTGCCTGGTTCGGAGGCTGCAGCTAGTGCAGAATGTGGTGGCCCGTCTCCTTTCAGGGACGGGTCACCGGGAGCACATAACACCAGTGCTCTGGGCTCTGCACTGGCTGCCAATAGTGTGCCGAGACAGTTTCAAGGTGCTGCTATTGGTTTATAAAGCCCTTCACGGTCTCGGCCCCTCATACCTCAGGGACCGCCTCTCCCTCCGCGCCCCGGAGCGGCTCCTTCGATCTGCCGGGGGTGACTTCTTGGAGGTCCCCCACGTTAAGCGGTGGGCCACAATGGAGAGGGCATTCTCGGTGGCCGGGCCGCGCCTCTGGAACTCCCTAACAGAGAAGGCCCATCTGGCCCCGAGCTTGTTGGTATTTTGGCGAAAATGCAAGACCTGGCTGTTCACCCAGGCCTTTGGTGGGGGAGGGGGGAGGTGATTTTATCTCCCTCAGCTGAATAGTTTTATATCCCAGCCCCTGTTTATTTTATGCTTGAATTTTCTTGGAATGTTTTATGTATTTTAAACTGTTTTATATTGTTGTTTTATGATTGTAAGCTGCCCTGAGCTGTGTGCTGGAGGGGCGGGGTAGAAATAGAATAATAAATAAATAAATAAATAAATACGGGCAGGTGCAGCTGGACCATTCTGACTCATCCTGCTACACAGACATACCTGATATGCAATTCCTACTGTACACCTAAAGCAGGGGTGGAGGAACCTTTTCTCCCTCGGAGTCAGGAACTTTGAAAATTAGTACAAGCTTTGAGGACCACGTAAAAGCTGGGGGCAGGGGTGCTTAAAGGGTGCACTTTTACAGGGGGGAGGAGGGACCAGATTAGTCAATCAGTCGATCAAATTTATTAAGGCACTGACTCTCTCCCTGGGCTGAAACAAGATTCAATAAATGACACACAAATAAATAGCACATAATAATTAAAACATAAATATTTATTTATTTCTTTATTTTTACAATTTATATGCCGCCCCCTCCTGCCTCAGGCATCTTGGGGCAGCTCATAATATATTAAAACATTTCAAACATTAAAATATTAAAATAAACCATAATCATATCAATTAAAACAATGTAAAACCCCATCCCCCCACCCTAACCCAACCCACCCACCCCATCTCCCTCGGGAAAAACCTGGCGGAAAACCCAGGTCTTACATTGTCTGTGGAAAGAGGGTAGTTTGGCAGCCAAGTGGATCTCCAACGGGAGGGAGTTCCACAGCTGTGGCGCAGCCAATGAGAATGCCCTCCTCATAGTAGAAACCCGGGGAACCCCGAGGAGGGGGCCCCCAGCTGACCACAGTGACTGCTCCAGGTCCCGGAGGGTGAGCGGTCCTGCAGATAGGTGGGGCCGAAGCCATTTAGGACTTTAAAGGTCAGCACCAACACCTTGAATTGGGCCCGGAGACCTACGAGCAGCCAGTGCAGAGAGCAAAGCATCGGTGTTATATGCTCGCATCGGTCCGTCCCCATTAAGAGACGGGCCGCCGCATTCTGCACCAGCTGCAGTTTCTGAACCAATACCAAGGGTAGCCCCACGTAGAGCACGTTGCAGCAATCCAGTCTCGGGGTAATAAAAGTAATTATTACGGTTCCAATTATTTTGCTCCACAGTCACCCTTGGTCGATATAGCAGCAAACCCTATTCTAGGTGATATTGCCCATGAAGGGCCTTGGAAATAGAGGACTTGCTGCATGTTTTGTTTAAATGTACTGTTTATGAACACATAAGCGAGATTTGGATTAGACCATTGTGGAAAGGGAAAGAGTACCTCCTATCGAGTTTAAAAATTAAGCTGCTACTGGCTACTAAGTCAGAGGAAGAGATGGGGCGGATAGCATCTTTTGCCCTTTTAGCCGCAAGAATATGTGAGGAAGTGGTTTCATGATTGAATAAATAGGGTTGTTTGATGTGCTGGCCATGAAGGCAATAACTTATTGTACTCCATAATGGTAATGGGATAGTAGTTGTTGGGGCTATCTGAAGACTCTGGTGTGCTCTTCCTTTCTAAAATACGTTTAATAACTGGAATGGATAATATTTGTGTATTTATGAGATATCCTTCGGCCCCACCTATCTGAAGACTCTGGTGTGCTCTTCCTTTCTAAAATACGTTTAATGACTGGAATGGATAATATTTGTGTAATTTATGAGATATCCTTTTTTTGTATGGTGTTTATATTCTATTCTATTCTATTCTATTCTATTCTATTCTATTAGTGGCCATGGTGAAAGCTAGTGCTGCAACAAATAAATCAATAAAAGCATGGATGACTGTGACCAGATCCGACTCTGAGACATACGGCCTAAGCCGACGTACCAGGTGTAACTGGCGAAATGCTCCTTTCGCCACAGCCATCACCTGAGCATCCAGGCGGAGCTGTGGGTCCAGGAGCACCCCCTGACTCCAGATCTGAGAAACCGGGGGGGGGGCAGACTCCATCAATGATGCGGGCCACCACCACCCTGGCCTTCCCCACAACCATCACCTCCGTCTTGTCAGGATTTAGTCTCAGGCAGCTCGCCCTCATCCAATCCCCCACAGCGGACAAACACCGGGTAAGCACCGAGATTGCAGGGCCTGAGTCGGAGGAAAATGAAAGACATAGCTGGGTGTCATCAGCATATCGATGACAACTCATTCCATACTCCCTAACAACCTCTCCCAAAGGCTGCATGCGCACGTTGACTGGGCCTCTGCCGCTGCTCCATCGATGCCAGCCAGCCTACAACGCCCAACCGAGCAGGGGTGCCAGCCTCTGAGCCCTGGTTGGGCCTCTGCCACTGCTCCACCGATGCCAGCCAGGCTGCAACACCCAGACAAGCACGGGTGCCAGCCACTAAGCCCTGGACAGGACTCTGCTGCTGCTCCACCAATGTCAGCCAGTCTGTAATGCCTGACTGGTGGTGCCAGGCACTCCAGCCGCAGAACCCACCATCAGGGTTCTGGGGCCTACGTTCCAGGCAGGGAGGGCTGTTGTTCCACTTGTCTGCAAGTGTCTCACACAGAGGCCGGCCAGCCTGCAACGCCCGGCCAAGTATGGGTGCCAGCAACCTAGCCCTGACTGGGCCTCTGCCGCTGCTCCACTGATGCCAGCCAGCCTGCAAAACCCTGCCAAGCAGGGGTTCCAAGCAGCGAGACCTGGCCGGGCCTTTGCTGCTGCTCCACTGATGCCAGACAGCCTGAAACGCCTGGCCGAACAGGGGTGCCCGTCACTCCAGCCCCAGGACCCACCATCAGGGTTCTGGGTCCTATGTTCCAGGCAGGGAGGACTGTCATTTCACTTCATTGTCTGCAAGTATCTCACACAGAGGCCAGTCAGCCTGCAGCTCCCGGTCGAGCAGGGGTGCCAACCACCAAACCCTGGCCGGGCTTCTGCTGCTGCTCCGTCGATGCCATCCAGCCTGCAACACCCTCCCAAACAGGTGTGCCAGCCTATTGTAGAGTTAACAGCAGTTTCTTCAAAACAGAACTTTACTAAGAACTCAGAACACATGCTTCCATACTGTACAGACTGCATGAGACAAGATGGAGGACATAGAGAGAAGAAGAGAGGAGACAAGGAGGGGGAAAAACTGATTCATCCCCTGACCCTCCCCCTACTGGACAAGCCCCATTTTGAGCTTGCAGTGCTTGCAACTGTTACACATTCCAACACAGCCACTGAGCCCTGGCCGTTCCTCTGCCACTGCTCCACCAATGCCAACCAGCCTGCAATGCCCAGCCAAGCCACCAAGCCTGGGCCGGGCCTCTGCCGCTGCTCCACCGATGCCAGCCAGTCTGCAATGCACAGCCGAGCAGGGGTGCCAGCCACAGTTACTGTGCCTGGGCAATCCAATGTCTGCTGCTTCTTCTTCTACTGTACGTCAGCCATTTGCTCCTCCCTCTTATAGATGGGCATAGCTCAGATGAGTGCGCCGGCAGCCGGGGGCTGGGTGTCCAGGAGATTCACCACTGGGCAAGGCTTGCCCAATTTGCAATAGAGCTTCTTGAGCTCAGTCAAGTAGGATGCCAGCCTGCAACGCCCTGCCAAGTAGGGGTGACAGTCACCGAGCACTGGCCAGGCCTTTGTCGCTGCTCCACCGATGCCAGCCAGCCTTCAATGCCCAGCCGAGCAGAGGTGCCAGCCACCAAGTCCTGGCAAGGCTTCTGCCGCTGCTCCGCCGATGCCTGGCTGGCAGACTGCAATGCCCGGCCAAGTAGGGGTGCCAGCCACTCCAGTCCCAGGACCCACCATCAGGGTTCTGGGGCCATCATTCTGATCAAGGGGAGCCATCATTCCACTTCATCTGGAAGCTGCCACTCTAGTCCCAGAACCCACAGTGAGCGTTCTGGGGCCATCATTCTGCTCACGGGGAGGTGTCATTCCACCGCCTCAAGAAGCAGCCGCTCCAGCCCCAGGACCCACCATCAGGGTTCTGGGACCTACATTACAGGCACGGGGGGGGGGGG
>QEPC01004757.1:377205-407105 GCA_003113815.1 Sphenodon punctatus
GGGGTGGGGTGGGGTGGGGTGGTTTCCCCACATACTGTATTTTTTAATTGTTTTAATTTTTGTTTATATTGTTTTTATTGAATGTTGTTCGCCGCCCCGGGCTGCCCCGAGGGCAGGAGGGGTGGGATATAAATTTTAAATACAATAAATAAATAAATAAATCCAGAAGCTGCCACTCCAATCCCAGAGGACCCACCACCAGGGTTCTGGGGGTGTCATTCTGATCATGGGGAGCCGGCATTCCACTGCATCAAGAAGCAACCACTCCAGCCCCAGGACCCATCATCAGGGTTCTGGGGCCTACGTTACAGGCAGGGGGAGCTGTCCATCTACTTCATCTAGAAGCTGCCACTCTAGTCTCAGGACCCACCACCAGGGTTCTGGGGCCATCATTCCGATCGTTGGGAGCCATCATTCCACTTCATCTAGAAGCTACCACTCTACTCCCAGGGCCCACCTTCAGGGTACTGGGGCCGTCATTCTGCTCATGGGGAGCTGTCATTCCACCGCCTCAAGAAGCAGGCACTCCAGCCCCAGGTCCCACCATCAGGGGTCTGGGGCCTACATTATACGCAGGGAGGGCTGTCATCCCACTTCATCCAGAAGATGCCACTTTAGTCCCAGGACCCAGCATCAGTTTTCTGGGGCCATCATTCCACTGACAGGGAGCCATCATTCCACTTCCTCCAGAAGGTGCCGCTCTACTCCCAGGACCCACCGTCAGGGTTCTTGGACCATCATTCCACTCATGGGGAGCCATCATTCCACTTCATTCAGAAGCTGCCACTCCAGTCCCTGAACCTGCCACCAGGGTTCTGGGGCCATCGTTCCGATCATGGGGAGCTGTTATTCCACTGCATCAAGAAGCAGCCACTCCAGCCCCAGGACCCACCATCAGGGTTCTGGGGCCTACGTTACAGGCATGGGGGGCTGTCCATCCATGTCATCTAGAAGCTGCCACTCTAGTCTCAGGACCCACCACCAGGGTTCTGGGGCCATCACTCCACTCACGGGGAGCTGTCATTCCACTTCATCCAGAAGCTGCCACTCCAGTCCCTGGACCCACTGTCAGGGTTCTGGGGCCTATGTTATAGGCACAGGGGGCTGTCATTCCACCAAATCAAGAAACAGCCAGCCATTCCACTCCCAGGAATCACCGTCAGGGTTCTGGGGCCGTTATTCAGCTCACAGGGAGCCATCATTCCACTGCATCAAGAAGCAGCCCCTCTAGACTCAGGACCCACCATCTGGGTTCTGGGGCCTACATTACAAGCAGGGAAGCTGTTATTCCACCGCATCAAGTAGCTGCCACTTCTGCCAAACGTTTGGGAGGTCTGAACTCCCCTGGATCTAATCCACAAACCCAAACTAAGTTTTTAGTACGAACGACTGAACATCCAAATTCCGTCCTATTTGCACATCCCTATTGGTTGACGACCTCAGCTTGTCAATTGACGAGTAATTATACCCTATTGATTTTGTTGAGCTTTTGGTTGTCTTTGATACACCTTCAATCATGGGGTGTAGTTGACAAATCTGCATGACCTGGCAGGCACTGTGGCATTCATAGGACTGCTCTTGAGTGGTTCCATTCATTCCACACTCATGTTGTGGGCTGCCCTGAGATGCCTGATGCAGGAGGGGGCTGCATATAAATTTTAATACAAATAAATAAATAAATTCCTTGCCTGTAGGGCACAGATAGCAGCATAGGCAGTGTCCCATTGTCACCTCAGAAGCTTGTCACAGGGCTCCGCCACCATCACCAGGCCCCCCTGTGACTGCTGCCAAATCCTGGTCCCCTAGCAGCCCCAATGCCAACCCCAGACCCCCAGAAGACCCCCACCCCAACAGGGATGTGCGACAAAGCCGTCAGCAGAACAAGGACATGTGGTACCCTCATCCTCAGAAGTTCTTCCCAGGCTAGCATCTACACCCAGCCCTAGTGGAACAGGGATGGAACCTAGAACCCTGCAGCGTTCAGCCTGCCTGCAGGGAAAATCTCCAGCTGAGGGCACTAATGATAGGGCTACTTAACCAAGCGCTGCCTTGCAAACTGCGCTGGTGATCAGGTTTTCCTGTCTGGACTGGCCCCGCAGCAGTGAGAAGCTAAGTGTTTGTGTTTTTCCCTGTTGTTCCTTGTTTGCTCTTGCAGCGTGATTGTTTATAGGCATGTAGTGAGTCTCCCTTATTGTTTCCCTTGCTCCCTTCCCTTTTAGTCTCTCAGTGAAAGAGTGAGTGCAAGCTGAGAGAGTTTCTCCCTTCCCCTTCCCCTCCCCCTACCTGGGGCTCCCTATCCCTCCCACGGTTTGTAAGATCTCCTCCCTGCTCCAAACCCTGGATCCTGGGGCCCCAAACCCTTCCTTTCCCCCACACTATGGCAGCACCGTCTTTTCCTTCCCTAGAATTCCCCCTGGGGTGTCTGCAGGTGATTGCGTGTGATAGGAAGCCACAGGACCCTTGGATCCCCACGCTTGATGATGATAGGGACCTAACTTCCTTACCTGCTCAGAAGCTGGAAGAGCCCAGATACTATCCTCATTGGCATTTATACCCAGAGAGAGTCCTTGGGGGCCAAGGGGCACTTTGTGCATGGTTGAGAGGCACCCAGTTCCCTTTTCCCCCTCCCCCCCCATAAAAAAGCTCCCCCTGTGTGGTTCTGCAGGCTTCCATCTTGTCCTTCAATGTGTATCTGAGGCTCCTGGACAAGGTTGTATTCAAATTTATTTATTTATTTATTTATTTATTTAATTTTATTAACACTTATATCCTGCCCATCTCTGAAGGCTCAGGGTGGCTTTCAAAAAATATAAAATACAATTAAAAGACATTAAAATAAAATTCCCCCACAGAATACCCAACCCACTCCAACTCCCCAACAACCTCCCACCTAATCTATTCCTATCCACCTCCCCTCTCCACCCCCACGAAATGATTAATAAAAAGAAAGGTTTTACACTGCCTCAAAAAAATGCTCAGGCTTGGACTCGGACAGACCTCCAGGGGAGAGAGTTCCACAACACTGGGACAGCAACCGAGAATGCCCTCTTATGTGCCCCCATCGATCAAACAAGAGCAACAGGGGGAACCCACAGGAGGTTGCCCCAGCTGACTACAGGGGCCATGACAAAGCATGGTAGGAAAGGCAGTCTTTCAGATACATGGATCCCAGGTAGGGATGCAACAAATATATATATATATTAAAAAACAAGGAATGTTTCCAAGGTTCCGAGTACTGAGATCGAGTTTTTGGCCATCACTTGGAACTGTTACCAAGGACTCAGAAATGGTAACTCAGAACAATGGAACTTGGAAAATCTTGGAACTCGAAATCACAGGACTCATAATTATGGGGCCCCAGCTGACACATGGCACCATGTGTGGCCATTGTTGTTTACCATGGAAGTTGGAATCACAGAAATCCTGGAATTAGGATGGATCCCACCCAAAAACACATGATAACCAGCACAGCAAGTATGCCTCCCTTGCTCCATGCCCCTATGCAAGCTTTGTGGTGGGTGAGTGGCACTGTTGCCCCAAAGCATCTGGTACCTGCCAGATCCACAAAGAAACCAGATGCAACCCCACCCAAAACCACACCAAAACCAGGAAGTATGTGCCTGCCCTGCTTTGCCTTGTCTCACAGCTCATAGTGCCTGACAGTAGGCAGATCCACAAGAAACTCCCCCCCAAAAAACCACACCATAACCAGTAAATATACCCCCTTTGCCCCATGCCCCTATGCAAACTCTGTGTTGTGTCTGACAGCACATGGTGCCTGCCAGCAGAAAGATCCACAAAGATGCAACCACCCAAAAAAAAAAACCATAACCTAACCAGCAAGTATGCCTCCCTTGCTCCATGCCCCTATGGAAGATCTGTGGTGTGACTGGTGCCCACAGCACATGGTGACTGCCACTAGGAAAATCCACAAGAATAGAAACCATATTCAACAATAAAAAAACTCCAGTTTACAATTATAGTTAAGTCTCTTGCAAGTTCAGTCATGCAATAAAAAGCATGGAAATTGCAAGTAAATAGTCTGCTGCCTTAACTTATGTGCCAAGTAAGCAGTAAAGACGTCGTACACTACAGTATCATATATTGTGCTCACTTACAATTTAGGCTCCATACACCTACACTTTGCCTTTGTCTTTCAGCCCCAATTCTCTTCCTCTGCAGGTTGGGGGCAACACTTAACTATCTGATAGACTTAACTATCATTGTAAACTGGAGGGTTTTTTATTATGGAATCAAATTAATAAGGTTTTTGCTTAGCAAAAGTGACTGTCACAAAATGTCATATGTCCCCAGCTGCAGAGGAAATCTGGGGACATATGATCTAAAGCAGGGACTCCCATACTATTGATTAGGATCCTAAGGAGGGGGTAGGTGGAGGTGATCACATTGTTTACAGAAATCTATATGATCCCAAATGATATTGAACTCCATGTAACTAAAGTCATTCCCCTCTCCACCAAGCATGAAGCTGCCTGAATAACATTAATACAGGAAGAGCATTTCACGTGTACCTCTGTGCATAGAAGTTTAATACACAGGAGAGGTAGACACACAGATCTGCCTGTTACCCTCAGCAGGCTTGGGCTCTCCACCTCCTTAGGTGGGGGAGGGAGTGAGGGAAGCAGGGAGAAGCTGCGTTGCCCTGGGATTCTCCTTACTACAGCGATTGGTGGGGGACAGATGATGCTGGCAGTGTGTGCTCGAGATGAAGGGAGTACAGCAGAGGTTGCGCCCTGCTGGGAACCTCCTTACCAGTTTCTCTGGTCACCAGTTCATTACTTCTAACTGGTTGTACTTCACACACACACACACACACACATACACACACACTTTGTGTGTCTTGTTCTGAGAAGGGAAAGAAGATAGGGGGGACATTCTGGGAGAGGACAGAAGATAGGGGCCAACAGCTGGAATCAAGCGGTAAGCAGAAAGGAGGGAGATGGCTAATAGAGGGAGAACTAATAGAGGCATGTCAATTTCAATGCAACTGACTATGTACAGCCACGTCAGTTTCAATGCAGCTGTCTTTATACAGCCGTCAGTTTCAATCAATGTGAAACTGCCACTTTTCCTTGTTGGGAGGGGAAGATCCCTGCTGCTGCCATCTGCAGCAAAGGAGCAAATGCCACCCTGCGGTGCATGGCAGATGGCTCAACTGAATTCAACATGAATGCACTGCTTAAGAATATTGTCCTTATACTTTAAATAAGTTTGCTAGCTTAATTTAATTTATATATTAATTTATTCATTTATTAAAATATTTTATATCCTGCCCCTCCTACTAAAGGCAGCTCGGGGCAGCTTATAGTATATAAAAATACACATATAAAAACACAATCAACATAAACATAAAACATCTTAAAAAGTTGAAAAAGAGAAGAAGAAAGGGGAGAAAACACACACACCCCACACCCCAGGAAAAGAGGAGAGAAGAAGGGGTGTCAAAGACATAAAATTCCCAAACAAATAAATACCCCAGCCTTACCACCCCCCATAAAAATAAAAACGCACCCTCACCCATCTCTCTTGCCATAGGCCTGATGGAACAGCCATGTCTTGCATTGACAATGAAAGGAGGAGAGGTCCGGGGCCACTCAGGCCTCTGCCAGGAGGGAGTTCCACAGCCTCAGTGCAGACACTGAAAATGCCCTCCCCATAGTCGCCCCCCAGGATACCCGGAGGACTTCGAGAAGGGTACTTCCGGTCAACCACAGGGACTGATCCAGAGCACGGGGAGTGAGCCGATCCTGCAGATATATGGGGCCGAAGCAGTATAGGGCTTTATGGGTAAGAACCAGCACCTTGAATCAGGACCAGAAGACTAGGGATGTGTGAATGTGGTTCGGAAGTTCAGGGTTCGGCCTGAACTCGGGGTGTTCGGCCCATTTGCGAACACCCCAAATCCAAACTGACCTCTGCCCGAACTGACCGAACAAAGTTCGGGTTCTGAACGCATTCAGGAGGGCGGACAGGGAGGAACCCGGTTTTCCCTCCCCCTCCAGGCTGCGTGGGTGGAAGGGGCGCCGGGGAGCACCTCCCTCCCCACCCTGCCCAGCCTTGGAATTATTTTTTTAACCCCAACCCACCCCAGGGATCGACCTACCTGGTGGTGCCGGGGCCCTGGCCCTGGGTCTGGCAGCGGCAGTGGCAGTGGCGGTGGGTCTGGCGGCAGTGGTGCTATGCAGCAGTTCAGGCTGCTATTAGGCCTTCCGGACCCACCACCACTGCCGCTGCCACCACCGGACCCACCACCGCTGCCACTGCCACTGCCACCACCAGACCCAGGGCCCCGGCACCACCAGGTAGGTTGGAGTTCGGGTCTGGCAGTGGCGGCTGCAGCGATGGAGGGTCCAGCGGGTCTGGCGGCGCTACAGAGCACTTTAGGCTGCTACTAGGCCTTTCAGTTTGACCTGGAAGGCCTAGTAGTGGCCTGAAGTGCTCCAAAGTGCCGCCACCGCCAGGCCCGCCACCACTGCTGCTGCCGCTGCTGCCACCAAACCCAGGGCTGGAGCCCTGGCACCACCAGGTAGGGCGATCCCTGGGGTGGGGTGGGGTTAAAAAATAAATAAATTCCCAGGCTGGTCAGGGTATGTGGGGGGGTGCTCCCCGGTGCCCCTTCCACCCATGCATCCTGGAGGGGGGAGGGAAAACTGCCCCCCCACCCAACGGGTTCGGCCCGTCCAAACAGGTTCGGCCCAAACGGGCCAAACCCTGAATGGGCTGAACCACAAACCCCCAGAGGTTCACACATCCCTACGGAGACTAAAGGCAGCCAGTGCAGAGAATGGAGCACTGGTGTAATATGCTTCCTGCAGCCCCTCCCCGTAAGGAGATGGGCCGCTGCATTCTGCACCAGCTGCTGTCTCCGAACTGTCCCCATGGGCAGCCTCACGTACAGCATATTACAATACTCCAGTCTTGAGGTGATAAAAGCATGGATGATAGTGGGCAGGTCAGAGTCTGAGACGTAAGGCCGAAACTGTCACAACAGGTTTAATTGGTGGAATGTGCTCCTCGCCACAACTCCAACATGGGCGTCTAGATGGAGTTGCACATCAAGGAGCATTCCCAGACTCTGAACCTGGGGAACCAGTGGGGGGAGAAACCCAGCAGTGATGGGGGACACCACACTCACTGCCTTCCCCACTAGCATCACCTCTGTCTCGTGGGGATTCAACTTCAGTCAGCTCACCCTTATCCAGTCCCCACAGCCACCAAATATCATGTCAGCACTGAGACTGCGGGGTCTGGTTCGGATGAAAAAGATAGAGTTGAGTGTCATCAGCATATTGATGACAATGAACACCAGCACTCCTCATGACCTCGCCCAGTGGCTGCATGCACACGTTGAACAGGAGAAGGGACAGAATTGAACCCTGCAGGACTCCACACATGAGGTCCTGGGGAGATGAAAAATGGTCTCCGAGCACCATTCACTGAGTTCTTCCAGCTAGGAATGAGCAGAACCATTTGAGAACATTCCTGCACACCCTGGCATGGTTCCACAGGCGAGTCACAAACATCTCCTGGTCAATGGTATCAAAAACAGCCAACAGATCTAATAGAATCAGCAGGGTCGAGCGAACCTGATCTAATTCACAGTAAAGGCTGTCAACCAAAGCCACAAGTGCAGACTCAGTGGCATAGCCTGGATGAAAGCTAGGCTGCGAGGGATCTAGAAAACCAAATTGATCCAGATGCTCCTGCAACCGCTGAGTCACCTGTTCAATAAACTTCCCTAAAAGGGGAAGGTTAGAGACAGGCCAGTACTACCTGGTGATGGAGTCAACGTCCAGAGATGTTTTTTTGAGCAGGGGCTGCACCACCACCTCTTTAAGGCAGCTCAACACCCTGCCCTTCCAAAGGGAGGCATTGATTTCCCCTGCCAGAAGGGATGTGCGAACAGAACCAGGTTTGGATGTTTGGCCGTTCGGTGGTTCGGGTCAAAGTTTGAGTTCGGATTTGGTATTTGGTTCAGTCGGGCTCGGTTCAGTCTTTAGCTTGGTGCAATCAGGAACTGAAAATGACATTTGGTTTTTGAAATAAAGGGAAAAAACTGAAAAACATATTTCCGGCTATAACATTTTTCTTTCTTATTCAATTTTGATGAATTTTGGAGAGATTGTACCACCGATAGAGGGCACTATTTGTACCATAATTTGGAAAGATTAGAAAAAACATACCTATTTCAGAAGCGATGAATGTTGTGATTTTAGGAAAAGCTCCATACACATTCATGGCTACAACTTCTTTATCTTGCATCCAATGTTCATGAAACCTGTGCATATTATGACCCTCCATATGCTTAATACTTCTGCCAATTTTTAGAAAGTGTGGATAAAGGGTCCCAAGGGTATAAGACATTAACCTGAAAATACATTTCCAACTGTAACATTTTGATATTCCATTATGTTTACAGGATATTTGGCAATAATGTATCAAATACCTTTCCTACCATTTCAGCAAATGTACAGGAGATTTTGATAAAGGGACCCAATTATATAAGCAATTGATGTTGTCCCTGTGAAGATCATTATTCAGATGAATATCAGCATATTCAGTGCCAGTCAGAGGCAGGCACCCTGCATGGCAGGGGGAGAGAGACTGTAGGAGGAAGGATGTGGAGCAACCCCAAAGACTGACAGACACATTCAATGGCCAAACACATTACTGCAAGCTTCTAGCTTTACAGGACCAATTGGTAGTGGTTTCGAGGTGGGCATAGGGGGCGGCCCTGCGGCAGGCATAATCAACATAACTGGGACTTCTGAGATAGCATCCCAGCAGTCAGGAGACATAGTTTAAACACATCCAGGCTGGCCAATTATCATCACAATCACATCCTGCAGCACTGAGACAGAGGACATAAGAGAATCTCTATTGATTCTTTCCTAAACAGATGCTTCTGAGTTCCCAGAAACAAGTGGGGAGATATGTTGGGATGGTCCCAGCACAGAATGAGGATATTTGGTTGACATTTTTGTTGACAAATTCGCATCACAAACCGATCGTATCCACAGTGACATGAGAGAATCCCAGACATAGGCCCCTTCTCTACATATCTTGTACAGGCATATAAAATTGGGACCCTTTATAAAATCTTTCTGATATTTTGCATAAATTATCATGAAAGTGTAATATATAGTCCTGCCAAATTTCATGTACACTGGTTGGAATACAAAGTTGTTATAGTCAGACATACATTTATATGTAAATTGCTTATACCACAAAGACCCTTTCCCCAATCCTTCTGAAATTTGGCAAAGATAGTAAATCTGGGAAGGGGTATAAACCAGACAAGTTTCACCTACATTAGATGTGAGTCAAAGAAGTTACAGCTAAGAATGTATATGTAGAATATTGCAAAATACAATAATTCAACTGCTTCTAAAATCGGTTGCTTTTATCCAATCGTTTTGAAGTTTGGTACACATAATTGTTTCTATTGGAGGTATAGTCATCCTAATGTTTAGTCACATAGCATAAAAAACAAAATTGTTACAGCTGATAATGTGTTTTCCATTGAAACCAATGGAAATTCAATTCCGAACTCATCGAACACATCTGAACTGAATATTAGAATTCAAGTACAGTTTGCACTTTTGGTTCAGTCGACTGAACTATTCGAGTTTGATCCAAACGCCGAACTTCTGAACCGCGTTCGCCCATCCCTACCTGCCAGCATCTTCTGGCTGGCCTTAACCGCCAGGATGGGCATGGGTCCAGTTCGCAAGAGATGGCTCTGACCATCCCAAGAACATCCTCCACATCAGCAGATGAGACCCACTGAAACCGATCCCACAAAATCGGACAAGACGGGGCTTCCATGTCCTCTAGTTCTTCTATTGCAATAGTGCAGCTTTGAAGTCGTGGTGAATCCGAACGATTTTATCACAGTGGGCACTGGAAGGTTCCAGTTCCAGGTGGAGGGAGGCTGGACTGACCAGTCTTCACACCACCCGGAAAGCTCCGCTGGATGAGACTTCGCTGATGCTGTGAGGGCAGCAAAACTCCTTGTTTGCTGCCCTCACAGCCACTGCATAGGCTCGCAAACTGGCTCTATGTCACAATAATCAGCTTCAATATGAGAATGGTGCCACTGTCGTGCCAACCACCACCCTTCTTGCTTCAGCAACCGCAGATCCTCAGTAAACCAAGGAAGCCTGTGGTGCGCCAATGCCTAGGGAGTGGACACTTGGCAGTTGCCTGGTCGATGGCCTCAGTCAACAAGGTGTTCCAAAAATCAACAAGGTCATCAAGTGTACGGTCATCAAGATCAGAAGGTAACCCTCCCAGAGCAATCCGGAACCTCTCCAGTTCCATCAGTCTCCGAGGGCGAAGAAACCGAACTGGTTCCATACCCTTTTGGGGGCTGATGTGCACCAGAAGACAGGTGAAATGCACAGAAAAGACACAATGTTTATCCAACGGTTACTGTACCAAGAGCATGTGAAAGAACAGACACAATGTTTATCCAATAGTACCAAGAGCACGGCAATGCACATGTGCAACAAGGATTCCCTTCCTAACTTTAAAGTTCTTTTTTTATTAAAACAGGAACTTTTAGATTCCTCATAAACAGCGATTGCTCAAGATTGGCTTCCTTTTTGCTAAGCAAGCAATGTCCACGTAGACTCCTAATTAAAACAGAAATCCCCAGCAAAAGTTTTCATTGAGTCTCAGTGGGAAAGTCAGTGGCTGAAAACCACCATATTACAGATAGGCAGAGATACAATGGGAACTCCATCTCACCTTAACTAATGGAGGCTTGACTGCACCTCCATAATGCAAGCCCACCACCCCCAAAACCACCCCTCAGCATTGCAAATATGCCCCCCATGCATACCGAAAAATACGTGTCGGAAGTCAGTAAATCAACAAAAATGTCATAAAATCTGTACCAGAAGTCCACATTCCAGGACATCAGGTATTCAAATTAGGTAACAATCAGGTACCGATTAGTACCCAATGTTGTCGGCATTACACCCCACTCTGACTCTCCTTTTCATCTGACCCAGGCCAGTCTCAGTGCTTACCCAGTGCCTGGCTGCTGTTGGGAACTGGATGCGGGCAAGCTGATTGAAGTTGAATCCAGACAAGACCAAAGTGATGATATTTGGCTGGCCTTGTGACCTGGGAAACATAGGGCCCCTTGTTATTGATGGGGTCCAGCCTCCTGTAGTCACTCAGGTTTGCAGCCTTGGGGTACTCTTGCCTCCATTGCTGTGCCTTGATCACCAGGCTGTTGTAGTGGCCATGGGCGCTTTTCACCAATTACAACTGGTGAGAAAGCTGTGACCCTTTTTTTATCACTGCTTGAATTATTGGATCCAACTTTGGAAGTGGGTGAAATTGTTGGATATGATATTTACCATGTATATTTGTTTCAGTCTCACAAGTTATAATTCCAAACTAACATCTTTGCTAGTCAAACAAGTCAAGGTAGCAATGGGACTGACATAATCCCAAGATTGTCAAAGAGGACTAATGCTTCTGGGAGATTCAGTTTTCAGATGCCCTGCTTCTGACAAGTTTGCTTCAGAACTTCTAGAAAAGCAGAGCACATTCAGGCTTCTGCAGTTAGGCATCAGATAACTCCAAACATTCATCACTGTTGTAAACTTTAGACACAGAAGTGTACTGTGCCCTTAGAATGACATTGTATGTTTAGAGGATAATCTCTGTTAATTGAAACAAATGATTCTGCTGCTGTCATTTTACTAGCTGACGAGAACTTGAAGAATGGGTTCAGTTTCAAGAGACATTTATTGAGAATTCTCCAGCTTGTTGCACTGCCCTGCATCTCCAACTGTCTTTCCACGGCAAGAATTGATCACCTTGCTTGCCTCCAAAACCTTTCCACCCACTTCCTTTTTTTATGTATGTTAAAACAATATAATCCTTCCTGTCATCCAGTTACACAACCTTGGGTATTTTCAGATGTTACGAGATCACAGTCAATCACAGTGAACCACAGTCAATCCCACGGTGGAGCCAAAGCGCCCTGAACATCTGTTTCGTGGGCACCAGATGTTCACCACAGTCAATCCCCACCAGGGGTCAAAATTAACCACGCTTCCGGAGCTCCAGCCCAGACCATCTCTGAAAGTGTGGTCAAAGCGATTCCCACCGGGAAACAACAAAAAGTAATGTCTGAATGGCAACCACTGGCCGGAATCAAGCAAAACGATTCCCAGCCGGGAACAAAGCACACAGCGTTGCTGCCAGGCAACCAGCAACAACATAGGTCGGGGAGGGAGATTTAAAGGGCACACAGCAGCAGAGGGATGTGGTGGGATGGAGCGAGGTGGAAGGGAGAGGAGAGTGGTGGGCGAGAGAGCAAGGGAGGAGGTGGTGGAGGCGCAGGCAGAGGAGGAGGTGGTTGTGCTGCANCTATTGCAATAGTGCAGCTTTGAAGTCGTGGTGAATCCGAACGATTTTATCACAGTGGGCACTGGAAGGTTCCAGTTCCAGGTGGAGGGAGGCTGGACTGACCAGTCTTCACACCACCCGGAAAGCTCCGCTGGATGAGACTTCGCTGATGCTGTGAGGGCAGCAAAACTCCTTGTTTGCTGCCCTCACAGCCACTGCATAGGCTCGCAAACTGGCTCTATGTCACAATAATCAGCTTCAATATGAGAATGGTGCCACTGTCGTGCCAACCACCACCCTTCTTGCTTCAGCAACCGCAGATCCTCAGTAAACCAAGGAAGCCTGTGGTGCGCCAATGCCTAGGGAGTGGACACTTGGCAGTTGCCTGGTCGATGGCCTCAGTCAACAAGGTGTTCCAAAAATCAACAAGGCCATCAAGTGTACGGTCATCAAGATCAGAAGGTAACCCTCCCAGAGCAATCCGGAACCTCTCCAGTTCCATCAGTCTCCGAGGGCGAAGAAACCGAACTGGTTCCATACCCTTTTGGGGGCTGATGTGCACCAGAAGACAGGTGAAATGCACAGAAAAGACACAATGTTTATCCAACGGTTACTGTACCAAGAGCATGTGAAAGAACAGACACAATGTTTATCCAATAGTACCAAGAGCACGGCAATGCACATGTGCAACAAGGATTCCCTTCCTAACTTTAAAGTTCTTTTTTTATTAAAACAGGAACTTTTAGATTCCTCATAAACAGCGATTGCTCAAGATTGGCTTCCTTTTTGCTAAGCAAGCAATGTCCACGTAGACTCCTAATTAAAACAGAAATCCCCAGCAAAAGTTTTCATTGAGTCTCAGTGGGAAAGTCAGTGGCTGAAAACCACCATATTACAGATAGGCAGAGATACAATGGGAACTCCATCTCACCTTAACTAATGGAGGCTTGACTGCACCTCCATAATGCAAGCCCACCACCCCCAAAACCACCCCTCAGCATTGCAAATATGCCCCCCATGCATACCGAAAAATACGTGTCGGAAGTCAGTAAATCAACAAAAATGTCATAAAATCTGTACCAGAAGTCCACATTCCAGGACATCAGGTATTCAAATTAGGTAACAATCAGGTACCGATTAGTACCCAATGTTGTCGGCATTACACCCCACTCTGACTCTCCTTTTCATCTGACCCAGGCCAGTCTCAGTGCTTACCCAGTGCCTGGCTGCTGTTGGGAACTGGATGCGGGCAAGCTGATTGAAGTTGAATCCAGACAAGACCAAAGTGATGATATTTGGCTGGCCTTGTGACCTGGGAAACATAGGGCCCCTTGTTATTGATGGGGTCCAGCCTCCTGTAGTCACTCAGGTTTGCAGCCTTGGGGTACTCTTGCCTCCATTGCTGTGCCTTGATCACCAGGCTGTTGTAGTGGCCATGGGCGCTTTTCACCAATTACAACTGGTGAGAAAGCTGTGACCCTTTTTTTATCACTGCTTGAATTATTGGATCCAACTTTGGAAGTGGGTGAAATTGTTGGATATGATATTTACCATGTATATTTGTTTCAGTCTCACAAGTTATAATTCCAAACTAACATCTTTGCTAGTCAAACAAGTCAAGGTAGCAATGGGACTGACATAATCCCAAGATTGTCAAAGAGGACTAATGCTTCTGGGAGATTCAGTTTTCAGATGCCCTGCTTCTGACAAGTTTGCTTCAGAACTTCTAGAAAAGCAGAGCACATTCAGGCTTCTGCAGTTAGGCATCAGATAACTCCAAACATTCATCACTGTTGTAAACTTTAGACACAGAAGTGTACTGTGCCCTCAGAATGACATTGTATGTTTAGAGGATAATCTCTGTTAATTGAAACAAATGATTCTGCTGCTGTCATTTTACTAGCTGACGAGAACTTGAAGAATGGGTTCAGTTTCAAGAGACATTTATTGAGAATTCTCCAGCTTGTTGCACTGCCCTGCATCTCCAACTGTCTTTCCACGGCAAGAATTGATCACCTTGCTTGCCTCCAAAACCTTTCCACCCACTTCCTTTTTTTATGTATGTTAAAACAATATAATCCTTCCTGTCATCCAGTTACACAACCTTGGGTATTTTCAGATGTTACGAGATCACAGTCAATCACAGTGAACCACAGTCAATCCCACGGTGGAGCCAAAGCGCCCTGAACATCTGTTTCGTGGGCACCAGATGTTCACCACAGTCAATCCCCACCAGGGGTCAAAATTAACCACGCTTCCGGAGCTCCAGCCCAGACCATCTCTGAAAGTGTGGTCAAAGCGATTCCCACCGGGAAACAACAAAAAGTAATGTCTGAATGGCAACCACTGGCCGGAATCAAGCAAAACGATTCCCAGCCGGGAACAAAGCACACAGCGTTGCTGCCAGGCAACCAGCAACAACATAGGTCGGGGAGGGAGATTTAAAGGGCACACAGCAGCAGAGGGATGTGGTGGGATGGAGCGAGGTGGAAGGGAGAGGAGAGTGGTGGGCGAGAGAGCAAGGGAGGAGGTGGTGGAGGCGCAGGCAGAGGAGGAGGTGGTTGTGCTGCACCTGGAGGTGGTGGAGGGACATCAGCAGCACCAGAAGCCAGGACAGGCTGAACCGGCACCTGCTGCCGGCCCAGGGGACGAGGCACCCCGGAAATGGGTAAGGGGACCAAAGGGGGGGAGCAGTGGCACAGGGGCACCAAGGCGGGTGGGTGGACCAGCGCGCAGGGGGTAAGGAGAGGGACTCAGGCTGTGGCAACCCGGTAACCATCCCCCCTTATGACCTGCAGACACAGAAACGCGCCCAGGAGTCTGAGCCCCCGGAGGAGAGGGCTGGAGGGCAGGTGGAGGAACAGGAGCAGGAGGAGGAGGGGTAAGACCACAACCCGGAGGGAGGCCATGGGAGATGGTCCTACCATTGAGGGTGTCAATGGGGAAACAGGGAAACCCAGGACTTTATTCGGATTGGGGGACCCTGGAGCACCAGTTGGAGCTGGTGGTCAACCAATGCAATGAGCACGTCTTCAAGGAGATCATGCAGGAAATGGAGGTGGCAGGGCATCACAGGACAGTGGCCCAGTACTGGTTGAAGGCCAATGAGCTCAATAGGGGGTACAAGGCCATTAAAGACAACAACAGGCACTCCGGGCATGGAGCCTGCACCGCCCCCTACTATGATGCCTTGGACCGCATCCTACACATGAAGGGGTCCATAGTTGCCTCATGGGGAGTGCCGTGGTCAAGGGAAGGGAATGGGCCGAGGTACCCCCTCCCCTCACCACCCCCATCGAAGACACCGGCTCCAGGAGCCCCGTCCCCCAAGAGGAATGCCCCGGGACCTCAGGGACCAGCAGATCCCCCTCGCAGGCCAGCCCTGGGAGCCCTCAGCCAATGTCTATAGCGGGCCGGCCTCGGAGGGCTCAGAGACCGACATAGAGGGTAAGCAGGCAGGTGTGATGGGACATGGACTGGGGGGGAAGGGGGCACATGGGCCACGGGCCCACCCTCAGCAACCCCCCTATGCCACAGACCCCAAAGAAGGGGCCCGGGGGCCGCCGGGGGACATGGACCTCCGACCCCCACCCACCCCTCCACATTCCTGCACAGGTCAGAGCACCCCCCGTCACCTGCGACAGCCTGGTAAGGGGGGAGGAGGCAAGCAGCCCCAGGAGAAACCAGAAACCCGAGGTGAGGCAACATGACAAGGGGAGTGGGGAGTCAGGGGGGAACCGGACCCTGGGTTAGGGGTGGCCGCAGGGGGCAGCTGGGGGAGGGCACCAGCCACCCTCCCGAAAGGGGGCAGGGGCAGGTCCCCCCATCCATAGCACTGGAGGGGGAGGGCAGCTGGGGCAGCTAACCATCCCCTACCATGCACCCCAACAGGACGACCTGCCAGGGACCATCAAGGCGGACCTGTGCCCCCACCCCAATGGATGAGGGAGCACCGGGCACAGGTACGGTGCTACAGGAGGAGCAGGCAGAGGACATAGTCCACTCCACCACAGAGCAGGGGGAGCGGATGATTGAGGCCATTGACCGCATGGAGGCGGCCACCAAAAGGGCCGTGCAGCAGGTGGAGGCCAGGTACCAGAGGCTACAGGTGGAGGTGCACCTCGAATGGAGGCGGGACACCGGGAGCACAGCAGGCAGGTGGAGGCATTCGGGAGGCTGGAACAGAGCATAGACCGGATGGTCAAGGAACACTCAGCAAAGATGGACTGGTCACATGACATAGGCACCTCGCTGCTCCTACACGCGGGTACTATGAGTGCCTATGTGATGGCAGCCACCCCACTGGGCAACCTGCCTGCCTCAGCCCTGATGCCGGGCCCCTCGGCGCCCCCACTGCCTCCGCCACTGCCCTAGCCGCCAGCGTACTCACTGGGGCCGCGTTTCCGCCTACCGGTCCCTGTAGACCTCTGGAAGGAACTGCTGGCCAGGGGGGCCCCTCCAGCCCCGGGCCCACCCGCCCTCCCACCACTGACAGACCCTCAGAACACCAACGCCTCAAAGGACACTGTTGGGGACACAGACAGCTGGGGGGAGGAGAGCTCCCAGAGCTCCACAGTTCCCATAGGGTGGCCGCAAGGGAGGCCCCAGAGAGAGGGGGATGGGGGGAAGGGGGAGGGTCGCCTGAGGGGGGAGTGGGGTGAGGTGGTGGGAGCACTTGTAGAAGGGTGAAACAATAATCGCACGGGCACCACAGTCGCCTCCGTGTGTCTGTTCGTGGACCCGGGGTCAGGAGTGCATAGGTGTATAAGGGCACAGCCAGGGTGCTGCTGGGGGCCCCAGAGTGGGGGGGGATGTGTGGCCTCAGCCTTCACCCTCCCAGCTGATCCGCCTGGCTAGAGCAGCACGGATGCGCTTTGCATATCGGTACTCCTGCGGGTTCTCAGAGTTCACATAGAGAGGCACGGGGCCAGGAGGGCGCCGGGGCACAGGCTAGTTGAGGGGAGCCCCCTCGATCTCGCACACATTGTGCAGCACACAGCAGGCTCTGATCATGATGGAGGAGGTCTCCACCGTGTAGTCCAGGCGGCCCGTGAGGCTCCCCGATGACCCTCTTGACCACGGTCCTGCTTGAACACAGGCAAGTATTGAAGAGCGCCTCCGCAGGGTTCCTGGCAACCAGGTACGCCTTCATCAGCCAGCGGGTAAGTGAGTAGGCTGGGTCCCCCAGGATGCAGGGGGGCATCATCATCCCCTCAATCCGGGTCATCCCCATGTCTGCGAAGTCTCCGCGGTACATCCAGGCATAGAAGGGAGAGATGGTTATGATTCAGGCATCATGGCTGTGACCAGAGTGTTATTATTATTATTATTATTATTATTAACAAACATTTATATAGCGCAAGCAGTGTACCTGGCACTTTACAAAGTAATAAAAGAGACACGGTCCCTGCCCCTAGGGCTTACAATCTGAGAGACAGGAGCTGGGGGAGAGACTTAGGAAGGGGAACAGAGGGAAAGACAAGGGGTCTAACATTCATGAAGATGCGAGGTCTCAAGTGCACGTACTTGGCTTGGTTACAATGAGAATGACAGCAGGCAGGTCCATGTTGCAAGGATAAGGGTAAACCGATCGTAGGTATAGGAATAGTGGCTCAGCAGGATAAAGAGTCAGACAGAGCAGAGCGAAAGAGGTGAGTTTTAAGGAGAGATTTGAAGGTATGAAGGGAGGGGGCAAGGCGGATGTGGACAGGGAGGGAGTTCCAGGCATGGGGGGCAGCAAGTGAGAAGGGACGAAGGCGCTTAGGGGAGCAGGGAAGGCGTGGAAGGGTGAGAGAAGGGACAGAGGAGGAGCGAAGTGCACGGGCTGGAGTATGGAGGGCGATAAGTGCAGAGAGGTAGGGGGGAGCAAGGTTGTGAAGAGCTTTATAGGTGAAGACTAGGAGCTTGTGCAGGATTCGTTCAGGAAGGGGAAGCCAGTGAAGCGAAGAGAGGAGGGGCTGCACATGGTCGAAGCGACTGGCGAGGTAGATGACCCTGGCAGCAGAGTTTTGGACAGAGATGAGGGGAGAAAGGTGAGACCGGGGAAGGCCAGTGAGAAGGAGGTTACAGTAATCGAGGCGAGAGATGACCAGAGCATGAACAAGAGTTTTGGCAGACGAGACAGAGAGAAAAGGGCGAATCTTAGCAATGTTATGGAGGGAGAAGCGACAGGATTTAGCAACAGAGTCAATGTAGGGTTTAAAAGAAAGGGCTGAGTCAAAGATGAAGCCTAGGCTACGGGCTTGGGGGACAGGCAGGATGGTGACTCCATCAATAGTTATTGACAGTGAGGAAGGAGAGGAAGGATGAGGGGGGAAGATAAGGAGTTCAGTTTTAGCCATGTTGAGTTTGAGTTGACGTTGAGACATCCAGGTAGAGATGTCAGAGAGACAGTTGATGAGACGAGCTTGAACAGAGGGAGAGAGAGAGGGAGTAGAGAGATAGAGTTGAGTGTCATCAGCATAGAGGTGGTATTGGAAGCCATGGGAGGCAATGAGTTTGCCTAAGGATGAGGTATAGATCGAGAAGAGGAGAGGGCCAAGAACAGAGCCTTGAGGAACACCAACTGAGAGGGGGAAGGAGGAGGAGGCGGAGTTGGAGAGAGACACATTAAAGGAGCGGTCAGAGAGGTAGGAGGAGAACCAGTTATGGACAGAGCCACAAAAGCCAAGGGAGTGAAGGGAATCCAGCAAGAGTGAGTGGTCAACAGTATCGAAGGCAGAAGAGAGATCAAGGAGGACAAGAATGGAATAGAGATGTTTAGAGTGGCCCGTGTAAATGTCTATGAACCAACCCCGGTGGTCCACGCCCTCCTGCAGCTTCAGGGAGTGGTATCTGTGTTGGTTGACATATTCTGAGACCTCCCCAGCGGATGGGTGCAGGATCTCTATGTGGGTGCCGTCCATGGTGCCCATACAGTTGGGGAATCCCCCAGCCGTGAAGCCTGCCATCATGTCCTCCTGGTCCACCAGCTGGATCACTCAGTCCAGCAGCACGCCCTCCACCACCTCGCAGACGTCCCACAGGATCCCGGCAATGGTGCTCACCCCAACGCCGAAGTGCTGCGAGATGGAGCGGCAGGAGTCCGGTGTTGCAAGGGCCCAGACCCTGATGACCACCCACTGGACCATGGGTATGGGGGCCTGCATGGGGGTGGCCTGCCGCTCCAACCAGGGCATTAACAGCTCCGCGAGTTGCAGGAGGACGCGCATGTCCATCTGGAAGCGCGCTCTCCAGGCAGCCTTGTCCCATTGGGCCAGTGCTCTGGCCCACCACCCCTGTGCCCGGTCTGTGACCCATACCTGCTAGTCAATGGCCATTGAGAGTAGGGCAGCGCACCCCATGGTCTACCTCTGCTACTGGAGCCAGCCGGCTGCCTTGCGGAGTGCAGCAGCCCGGTCCCGGGCACGGAGGAGGGCCTGTCGGGTTGCCCCGGACACCTGATGGACCCTGAGGTGGGCCAAGGAGCACCTGCACTGTGGTGGGCTCTCTGGACTCTGGAAGTGCTCCTGGACATGCACACGCACAGCCGGGCGGCCAGGTGCACTTCTGTGGTCTGGATGCGCAGGAGGTCTCTGTGAGAGCGATACCACTCTGCGCACATGGCTAGGTGCATCCCACAGGTGCCCAACTGGCCCAGCTCTATGGAGACCAGTACCCCAGGTGGGTTGGGGCCACACCTGAAGCAGGTTGGGACCTGTGTTGCCCCGCCCCCGATCACGCCTTGCCAACCGGGCTTGCCCGGGTCACCCTGGCCAGCCCCAGACTGGCAGACCCGACTCATGTAGGGTGAGCGGGGTGGGGAGGCTGTGGGCAGCCCAATGTGCGCACATGCCTTCCCTGAAGGGGGCATGGCGCTTGGTCCTGTCCTTGGCCGTTCGTGTGCGGGCAGCAGCTGCATTCTTGCTGTCATCACTCCCCAACTCCCGGTGTTGGCTGCCTGTTGTCCTCAGGGCCCCACTTAGTGTGTAGACTGCTCTGTGTGCTCTGTTCCAGCAGCTGTGCTGGGTCCGCACCCCGTGCCTCACTCTGTAGCCATATAATGTTGTGACCTGTGCCCTTATCGCTTGGCCTTGGAGCTCCCCTGCTTCCCCTCCTGTCCCTCCAGGGATTGTGCGGCCCTCCTTTCTTTGCACCTCATATTCGCTGCTTGCTGGTCCATGGCTGGCCGCCCTCCCCAGGGCTCCCAGGCCGCAGTGCCTCCAGGGCCCCCCATAGCTGGACCTTCCGCGAGACCATGGCCCTGTGTGACCTGTTGCATTCCCCGGCCATGCAATTGCTCTTGAGCTGCCTGGACAGCCTCACAGGTGCCTACGAGCGTATGAGCTCTGGGCTGCAGTACTATAGCTATTTGGTGAGTGCCCGTGACTGCCGGCTGCATGCTGAGATGCTAGGCCTGTTTCCCTTTCCTGACGGGCGCATTCCAGAGATCAGGTGCTCGCATGTGGGGTGGTCGGTGGCAGAGACTGTGTCCACCCTCTCTGTGTGCAGCCTGGCTGCCTACGCAGCCTGTCTGGCATAGGGGGGCCCTGATTTGGGTGTGTCTTTCTTTGGCTGTGTTCACAGGGCCTGAGGTTACCGGCGGTCCCACGGGGCAATCTATCACCTCCTGTTCGAGCTGGGTCACCTTCTGTGGCCCCCAGGTGCTGACTATGGTTTGTCTGAACCCTCTGAAGTGGAGGTGTCGGCATTGGCTGGTGTGTGGTCCTGATCCGATGTGCAGGTGGGATTCTCCACTCAGAATCCCTTCGAGGCATACTACCTGGTCGCCTGATGCCCACCACATGTCTGCGCTGGGGTACCATCGGGGCATGCTTCAGTGGTCCCACTTCGTACACTTGGTGGGCCACCCAACCCCGGGCCCCTTCATGGCCCCCTGGAGTTGGCTGTGAGGTCCCCATTTTCTTCTGGACCCTGGATGCTGGCTCAGATATGGGCTCCCAGCTCTGCCCCGCTGCCACAAGTCGCTTCCCGCTCCCTCCATGATGTTCCTGGATCAGTGCTGTGCTGGCTGGTGCCTGGGGTCCCGCTGTCCCTGCCTGTGCCTCTGTGCCCCCTCCGCAGGCCCCCCCATCTGCCTCTGTGACTGGTGTTCCACTCCATGGCTGTAATCTCCTGTGACTGTTTCCTGCATGCTGAGGTGGCTCCTGGCGCCCCGGGTGCTGCTGTCCTTCCTGGTCTGGCCTTGATTCCTCCTGTGCCTGTGCCCCCCCCCACTGCCCTTGGGTGCCTCTGTGACTGATGGGTGCTGGGGCCCCCGGACTGCACCTCCTGGCATCCTTCCGGGGGGGGGGGCACAGCTTGTGGAAGGGCTGCTCTACTCTTTGGCTCCGGCTCGCCTCCGTCCCATCCATCGCACCCTGGCCAGAGCATGGGCTCCCTGACAGTCTCCTGGACCGTTCCTGGGCTGCTCCCTGGACCGTGTGGCCTCCCCCTGTGCCTGTGCTGTGCCCCTGCAAGGTTCCCCCGTTATGGGACTGGCAGTATAGCTGTGGGGGTTCCCGTGCAGGCTGTGCTGTAGTGGGGGTCTGGTTGCCGTTCCCCGTATCCTGCCCTGGCCCCTGGGCCGATTCCCCCCCTCTCCCCACCCCCCTTCCCTCCTGTGCCCATTGTGCCATGTGTATTGTCTGTCTCGCTGTTTCTCCCCTTCCCTTTCTTTCCCGTGCGGGTGTGTGTGCACCTGGGCATATGCCTGTGCTTTGTGTTCCACTGTGACCTCATTCGTATTCCCCGTGCCTGTTGTGTGTGCTGCCTCGGCGGCTCTTCTCCATCTTCCCCCCTCCCTTCCCGCTTCCCTTTTGTGGGTGTTCCCTATAGGTTCTGTTGGCTTCATTTGCCCTCAGCCAGCCATGCCTGTGTCCCTACCCTCCCCGGAGCCTTCCAGGTGTTTTGACCATGGCCCGGGATCGGCATCACATCTGTTGCGGAACCCCAGGCTGTGGTCTGGCGTTCCGATTCCCTGCTGTGGTCCCTGTCCCGTCACATCTGTTTGGGGCCTTTCTTGACCTCGAGGGGTGGTTAGACGGGTCACCACTGCTGGGAATCCACTGTGGTAATTCGGGCGCCCATAACATCTGAAATCACCCCTTGTAATTACCTTTGAATCTCCTCACATTCAAACTGCTGTTAAAATCCACTTGTTTTTCACAGTCATCTCTCAAATCTATCATTTTCTCTCCAGGCCTATTGAAACAGAAGTCTACTACTTAATCTTCTCTTGCTTTGGCTACTGTAAATTATTCCATTCCAGTTCCTACCACATGCCCCTTTATGCCATCCAAATGCTTGACATGAAATCCAGCTGCCGTGAATTTTCCCACCAGCAGGGGATGATTTCGGGTCTTTAAAACCATATTGGAAATGGATAGAAAAGAAACCAAATTACAAAGTAGTATCCACTTACATATCTTGGAAGGAGGGGAGGGGTTAATTAAAGTCAACAAAAAAATCAGAGTTAATGTACAAATAAGGTTAAACGAGAACATTCAGTACTTGGGAAGAAGCATGCTAAACACTATGTATCGTGCCTCTAAAATATCTTAAAAATGAACACAGAAAATGTATTTGCTGACATTTTCTAAATATTATTCTAAATCATATTTCTGTGATATCATACTGGATTTAGAAAGAATCATCACTTTTTCAGATATATTTAGACAGATGCCAGTATGTTTACTCTCTGATGTTTCAGGCACTTTCGTTTATGCAGACGGTGACATAAGTTTAGTTACACATAATGATAATAGTAAAGCCCACTCCATCATAACTAGTTACAATTGATCAAGATAGTGTAACTATGCCCAGAAGAGACCCCAGCCTAGGATTCTGGTTTTTAAGTAACCTTTAATGAGTAAGACTGTGCGATCTGGCTGCTGAAAAGGGTTAGAAGTGAACTGACAAAGCTGTAGACTGGATTGACTCCCACAGGAAATCTGACATGGAGAGCTCTAATAGAGACAGGCAGTGAAGCTGCACCGGGGCTCACAAGCCTGGGGGACCCATTCTCCCTGATTTAGCTCAATAATCCCAATAAGACGGAGGTGATGGTGGTAGGCCGGGTGGGGGAGGCGGTGCCCCCTCTTGTGGAGGGGGTGCGCCCCTCCGTGGCTCAGCAGATTCGGAGTCTGGGGGTATTATTGGACATGGGTCTCCGTTTAGATTAGCAGGTGGATGTGGTGGCGAAGGCGGCTTTCCGCCAGCTGTATCTGGTGCGGAGGCTGCGCCCGTATATCTCCAGACTCGACCTGGCCAGTTTGATCCATGCCTTCATCACCTCGAAGCTGGACTACTGTAACGCACTCTACACGGGGTTTCCCTTGACGCTGGCCTGGAGCTAGTGCAGCTAGTGCAGAATGTGACGGCCCGTCTCCTAACAGGGACGGGCCGCCGAGACCACATAACACCGGTGCTCTGTGTGCTGCACTGGCTGCCTGTAATGTGCCGAGCCAGGTTCCAGGTGTTGACATTGATCTATAAGGTCCTGTATGGTCTTGGACCTGGATATCTCAGGGACCGCCTCACCCTCCGTGACTCAGGACGGACTCTCCCGTTCACTGGGGGCGCCTTCTTGGAGGTCGCCCGCATAAGGCGGGGGGCTACAATGGAGAGGGCGTTCTTGGTGGCTGGGTCCTGGCTGTGGAACTCCCTCCCAGAGGAAGCACGACTGGCCCTGAGTCTGCTGGCCTTCCGTCGGGCCTGCAAGACATGGCTGTTCTCCCAGGCCTTCGGAGGCGGGGAGGGGAGGGTGGGCTAAATTTTTGTATGGGGGTATTTTAAAATTGTTTTAAATATCTGTGTGGATTTTTATATTGTGATTGTTTATTTTATGTTGGAAGCTGCCCCGAGATGCCGTAGGCATAGGGGGCGGCATATAAATGAAATTAAATAAAATAACATACCAGTGGGAGGAGAGTGAAGGGGGCCCTATTCTATTTCATGCGCCAGAACCCATTCTAAATAAGCTATGTGCCTACATGGAGAGGACCCATTGTGCATGGATCTCTCAACTTCTGTGAGGAAAGGAAACTCATATGTCTCCAGGTGGAGACAGCCAGAATTTAACAGACTATTCACCACCTGGAAGAGCTCAGTTGAATGGCACTTCCCAGATATTATGGCAGCAGCGAAGAAAGCTTTCTCTGCTGTTGCCATGGCATAGTCCTTCAAGAATGATCTATGCCGCAGTCTGGTCTGGTCCACCCTGATCCTAGGAGCGAGTGACCCCAGAAACCTCATCCAGCCAGGTTTCTGTAATGCATATAAGATCACCAGCCTCATCATGAATGAGATCATGGATAGTAGTTGTTTTATTCACCGCTGACCTTGCGTTAAGGAGCATGAGCAACAGATCAGAGGCTCCACTGATCTCAACTCACAAATAATGAGACCAGGAGAGGGGAGTACAGGGGAACAGGCACTAAGTAACTACTCCTGTACCCATGATAGCTTCTCCTTCCTCCCCCCGCCCCTCCCTCCACCCCATGCACAACAAGACCCCAACTGGTTCAGCCACTACCCCAACAAATCCTCCCCAAGGGTGTCAACAAGCATGAAGATAAGGGTGATCTGGTCAATGTATCTAAATTTTCAGAAAGCATTGAATAAGGTCCCTCATAGGGGTGTGCATTTTGTTTTCATTATTGTAATAATTAAAATGAAAGAGGGCTTTTTCATTTTTGTTATTGAATAATGAACACTAAAGAACATAATAACGAAATAAAATAATTTTGTTTCGTTATTATGAGTTAATAGGAAAACACTAAAAAATGCATTTTTGGCTATACATTTTTGTTTCTTGTTTGATTTTGATTAAACTTTGAGAAACTGTACCCCAACAGAGGGCATTATGAGTACCAAAGTTCAGAGAGATTGAATAAAGGGAACCAATTTTATATGCAATTATATTTTGTGATTTTAAGAAAAGCTGTGAAAATTCAAAAAGTCAAATGAGCAAGAAAGCAGTCCTGAATTATCTAACAAGACTAAAGGTCAGTCAAATATTTCAAAGTAGGCTTTCCACTTCATATAAAAAGTGTCTTAAATCCAGAAGTAAAAACATTTTTACTTCAATTTTTAAACCACCGTAACTTTGTTTTCTGACTGATCTTCATGAAATGTGGACAGATGGGTAGCCCTCACCCAAGCAATCCTCTCTGCCAAATTTCAGATAAATAGGATAAATATTGCCAATTATATAAGCAATAGAATGTTCATGCTTTAAAATGGAAACTTTGGAGCCATGCCTGCCACTCCATAATACATACATGCCATGCTACCATGCCTGGCTATAAATACAAATCAGGCAGCCAGCCAGAAATATAAGAAGTTTAAAGAAAGAGAACTAAAAGAAGGTAAAGGACACCAATCTATCCTCCATTTTTTCCATACAGACAAGGCATCTCTATAGTCTGACTCATGGGGAACTAGATGAACAAAACTGCAAGATGAAAATGATTTCAATATAGAGACTACATCTGTGGCAAAGTTTCAGCAAGCTCGCACTCATCAAAAACTGCAGGCGTTCTGCTATGACACAAGGATGCTTAAGTCGTCTTGCTATTTTGTCTATTGAGTGTGAACTTGCATAAAAATTGACTTTAGTGAGGTTCATGATTTTGCAATGAAAAGGCCAGAAAAATAAAGCTGTAAACTAAAGTGATATGGTCTATTTATGTCACTATTCCTATACCTATGATCTGTTTACCCTTTTCCTTGTCACATGGACCTGCCTGCTGTCATTCTCATCGTAACCAAGCCAAGTACATGCACTTGAGACCTCGCATCTTCATGAATGTTAGACCCCTTGTCTCTCCCTCTGTTTCCCTTCCTAAGTCTCTCCCCCAGCTCCTGTGTCTCAGATTGTAAGCCCTAGGGGCAGGGACCATGTCTATTTTATTACTTTGTAAAGTGCCAGGTACACTGCTGGCGCTATATAAATGTTTGTTAATAATAATAATAATAATAATAATAATAATAATAACTTCAGAAATAAAACAGAATTATTTTCTTTCTTTACTCATGAGATTGTGTTTGCAATGGGATTGTGGCGGGGAGCAAATTAGTTTTCCGGGACTGGAATTTGACTTTCTGGGACCAGAAAGTTGATTTTCCAGGACAGAAAAGCCATAAATAAGTGTTTTAAGAGGAAAAAATTGGGGGGAAATAAATAAAAGCATTGGGACTGGAAGTAGTTTTCTTGGACTGAAACCTACCTAAAAATTGTCAAAACTTGACAGAAACCAGTTAAATCGATATCAGGAGTCAGTATATTGACACAAACTTTGATAAATCAGTACTTGATGTCAAAATTCTGAAACCAGAAGTTGACATTTCAGGACATAGGGTACTCGATCAGGTTGCAATCAGGTACCAAATAGTACCCAATTTTTTGCGGGTACCCTCTTTCAGCTGTTGTTTAAATTCACTGTGACATCCAGAGAGGGCGGGGCAGCTTCTGTCCCTTTGGCACGGGAGCTTCTGCTTCTTTGGATGGGGGTGAGGAAGCGCAGCCCAAAATTCATTTGGCTGGCACCAAGTCCCAGAACAGCTGCATGCTCTATATAACTATCTTGTTAATTTCACCCCCACCCTGCTCCTGGCTTGTTAATTTCACCTCCCATCAGCCAGTGCACTGCAGAGGAGCTGTGTAGCGCATGAAGCTTTTCTGGGACTCACCACCAACCAGCTGATCTTTGGGCTGGGCTCTTTCCCCCCCCCCCAAAAAAAAGCAGACACGCCCCTGCCATTGGGACTGAGAACAGGCCAGTTCCCCCAGAACTCACACTGAGTTTTAAAACTTTATTTATTTATTTATTAAATAGTTTATTAGTTCATCCAGAGTTTGTACCGGGGACTAAGATCTTCATCCTGGTACATCAACTAATGAAAGTTTTCATGAGAAGCAAAATTGCTTCTTCTTCCAGCTCTAACTTCCCTAACAGGGAAGACTTGGTCAATGAGGTGAAAGCAGTGGGAAATTTGGGAGGATATGACCAACCATGTAATTTCGGAATTCATGATCCTAAGGAAAGGAGAAGGTGAGCATAGTCAAACAGGCACCTTGGACTTCAGGAAAGCTGATTTTAATAAACTCAGGGAAGTGCTAGGTAGGGTCGCATGGCTAGACAATCTAAAAGAGAAAGGAGTCTAAGATGGGTGGGCGTTACTGAAAGCACAATCATATCCAATTCCAATGAGAGAGAAAAATTGAAGACATCTAAAGAAACCAATATGGCTGCACAAGGAGCCCATTGATGAGCTGAGAATTAAAACGGACATGTATACAAAATGAAAGGAGGGACAAGGCACCAAGGACATGTACAGATCAGTAGCCCAAACTTGTAAGGACAGTGTCAGGAACAGACTAAAGCTCAGAATGAGCTGAGGCTAGCAAGGGATGATAAGAACAACAAAAAGGTTTTTTTTCAGGTATGTTAGAAGAGGAAGAATAAGGAAATGGTTAGTCCGCTGCTTGGTGAAGATGGTGAAATGTTAACAGCTGACAGAGAGAAGATGAAACTGCTCAATCCCTATTTTGCCTCTGTCTTTTCCCACAAGGAAAACTCTGTCTAACTTGGCAAAAGTAGCATGAATGATGAGGGGAAAGGCTTTCAGCTCAGAGTAGATAAAAATATGATCAGAGATTACCTAGCTACTTTAAATGAATTCAAATCTTTGGAGCCAGATTAATTACATCCTAGGGTACTGAAGGAACTTGCTGATGTACTTTCAGAACCTCTGTATATCATCTATGAGAACACTTGGAGAACAGGTGAGGTGCAGGAAGACTGGAGACGGGCAAATGTCCCTATCTTCAAAAAGGAAAAAAGGAGGATCGGAGAAACTATAGCCTGATGCCCTGATCAGACTGACAACGATACCTGGAAAGATACTAGAATAGATTATAAAGCAGTAATCATCTAGAAAACAATGCAGTAATTATAAGAAGCCAGCATGGATTTGTCAAGAATAAGTCATGCCAGACTAATCTTATCTCCTTTATTGATTGTGTTACTAGGTTAGTGGACCATGGGAATGCCATGGACGTAATATATCTTGATTTCAGCAAAGCATTTGACAGAGTCCACCATGATATCCTTGTTGACAAGCTGGTAAAATATAGGCTAGATGATAATACCATTTGATTGGTTTACAGCTAGTTGAAGAACCATACTCAAAAAGTGCTCAGCAATGGTTCCTCATCAAGCTCATTTGATCACGTTACTAGTTTAGTAGATCATGGGAATGCCATGGACGTAATGTAATTTGCCAGGGCTGCCGGGCAGGAGGGGCGGGGTATAAAATTTTAAAATAAATAAAATAAATAAATAAATTTCAGCAAAGCATTTGATAAAATCCCCCATGATATCCTTCTTGACAAACTGGTTAAATATAGGCTAGATGATACTATTATTAGGTGGATTTACAGCTGGTTGAAGAACCGTATCTAGAGAGTGCTCGTTAGGGGTGGGAATTCCGGTTCTCCCAAGATCCGATATTGCTGGTATTTAGGTGTATCGGCATAATCCGATAAATCCGATATTTACCTGTACCAGCATACCAGATTTTTAACATTGGCTGCGGTACCGGATTTTTTACATTGCGGCCATTGACATCAATAGTAACAATGTAAAAAACCCGGTACCGCGGCCAATGTTAAAAATCCGGTATGCCGATACCAGTAAATCCAGTACCTGGGAGATCCGATACCAGTACATCCGGTATCTGGTATTCTCCCTGGTGTCCCGCCCCTACCTCATAAATGGCTCCCCATCAGTCTGGAGGGAGGTATCAAGTGGGGTGCCTCAGAGCTCAGTCCTCGGCCCTGTACAACAACATCTTTATTAATAACTTGGATGAAAGAGTAGAGGGGATGCGTATCAAATTTGCAGATGACAAAAGAAGGGATAGCTAACACCCTATTTATTTTTTTATTATTTTTCACACTTTTATGCTGCCCCCTCCTGCTTACGCATCTTGAGGTGGCTAGCAACATCATAAAATAAAACACATAAAATGATTAAATATAAAACATTAAAATAACCCAGGCAGAAAAGAAAAAACACACACACACCCACCACCCGTCATCAAAGGCCCAACAGAACAGCCAGGTCTTACACTGTCTATGGAAAGAAGGGAGGTCTAAGGACAGGTGGACCTCCAACAGGAGGGAGTTCCACAGCCACAATGTTCCACACCAAGAATGCCTTCCTCATAGTCAACACCCGAGAAACCCAGGGGACCTCAAGGAGGGCACTTCTGAATGACTTCAGAAGCTGATCCAGGACCTGGAGGGTGAGGCGGTCCTGAAGATAAGTGGGACCCAGACCGTTCAGGACTTTAAAGGACAAAATAAACACCTTGAGTTGTGTTAATACGAGACCCCCTGCCACGTGAGATTATTGGGGGGTTGGTTCCCCAATATCTGCTCTATCTTTAAATTTAGGGGAATTAGCCAAGTTAGGGGGTCCCCTCATGTTCAAGGGATCAAGCTGAGGACAGTACGTGCT
>QEPC01004757.1:407205-427273 GCA_003113815.1 Sphenodon punctatus
GCCTTTAGATATAATATTTAGTTACATAGATTTTAGAATAGTTAGTTAGAGATAGTGTAGATATATTTGAGAAAATTTTTGAATAAATATATATATATATATATATATTTATTCAAAATCCAAGTCAAAGCACAGCAGCAGAGAAAGATTTTATATATATATAATCTTTCTGTGCTGCTGTGCTTTGACTTGGAAGACATGGAGAAGGAAGGAGAGGCCGGTCTGCTACCCGTAAGACAGGCAAGGTGGCACATGGGAGAGGTGGTAGGGGTAGAGGACGTGCCAGCGAAGTGGCAGCAGGCAGCAGCAGCAGCCCGAGCACATCACCACGCCCCAAACTCTGCAGGCCTGCTTTAGGGCAACAGATTTGAGTGGCTCAGCGTCACCTCCTGGCAGTGCCCTCCTCCACTGCCACGCAGGGCACTGGAAGGCCTGCAGGACATGAGGCTGTGTCTGTCTCTGCTAGTGCTGGAGCAGGTGCTGCTGCTTCTGATGTTCCTCCAGGGCCACCAATGTCCCCCATTGTTGAGGAGATCCCCAGCAATCCAGAGCTGGTGGATCCGACCCTGGCTGCTAGAGGCAGGGCCCGATGCCCGGGCAATGGCAGTAGGGAGAGGAGTAGCAGCAGCAGCAGCAGCAGCAGCAGTAGCAGCTACAGAGGGGGGCACAGGGAGATAAGTGGGACCCATGGTGGGCAGTCAAACCTCAGGGTCCCAGTACTCCCCTTCACGGAACATCACAGTAATTGAGGACAGTGAGGCAGAACTTGACACTAGTGCCACAGAGGAGATGTCTGGGTCTGAGGCGATGACTGACCCTCCTCCCAGAGCTGTTTCATTGTCACCACCAAGTTCTGTCCCTCCCAGCAGCACTGGCAGCAGTGCATCACCGAGGGTGGGCCAGAAGGAAGGAGGGGGGGGGAAATCCTTTGTCTGGGAACAAGCTGGTGCTGGCAGATGATCCCAGAGAGGTGCAATGCACTTTGTGCAATAAGCTGGTGAAGCGTGGGCAGGAGCTCGCCAACCTTCGGACAACTGCCATAGCGAGGCACCTGAAATCATGCCCAGCACTCTGCCGCTAAGCGGGAAGACAGGGGAAGTGGATGCCAGCGGATTCGTGACTGCAGTGCCCAGTCGCCCACCTTCTTCAGTGGGCAAGCATCCTGCACCAACTGCTGCCTCTAGCAGCAGGAGCAGTATTCCTGCTAGGGGGACAGAACAGCAACAGAAGCCTCACCAGCAGCGTCAGCCCACCATGGAGGAGCTGGGGTGGGGACAGCTGCCAAGGCCATCGGCAGCTGGAGGGCAGCGTGGGTATCAAGAGAAAGTCAGGCACCTGTTAGGAGAAATGATTGTGCTGGATGGGCAGCCCTTCTCCATCGTAGAGGACACGGGCTTCAAGGGACTGGTTGGGTTCCTGCCTCCCCAGTTTAAGCTGCTGTCCCGCACCACCCTGAGTCAAAATGTGGTGCCCGACCTGTACAGGGCTGTACAGGAGCAGGTGAGGGAGCAGCTGGCAGGGGCTGGGGGGGCTACTGTCCACTTCACCACCAACCTGTGGTCCTCCAGGAACACCCAGAACGCCTACCTGGTGGTAACAGTGCACTGGTGGCAGAACCCAGTGGAGGCAGCTTTGGGGAGTGGCAGGAGGGGTCCCAAAGCAGGGTATAGGTGGGCCCTGCTTCAGGCACAAGTAATGGACAGCCCCAGCACCTCAAGGAACATAGAGGCAGCCCTGGCCACCACGGTGAGGGAGTGGGTCATGCCAGGTGCGGCCTTCACCAAGGGGTGTGTGGTCATGGACAACATGGCCAATATACTCAAGGCAGTCCATGACGGGGCTTCACCAGCATCCCTTGCGCCACACACACCCTTCACCTGGTGGTCAGGGATGCTCTGGGCTTGGGGGGGGAGAAGGGGATTGGGGAAGGCACCCTTAGCTCCCTGATCAAGCGGGGGAGGAAGCTGGCAGGGTTCTTCAACCGGACCGTGAAGGGCAGCGAGCTCCTCCAGGAGAAGCAGGCCGAGTGCACCAGGTGCACCAGGTGGAATTCCACCTTCCTGATGCTCGAGCGGCTTCTTGAGCAGAAAGCTGCCTTGCATCAGGTTCAACTGGTGACAGACAGTGGGGCACCAGAAGGGTTCAATGGGTGGAATGGTAGATCCTGGCTCACACGGTCTTTGTCCTGAGACCGTTCCTGGCCATGACAGAGACCATGAGCAGCTCCACCACCACCCTCAGCCAGGTGACCCCTCTGGTCCGGAGTCTCCAAAGGAGGCTGGACGAGATTCTCAGGGGGCAGGATTGTGGCCCTCAGGGCAGGAAGCTGGCCGATGAGGCGCTTGCCCTGGCGCGGAAGCTGAAGTCAGGGTTGGAGGAGCGTTTTGACGTGCTCCTGCAGCGGGAGGAATATGTCCTGGCAACAATGCTGGACCCCAGGGTCAAGGGCAGCATGGCATGCCAGACAGCACTCTATGGCCTCTGGAAGGGTGCGCTGGTGGACAGGGTCCGGGAGGCAGAGTGGGCCTTGCAGCAGGACACTCCTGGGGATGGTGGGAGTGGGAGCAGCCACCCCTCTCAGCCAGCTGGGTCTATCCCTGCCCCAGCCCTAGCGGTAGCAGTGCCAGCAGCAGCAGCAGCAGAAGCAGCTCGGCCTATGTGCAGGCAACTCTGGGGAGCATGGTGCTATGCACAATAGGGCAGGCAACGTGGCTGAGGGCAGTGGTGGAGGTGGTGCCCAGGCAGAGCTACGAGAGGGAGTACGACGGCGCCTCAGCAGCAGTGGAGACCTACCTGGAGGAGGAGCCTTGTATCAATCCCTGCAGCAATCCCTTGGCCTAATGGACCAGCAAGGCCAATGTGTGGCCAGCCCTGTCGAAAGTGGCCAAGGGTATCCTGTTCTGCCCACCAACCAGTGTCCCCAGCAAGCAGGTGTTCTCTGTGGTGTTCTGCCCACCAACCAGTGTCCCCAGCAAGCAGGTGTTCTCCCCACACCACCTGAGACTCGGGGCCAAGTTTCTGGAGCAGTTGCTCTTCTTGAAGGTGAACCATCCGCTGCTGGGATTCCCCGAGCTGCCCCTGGACAAGGAGTGATGGTGCAGTGGCACACGCCATCTCATGCCACGGGCAGTCTTGGGACGGGGTTCCTCCTCCTCAATCTGGGCTAGGACTACTGCTGTTGTGCTGCTGAGGTGCTGGCCCTCCCTCCCAATGCCTGGCACCTTCCCTGCCTCTCTCTCTCTCTCTCTCATACTAGATGGCCTCATCTGCCTTATCTGACTGACCTCATGATGCAGGGTGGGAAACCCAGGGTGGTAAACCATTGGGAAACAAACTGTAAGCCTGTCAGCCGGCCTCTGGCTAGACAATCTCGGCCCACCTAAGTATGTGACTGGCTCTCTCTCTCTCTCTCTCTCTCTGCACAGTCTTCACCAGCCTATCTGAGTGCCCTGCCAAGGTCCCAGTCTACCTTCTGTACTGCCTCTCATGCCAAGGTGCCTGTCTGCCCACCCAGGTTGCTGCCAAGCTCTACGCCTGCCCCAGACCGCCTGCCCACCTCTCATATCACACTGCCTGTCTGCCCGCCCAGGTTGTTGCCTAGCTCAAAGCCTGCCTCAGCCCAATTTCCTGCCTCTCAAGCCAAGGTGCCTGTCTGCCCACCTTGTCAACCCTGGGTGATGTGCCCCACTTGCCTGGTAATCCCGCTGCTGCTGTCTTCTGGCCCATGGGTGCTCTGCTCTGGGAAATCCAAATGTGCCCATGCAATCCTGCTGCTGCCATCTGCTGCTGTATGGGAGCTCTTACCTGGCAAATCCTACCATCCTGGCTCAGCTCCATGGGTGCAGCGCACAGGCAAATCCTGCCAATGCCATCTCTGCTGTTCCCCAGGTTCTGTACCTGGGCAATCCAATGTCTTCCCCTGCTGCCAAAGCTGCCTCTGGGCAATCCAATGTCTGCTGCTGCTGCCAAAGCTTCCTCTGTTGTGCCACTGCATCTAGCCCTAGGACCCACACTCAGGGTTATGGGGATGTCATTCCATGGCATCATGAAACAGCTACTCCAGCCCCGGGACCCTCTGTCAGAGGTCTGGGACCTACGTTACTGGCAGGGAGGGCTGTGCCACTGCATCCCTAGGACCCACCCTTGGGGTTATGGGGACATCATTCCACAGCATCATGAAACAGCCACTCCATCCCCAGGACCCACCATCAGGGTTCTGGGGCCTATGTTACTGGCAGGGAGGGCTGCGTCACTGCATCCAGAAGATGTCACTGTATCACTAGGACCCACCCTCGGGGTTATGGGGACGTCATTCCACAGCATCATGAAGCAGCCACTCCAGCCCCGGGACCTGCCGTCAGGATTCTGGGACCTACGTTACTGGCAGGGAGGGCTGTGTCCGATATCTAGAAGCTGCCACTCTAGCCCCAGCCCAAGACCCACCCTCAAGGTTCTTGTGCCCTGTCATTCCGCTCACGGGGTGCTGTCATTCCACCTTTTCTTTATGCAACCTGCTGTTCATGGCGAAAGAGAGAGAGAGATAAATAAGAGAGAAAGTCTTCCCACTGCTAGAAGGAGAGACAGACACGATCCCACCCATGCTGTCACCTGCACTATATGGCCACTTTTGGCCAGAGAGAGACAAAGAGAGAGAGAGGCTCCCCGCTAGAACGAGAGAGATGGGGGTGGAGGGGGAGAGGTAGGTGTATCCATCCAGCTCAAGGTGCCACCTGCCATAACCAGGAAGAACTCACATCTGTGCTCATGCGCCCGATGCCCAGTGCCCACATCCAGCAGCAAACCTACCAGAATGAGATGGAATATAACACAATGTATTATATGTGCCTGCCTGACTGTGTGAATTCCTGTACCTGCTACCACCTATTGCATGATTGAATGAAGTGTGCCCAACCATGCACTAATTCTAGGGACATAATTCAACTCCCATAGGCTTTAGGCTGTCATTCCACTGTACCTAAGACCGCCCATCCCAGGAACTATCAATGAGATTCTGGGACCATCATTCCAGTCACTTGGGGCTGCATTCCATTCCATTGCATCCAGATGCTCGGTGCCCGCATGCCAGCCTGCCCCCCCCACCTACTCCTCCGCACCCACCTGTATATGCTCGCTGAAGCTGCTGAAAAAAAAGCCCCTCCGCCTACCAGCTCCCGCTGCCTGCTGCCCGCTGCCAAGGAGCCTGTCTCTCTTTCTCTCTGGCACACCCACACAGACACAAGCCCTGCCCTTCCTGGGGGGCTGTCTGCAAGTTGAGACCCTGCTGCTGCTTGGCACATCTTTGGATTAATACCTTAACTACGCTACATGTGGTGCGAGGTGCTGCTGGTAGGGATCGACAAGCTGTACGAGATTCTGCCACCTGCCAGCCAGAACTTCAGCACAGAGGGATAAAATATTGGACAGGTCAAACAAAGCTCATAACAATAACAACAAATATAACTTTTATTAACAAAACAACAACAACATTATAAAACAAAAACCAAACATTTTAAACTAGAAAGGAAACTTATCTTTACTCAGTCTTTGGGCCTGCCCCCCGGAGCTTGGGGGAAAGGCAGTAGGGGTGCACGTGAGCTAGGGGCAGGGGGCATCACACCCGCCAGCATTTGGTAGCCATGTTGGACGGCATATTCAATAGCCCCTGCCATGGCCGCCTGCCACTTGGAGACCGACTGGTGGAAGAGTTCCAGGTCGGCCATCTCAGTGGAGATGTACTTGGAGACGAACTGCTAGTAAGCCTCCACCTTCTTCTCGCATACCTCGACTGCCTGGAACCGTTCCACCAGTCAGTTCTCCATGGTGGCTGCTTGCTGCTGTAGGCCAGCCCCAAAGTCCCGGGTGGGCGTCTCCACCTCGGCCCGAAAGGCCCTTGCCACTGCAGACTCCCGGGGCCCAGGGGACTCCACATCAGAGCTAGAGGAGGGAGAAGGGCTTTGATGGCATCTCTTTTGCATTGCCTTCCCTCCCTTCTTCTGCCACTGATGCTCCAGCTCCATGGCCACGCCAGAGTTCTGCCGCCTAACTTTCTCCCTGTGGAGTTTCTCCACATGGGCAATGAGCCCCAATGTAGTCCCCTCTCTGGCCCTCTTAAATCTTTTCCGGCAGATCTAAAGAACATAAAAAGATAGGAACATAAGCAGTGCCATACTGTGTCAGACCAATGGTCTGTCAAGCCCTGCCTGGCACCTGCATTCTGTCTCCACAAGTGGGTGGGTGGCCAATCTCTCTCTGCAGGGGACTTCTTAACAGGTCACAGGGCAATCCATTCCCTGTTGTTCCAGCCCCCGTGCTTTACTGTTCAGACGGCGAATCCATTCTCCTTCTCATACCACCACCAGACATCAGACCTTGTCCGTCTGCTGTCTGAGGGTGTCACTGGTGACCTCTACCTCAGTGTCCTGCATGCACTGGCACCAGCGCTGGCATCTGATTCCTCCTCACCCTCTCTGAAACAGGAACACATAAACAACACCTAAGTAATATCATGCATTTATGATGATGCCTCTATCTCTGTGACAGACATCCACTGCCACCTGCTGATGCCCACCGTTTGTGCCTGACTGCCCACCACCCACGCACCCACCTGCATGCCAGTGAGCTTGCTCTAAAGGCTAGTATTCTTCTTGTCCTCAAAGTAAAAAAAAAGTTTATAAAGCTGGCAGGAGTGGCAGCACCTCCTGTGCCCGCCAGCTCTTGCTCCTCCTCCTCCACCACCGAAGGTCCAGCAGCAGCAGGAACCTCTTCCTCCTCCTCCACCACCGGCTCCGGGACCTCCACCTTGGCCTTCTTCCAGGCCCAATACTTAATCTGCACCCTCTTCATTTTTTTTTCAAACAAACACTCACACAGCCAAACAGCAAACAAACAGTCACCCACACCACTCACCAACCAGCCAAACCAACACAGTCAAACCAACACACAACACAGCCAAAACAGAACCAAACACCAGCCAGCCACACACACACGCTCTCTCCCCACACAAGCTCTGCATGCACTCGAATTTCCAATTTCTGGCTTCCGATGTGATCACGGGACCACGCGATAGCTAGACTGAAACCAAAACTGATTGCCGAACGGCCAAACTGAATCAAATGCCACTGAACTGAATGCCACCGAACCTGAACTTGGCGACCAAACCAAACGACCGAACCCAAACTCGGCAACCGAACCGAACGACCAACTTCCGAACCGCGATCTGTTCACACATCCCTACTGCATATACACGTTGATCAAGTGATACCTTAGAAGACAGAAACAAGATTCAAAATGATCTTGACAGGCTGGAAAGCAGGGCCATAACTAACAAAATGAAATTCAACAGAGATAAACATAAAGTTCTGTATTTAGGTAAGAAAAATCAAATGCACAAATATAGGATGGGTGATACCTACCTGGCTTGGCAGCAGTACATGTGAAAAGGATCCTAAGGTTGTAGTTAATCACAAGCTGAACATGAGACAGCAGTGTAATGCAGTTGCTAAAAAAGCTAATGCAATTTTAGACTGCGTTAACAGAAGCATAGTGTCCAGATCATGAGGAGTAATCGCTCCACTCTATTCTGCACTGGTCAGACCTCATCTGGAGTACTGTGTCCAGTTCTGGGCACCACACTTTAAGAAGGACGTTGACAAATTGGAACGGGTTCAGAGGAGGGTAATAAAGATGGTCGGAGGCCTGGAAATCAAGTCATATGGGGAAAAGTTGAAGGAACTGTGTATGTTTAGCCTAGAGAAGAAAAGACTATGGGGAGACATGAAAACAGTCTTCAAATATCTGAAGAACTGTCTCTCAGAAGATGGCAAAGACTTGTTCTCTGTTGCCCCTGAGGTCAAGGCTCGATATAATGAGCTCAAATTATAAGGAAGCAGATTTCAGCTAAACACTAGGAAGAACTTCCTAACGGTAAGAACTGTTTGACAGTGGAACAGACTGCCTAGGGCGGTGGCGTGTTCTCCTTCACTGGAGGTTTTCAAACAGAGGCTGTACAGCCATCTCTCAGGGATGTTGTAGCTGTGGATTTCCTGCATTGAGCAGGGGGTTGAACTAGATGACCTCTGAGGTCCCTTCTATAACTCTGTGATTCTACTATTCTTATGGTCTAGTTTGGTTTGGGTGTGGGTTTTAGTCTTTCCTTGAGTGAATACTTTCTGGTAAGCAATAGTATTAGCCAGCCTACATTTCCATTTTCTCCATTTTGCACCACTACTCGTGTGATTACAGTTTCTGATTCTATTATATCATGAGAATCTATCTTAAGAGTTTTATCATTTAAATATTTGTAGATGGTTATCATATGCCCCACAAAAATGTCATATAGCCAAGATTAAGTATTAGCTTTAAACTTTATCTTATGGGTTCACTCCTTGAATGCATTAACATGTGTATTACTTACTCTTTATGACACGTTGATAACCATCTCTGAAAGTGCTATTAACTTTTCTTATCTCACCAACATGCTGCAGGCTTAAGGAATCATCTTTTAAAAATCTCAAGGTAAGAGAGGCTAAACTTTTCACCATGGGATGCTGTGCTGGCCAAGGTAAGTACTGATAAGATTAGCCCAGAGATTCCTAAACTGTGGTACAGGAACCCAACCCATCAGAGGGGTTCCAAAAATGGGACAATTTTGGGATGGAGTCTTGATCTCAAGTGCTATTTGATTTACTTTGCAGGTCTTTATTGCTCTCTGGTGTCATGGGATTATCTTGAAAACTCACAATGGAGGAATTGTGGAAAAAGTTTGGGAACCCCTGACCTAGTCATGACTACAGGTGATTAATTATTTTACTTTCTTATTTACATTTTTATCCCACCCATTCCTCAGGCTCAGAGTGGGTTACAATAAACAAACAAACAAATAAACAAAATAAACCCAAAATATTAAAATACCCAAATAAAAGCAACTAAAAACAGATAGAATCCTCTAACCCACGACACCCATCTAAACCCCTGCCTGCCAAATGTCTGGTCCTACAAGAAGGTCTTAAGTTGCCACCAGAAGTTGACCAAGTTTAGATGAACCTCTAAAGGGAGGGAATTCTATAATTGTAGGGCAGCCACCAATAATGCCTCTGTGGACATGCCCTTGCTGTAGAAGTTTGGCAGGAAGAAGGTACCAGCAAGAACCTGGCTGACCTCAGAGACCACAATGAGACATGAAGGTCCAAGGAAGAGGTGGTCTTTCAGATAGTTGAAGCCCAGCTATTTAGGTCCAAACCAGCACTTTGAATTGTGCCCAAAAGCTATTGGCCACTATTGCAAACTTTGAAGCACAGGTGTAATGTGCCCCTGACAGAAAGCAGGCTGCCACATACTTCAGCCGCTGCAGCTTCTGAACTGTCATCAAAGGCTGCCCCATGTAGAGCGAAGGCATGGATGACAGTGTCCAGGTCTAAATCTGATTTAAAAGTGTTCAGAAGGCATTAGCCTAATTAAGCAAAAAGGCTGGAAAGAGAAGAAGAAATCCAATGAATGCTAAAGGCTACTCAAACAGGATACTGAATATTTTACAAGTGCTGGGGGAGCAAGAGACTTCTGTGGACAGAACTGGATGGAAAGAGGTGGGATGCAGCTCAGGCACCTTAGAGATACTACAAACAAGAAGCATTGCAACTAAGGAGGATGGTTGGTGATGGTATCTGGCATCTGGGGTGATTGATGTGGCATTAGACAGAGTAATGGGTCTGATCCTGCAAATACCCACACCAAAGGTCAACCCCAATACAACCGCCATCACTTCTGTTAACACCCAGAGTCTTGGTTTTCATGTGCCATTAGCAGGTTCTGGGGGCTGCCCCAATTCCCTGAGTTTGACAGGGTTGGATAGCCTGGGGCATAGCAAGGAGGCTTTCCTACCTGCTTTCAGCATGGTCCCACCGCCCTTCAGTTCACAGCTTTAGGGATAGTGGCAGTGCCGTAACTAGATTTAATAGAGGCCTGAGGCAAGTCACATTACTGGGTCTCATACCAACTAGGATGCAAGGGTGGAGTGGGAGGAGGCATGATGTAGTCTGTAGGGTGCTGGAGCAGGGAAAGCACGGTGGAGAGATTGACTTGTCCTTCCTCCTCGCAGAGAGCAGCTGCTGACAGACATGGCATTAGCTCCTGGCTTCCTGGGAAAGAAAGAGGCAGCTGCAGTAAGAAAGGAAGCAGTAGATTTTGATGTCCTGATGGGGATGGCTCTGTTGGGTCCAGGACCCAAGCATTATTTCTCTGGGCCCAGTACAAACTTGTAACACAGGCTCCCCGCCACGATACACACAATCCCATGAGTCATGAAAGAAAAAATTCTATTTTATTTCTGAAATGACACAAATAGACCATATCACTTTACAGTTTTATTTTTCTGGCCTTTTTCATTGCAAAATCATGAGTGACCTCACTAAAGTAATTTTTTTCTTGCAAGATCACACTCTAGACAAAACAGCAAGGTGACTTAAGCATTCTTGTGTCATAGCAGAACGCCTGCAGTTTTTGATGAGTGCTAGCTCGCTGAAACTTTGCCACAGATGGAGTTTCTATATTGAAATCATTTTCATCTTGCAGTTTTGTTCATCTAGTTCCCCATGAGTCAGACCATAGAGAGACCTTGCCTGTGTGGAAAAAATGGCAGATAGATTGGTGTCCTTTACCTTCTTTTAGTTCCCTTTCTTTAAGCTCCTTATATTTCTGGTTGCCTGATTTGTATTTATAGCCAGACATGGCAGCATGGCATGTATGCATTATGGAGTGGCAGGCGTGGCTCCAAAGTTAAGGTCAGGGTGCAGTCTCCGTTTTAAAGCATGAACATTCTATTGCTTATACAATTGGCAATATTTGTCCTATTTATCTGAAATTTGGCAGAGAGGATTACTTAGGTGAGGGCTACCATCTTTCCACATTTCATGAAAATCAGACAAAAAACAAAGTTACAGAGGTTTAAAAATTGGAGTAAAAATGTTTTTTTACTACTGGATTTAAGACGCTTTTTATATGAAGTGGAAAGCCTGCTTTTGGAATATATGACCAACCTTTAGTCTTGTTAGATAATTCAGGGCTGTTTTATTGCTCATTTGACTTTATTAATTTTCAAAATCTATTTCATTGTTTAAAAGTTATAAATATTTATATTTTCCATTTTAGCTCCATAATGCCACATGTGCTAGCTAGCAGAGGGAGTCAGACATGAGCAGGGAAGATAAGATGACCGCTGACTTCAGGACTTCGAAAGGCAGGCTGTGCAGGGGTTGACTAGAAGGGTTTAACTTGTGGGTGGAGGATGCTGGGAACATTTGGATCATTGGGAAAACATCCCAAGATCGACTGTGAGTTAGAGTTTTCTAGTTTGGGGACCCCAATGGGCAGAAGAAAATCCCCTGGACTAAGTCCCTGGGTGTGGACTTAGTTGCTGATTCATCAGTTGCAAGCCTTAGAAAGCAGCAACTCCCTCCGGGATGTATCCTTTAGCATGGCACTAAAATTAGGGATCCCCCAGACATTTAATAGAGGAGGCTACCCTGGCCCCGAATATGCTTTTTGTTGCTGCATGCCGAGTTAGGGGGCATTTTGAAAATCAGGGAGGGGGCACCCGGGGTGTTAAACAAGACTGGCATTTGATAGAGGACACTCCCATTACCCCTGAATATGCCTTTTTGCTTCAATTTGACCCCCTCAAGCTGAGGGAGGAGACAAAAGCCTCAGAGGTGGCCATTTTGAAAATGGGGGGGGCACATCGGGGGTAAAACAAGACTACAGTTTAATAGATGAGACTCCCCCGACCACAACTATGGGGTTTTTTTTTCATTTTGCTCTGATTAAACCTCCTAGGCTGATTTAGGGGACAAAACCCCCAATTTCCTAGCAACTGGAAAATGAACACTCACAGACAAACCAATGGGTGGGATAGGTAAAGACATGGTGCCAGCAACTGGAGAGTCTCTTGTCCCCTCCCACCCTCCCAAAAATGTTATTAGCAATGAATGTTGATGTCAACACACTCAGAATATTGGCCAGAAGAGGAATAGACATTGAGATCGGATGCAGAGTGATACCCAAACATGGCACAAAAAGGAATTGAATCTCCAACCCCTGTGTAAGCTGAGATATTATAGGAAAGGCCCAAAGGGGAGTAGGGCTAGTGGGTTAAAACAGGGGTTAGGGTTAGGGTGGCAGATGAGACATCCCAATATCTGTGGATCACTTTTCCCAGAGTGCTGCATGCTAATAGGTTGGCACGTGTCCTTTTGTCATGCTTGTTTTCATCAGTATCTCAATGTATTTAATGGTGGGAGCCAGGATTCCTCAGTTCTCTAGGAGGGGAGGAGGGGCTAGTGGGTGAGAACAGGGGATCTGGGAGCCAGGGCTCCTGCGTTCTCTGGGTGGAGAGTGGTGGTTAATGGGTGAGAGCAAGAGAGCTAGGAACCAGGACTCCTGGGTTCTTTGAGAGGGTAGTGGGGGCTAATGGGTTAGAGCAGGGGGTTGGGAGCCAGAACTAATATTCCCTACACACAGTATGATTTCCAGCTGCCTTGGGTTCTAGCAGCCGTGTCCCACCATAGATTATCAATAAGTCACAGGACTCAAGCTTACGCAAGCATGATCTATATATCCTGTGTGATGGCCCATAATCCAACTAATTTTCATATCCCCTCTCTGAGGGAAGGTATATGATTCATGATTAGTAAAGCCATCTCTAAACAGTTCCTATAAACACTGCCAGAGCCAGCTATGCTCTTACACTGTTCATTGTGTAGACTCCTTGAAAGAAAAGCATCTTCAAGCATTCATCGGTCTGCACTGGACTACATGAAAAACCATTGCTTGTGGAGAATTGTGCAACGCAAAGCAATCCTGCTTAGTAGTTGCAAGTTGTCCTTGGCAGTGATGCTTGTAAGGTATCTGGCAGATGTATGGAACATGTTTGGGAACACTATTAAGATAATCACAGGGGGAAAAAATCTCTGTGTTAATAAAATCCATCGTTTACATCAAGACAATTAAATGTAAAATATGTTGCTTCAGTGATGTCCTTGGGGTAGTTTATTGTTTTTAATGAATTCTGTGACTAATGAGTTTTAAAGAATTTGTATTTGTTTAATCTTCCCTTCCACTCTCCTCTCTACTTGAACACTATGCTCTCTTTCGGTGTCCCAAGAGGAACGTATTTCAGAAGCAGCAGACTATATATATAATCTCCACAGTCTATTAAAGAAAGTACAAAATGCTCTGCAATATTGTTGACTGCATTTATATAAGCTTTGGTTTGTTCTGTTTTAGAGAGCTAGTCATCAGAATTTTAAAAAGAATAAAATAAGCCATCTTAAGTTTTAAACTAATTATTATCCATTTGTATTTTTAAAAGTGCATTGAAGCCCCAAGCAAACTGGAGGCCTCACTATGCTAGACAACATGCATACACATTGCCAGAAGGATGGACGTGTGGGCCTCATGTAAGCTCACACACCTGGACAAGGAAAGGACACATTGGCCCTTTTTACATGGGCTGCATTTGTGTGGGGGTGCGCTGCGGTCCATGTGCGATGTGTGTGGGGAGGGTTCTGACGAGACGCACACACATCCCCATGCATGGAGGCACCTCTGTTTTTTCCCGATGCCTCCGTGCATGGGGATGTGTGTGCGCAGGAGCGTGCACCCCCACAGGATTTACACGAGCGGCACCCATGTAAAAAGGGCCACTCTCATGCCCCACTGCCCTTACACACAAAGCCTCTTTCACTGCTCGAGGCTCCAGTTCCTGCCAGAACCTCTGCTATTGCTGTTGCTACTTCACTAAACGGGCATGTGGGTGAGTGTCAAGGACACACCTAGTATGAATACAGGGCTATTGCCCCCTTCCACTCATCCTCATGCACCGTGCATTGGGCTGAGCTCTGCTTGGGGCTGGCACACACCAGCTGTGAGCTCTCCTTCCCCAGTGGGAAGGAGAGGAGCAGGGCTCTAAAGGGGGAGGCATGTTCAGGGAAGGAGTGTGACCCGCACCTCAGATCCCCATCCCCAACACATGGTGCCCCTAATTGATGACCCCTTTTGATTCCCTTCCCCAGCCATCTCCCCCCCTAAACAGAATGCACGCATGTTGGCCTGAGTCCAACACTTGTTTGTGGCTGAGACTGCACAGCATCCTCCTTGATCTTGAGGAGAATTATGTGCAGGGGATATGAACTGGGAACATGTGCTCCCAGTCTGTGTCCACCTAATAAACTGCCTGGTAAACACTGATTTGTGCGTGGCTATCATGCCATTTATTAACACGCATAGGGAAAGTGTGTCCTTTCTCTGAAGACTATAACGTCTAAATATATGGATTCTTTGCATGGGCCTCTCAGTGTTGAACTGAGAAGGCTGCTGCCACTTTAGCTGACCAGTGAGGGGTAAGAGTGCTACCTCCCTTTCCCATTCACACTGCAAGCCCCAGAGAAAGGGAGCAGCTGAGCAGGAGTTCTCCCTCCCCCAGTTCCTGACCGGAACTTGCACGGAAAGAAGGGAGGAGGCACAATCTTTTTCCAGAGTGGCCAACTGCTAGGGTCATGCCTACCAACAGATGGGTAACCTAGTCACAGAGAGGTTACCCCACAGAGAGGTTACCCCATCAGAGCCTTAGTAATTAGAACATAAGAAGTGCCATACTGGGTCAGACCAATGGTCCATCTAGCCCAGCATCCTGTCTCCGACAGTAGCCAACCTCTGTTGGTTGGGAGAAGCACCCAACAGGTCACAGTGGGGGATCCATTCCCTCAGCTCCTGTCAAGTTCCATAATCCTGTCTGGCTAATAGCTGCTAATGGATCTATCTTCCAGAAACTTGTCCAAACCTCTTTTAAACTCAGCTATAGTACTGGCCCTTACCACAGCCAGCCTCTGGCAGTAGATTCCACAATCCAATTAATAATACACTGAGTGAAAAAAATATTTGATTGTATTTGTTTTAAACTTGCCACTCATGAGTTTCACGGAGTGTCCCCTAGTTCTAGTACTAGCTAAGAGGGTAAATAACTGCTACTTGTTTATTAGTTCCACACCACTCATGATTTTAAAAACCTCTATTATATCCCCTCTTAGTCATCCCTTCTCCAAACTGAAGAGCCCCAACCTACCAAGCCTCTCCTCATATGGGAACCCTTCCATGCCCTTGATCATTTTTGTTGTCCTTCTCTGTACCTTTTCTAGTTCAGCTATGTCTTTTTTGAACAGGGGTAAGTGTGATACTTGTCTAGGCTCTAAGAAAAGTCAGTGACAGGGCAGAGAACTGGACCGAAGTTACTTGAATCACAAATCAGAACCTCAACCCCAAGGCTGTCCTTTACTTCAGAATATTTTTGATCACTTTTGTGTTTTTAACTTTGTAGAAAACCTCCTCTCTTAAATAATCCTGTGGTTGCTAGCTATACACAACTCCTTGTTGGAGTAAACAAGGCAAGGCAAGGCAAAAATAAGGCTAATTTGATTTCAGCCCCTGTTCTCAGTCCTTATCTGTTGTGGGTATATTTATGGATCATCACAGAAGGACTGGGTTTAGCCTTAATTCTGCCTTCTTCTATGTAGATCAGCAAACTTTTCTGACAAAGATGTTTTATAGGTATTCTACCTTTATTTGACTAAACCATTCTCAGTTCTTTGGAATTTGATATTGTGCATGATGATTCACACTTTCCCTGTAGAACTATCACTCAAATTAGAACCCACAGTTGTTCATTTTACCAGAAAGCCAGTGAGTGGGAAGCTAGTTGCAATAGCTCTTGATAGATGAAGGAAATACTCATTCACAGCTGACAGTGAAAACAGACTCAGCCATTTGGCATGTTAGAAGCAGACAGTACTTATTTTTCAAAGAATGAATGAACAGGGTATAAGTGTGATACTTGTCAAACTCCTAATGCAAAAACATATTTGAAAAGGAAAACAATTCAATTCTCCTTGAAGCACCATTTATTCACCCTTTGGAAGAGTGCTGTTTCGGGAACATCAAAAATGGTGTGAATTTCAGGGTCAAAATGGAGGCGCAGAACTTAATTCATCCTTCTCATAGGCAAACATAGCCTATGTGTCATGCCCCTAGCATGGAAAGCTTCCACTGACTCTGTGGTAACAAAAATTGCAAAGTCATCCAGTGATGGAGCAGCATGGGCAAACATTTTTATTGTTCCGTGTTCACGTTGTCTATGGACTCTGCCCAACAGGGGGAGCCCATCAGCTAATAAATAGGGAAAGCTGCAGCAAAACAAAATTTCCTCTGGTGGTGAAATTGAAAATGTTGTTCCAGACTGCCAAGCAAATTCTCTGCTGGTGAAATTTACAAAGCTCCATACTGCAAGGTAAACTCCCTGCACTGAGGAAAAGCTCCTGGTTGCAAAGCAAACTCCTGGTTGGTGAAACTGACAGCCTGAAGTCCCTGCTGCTGCTGCTGCTGCTGCTGATGTTGATTCCATGGTGTGTTTTCTGCTACTTTGTTGATCAGCTGGGGAATTCTCCAGATTTTTTCTGGGGAATAAACTTCAACAAACCGGTGTTACCTGTATGGTTTTGATCCCAGGTTTTAGTGATCAAACACAATGGTTGCCTCTTTGGTAGGAAGGTGGAAAGGTTGGCAATCATGTGTAGAGAGACGCCCAGGCCACTCAGTGAGTTCAGGATTTGAACTTCCAACTCCCACAGCACTGTCACGCACACACACACACACACACACGATGTTGATAGGTGAAAATGAATGCACCTATCAGGGGTGTCAGAGTTCTGCTTGGGTAGGGAGCCAGTTCAGTCCCAGATTAAAATAGAGGAGCCGTAGGCCCATTCTAACTGTGTAATTAGTGCTTCAATGAATAGTGGATTTTGTATTCACAGGTATTATTTGCATTTTCAGATAGCTGTCCGAATAATATCTGCAGTCAAAATGGATATTTGCATATCCATGCAGCAGGGTCCCACTAGCTGTGGGGTGAGTAGTTGCAGGGTTAGGCCCTAGGAAGTTTATCACTCTGTGTCCAGCTCTATAACAGTTTATTGGATACCACAAAGTCCATCTCGCACACCATCCTTAGGCCAGGGTTAAGCCTCTGGCCAGTGAACGGTCCACATCCAGAGTCTAGCTCCATTGCCAGTCCTTAGCTAGCTCTAGTCACTCACAGCAGGCTTGAGGTCTTCTTCAGGATCCTCTTCTCCATGTATCCAGGTCAGGTGCCTTCTCCAACAGCCTCCTGTAGAGATGTGCTTCGTTCGGCTCCGTGGTGCAGACTCTCCTCTTTCAGGCTGGCCTCTCTTAAGGCCATGCCGATCCACTTCCTCTTCCTGTCTCGAGGGCATCTTAGGTAACCCATATGACAGATGCCATTTTGTGGCACAGCCCTGCCACAATCCATTTACCTCAAACTAGTTTTTTGGAGTAACTATTTGGTAACCTCATTTGGCTACTGTGCATGCACAATAGCACGAATAGTATCAAAATAACCGGGCAACCAAATAACCAAATCAAAATTTGCACTGGCTGCCTATAGTCTTCCGGACCCAATTCAAGGTGCTGGTTCTTACCTATAAAGCTCTATATGGCTTGCACCCCATCTATCTGCGGGATCGCTTCACTCCCCGTGCCCTTGATCAGCCCCTTCGGTCAGCTGGGAGTGCCCTTCTTGAGGTCGCCTGGGTATTCCAGGGGGCCACTATGGAGAGGGTGTTCTTGGTGGTCACCCCGAGGCTGTGGAACTCCCTCCTGGCGGAGGGACGGGCAGCCCCAGACCTTCGTTAAATGCAAGACCTGGTTATTCCGCCAGGCTTTTGGTGTGTGTGTGTGTTATTTTGTTTTGGTGGGGGGCTGGGGTGGGTTTTTTAAATGTGTTTAAATATTTTTTGACATCCCTCTCCCTACTGTGAGGAGGCTGTGTTTTCCCTCTTTTATTTTTGTCCCTTTTTCTTATTTTATTATGTATTTTATATATTATATATTTTATATTGTAAGCCTCCCCAAGGTGCCTTTGGCAGGAGGAGCGACGTAATAAGTTCAATAAATAAATAAAATATAATATTTAAAACTGATATCCAGCAAAGAGGGTAAGTAATAGCAGCTATTTTTTGCTGTGGCAGATATGGTTTGAAGTGGGCAAATCTGATTAATAAGATACATTTGGATGGATATTCATTTCAACTCAGTTTCCAATAGTAACACCCTCATCAAGATTACATTCCCAATACCCAAGATCTCTCATTTGTAAGTGTGGAGTCTGCACCTGGAGGATAGTTAGCTATTGCTGGTATAAGCAGTGTACGGCACCTTTTCATTGACTTCTCCCATTTTTGTTTGCACATTCCATCTCTCATTTTGTGCCTGGTTTGCCACCTTTACACCAAGTGGTAGCTCACACCAGTAGTCCAACTGACGTTGACAGGACTACTCCTGGAATAAAGTGTTATTACTTTGAAATACAGTTAGAAGACTATGAGTAAGGTGGGAAGACCAGGCCGTTGAGTCTTTAAGGTTAGACCCCACAGTTGTTATGCTGAGAGCAAAATGCACAGCAATATGACTATGACATTATACCATGTGCTGTGTGGATTCATGTGAATGACATTGTTATACAGATATCGTCCAGAATCTGACAATTTTCCAGCTTGTGCAGCTCTTGGGAACATATGGGCTTTACTGTTTTGATACTCAATAATACTACTCTCTCTCTCTCTCTCTCTCTCTCTCTCTGTGACATGCACCAGGTTGCCTCCCATGTACACACTGAAAAATTTAAAATATAGTCACATAAAGAATGAGATGCTGATACATTGAAGTCATTCTAAATAATGTAATAGTACTACTGGCTCAGAACACTTGGGTGCTCCCGACAAATCACAGACCTATTTCTTTTCTACTGTTTAAGGTGTTTCCAGGGGCATATTTATTTGTACAAAGGGTAGACTTTGAATAAATAGTAGGGAGAGCCCTATATGACTACTACTACTTTCTATAGCACTACTAGGTGTACACAGCACTTAACAGTCAGGTCCCTGCCCAGTGGGCTTACAATCTAAGATGGACAAGGGTGAGGGGAACACAGGAACAAACAGACACACATGTTCCCATTTTACAGATGGGGAACTGAGGGTGAGACTTAGGCAAGGCCATCCAATGGGTTCATGGACTAGGGTGGGATTTGAACCCTGGTTTCCCAAGTACATGCCCAACACCTAATCCGCTACACCACACCAGCTCTATAAGCCAGAGATAAGGTGGCTGCATCTACTCCTTCGTCCTATCTAGCTATAGACTTCTTGTAGAACTTCTATGCTTACTGGTTACAATGGATGTTTTTAGATGGACGCAGAGCCTGGCCACGCCTGGAGCTGCTCTGGGGGTGCACCGCTGAGTCCACTCATTTCCAGCCCCACCAGGGTGTGCAACAGATGCAACATTCGTTTCCCCAGACTGTGGTCCACCTGCACGGTGCCCCTCTTGCATCATAGAGTTGCGGGCACTTGCCCGATGCTCTAGACTGGCACCCGCAACTCTATAACACTAAATGGGGCAAGGGATGGCCAGGCATGGAGCTGCACCCTGGGTCCACCCAGCAGACGGACAGCAGCTCCATGTTCAGCTGTTCCCTGAGTTTGGCCAGTGTGCTCTTGGATGCTCCAAAGCACCGCCAGTGAGGCTACCCAAGAGCAGCCGCTGGCTGCTCCACTGACACATCTGGCAGGTGCTCTTTACAGGGACCAGCCAACCCAGGAGTGAAGTGGTCTGGTGCGAACAGAAGTGTAGCTGCTGCCCAACTGTTACACCCAATGATCAAAGTGACAATACCACTCTGAACCCCACCCAGCAATGTATAGATCTGCTTGAGTTTAAAATCAGTTGGACCACTCATATGCTTAAAACTACAGTGGGAAATGAAGGGAAGATATAATATTCAATTTTTCAAGTCAGTTGTGTAAAAAATTGTTCACAGGATAAATTATTATGAATTATTGGGTGTTTTCAGACGTTACGGGGCCGCTTGGCCCCGTACCGAAAACAACCCATTCATTCCCCGCCGGGGTCACCCCGTCATGCCATATCAGACGTGCCGGGGGGATCC
>QEPC01004757.1:427373-468032 GCA_003113815.1 Sphenodon punctatus
GTGGTTCACTGTGATCTCGTAACGTCTGAAAATACCCATTATTATTATTATTGTATGACAAAAAATACTCTTTTAGAAATGTATGCCTCATCTTTCCAACATGCTATCTATCCTATGTAAGCATCAACTGTGTCTCAAGCATTATCACTAAAAGATTCCCAGGAATGTAAAGTAAAGGTTTGTGGTACATTTGTATTAGTAATGTATTTTCCTGATATTGCGGAGGAAGTGATAGTGAGCTAAAAATAAACTCTCCAGAAGGGAAAAACAATTGCTTTCTAAACTGTTATTTTCCTGTACTCGGATGAGCTCAGAACCAAGAGGGGTTGACTTGTATCTATTCTGAGTAAGTAAGACTCTTATCTTCAAAGTGTCACACAGCACAAGTCCTAGTCACTTCACTGGGGATTATACCAGTGCAGTGCTTTGAGATCAGAGCCATACTCCTTTCTGTCTCCAATTACCCTACCATACCTCCCCTTTAAAAGGGGACACGTGAAAAAGACATGTTCCAGGGCTACATTGGTTCCAGTACAGCCCTGCAACACATATTATTTTCATAAGCGTTCCCTTTTAAAGAGGAGGTATACTAGCCCTGTCGTAGGGGCCTTCGATAAGAATTTCTATTAATGTGGATTTCTATTCTATTTCTATTAATGGAAAAAGCTGTTGCCATGTTTTCCTGAGTAATTCATAAAAATCTGCTTTCCCCTGCAGCCTTACTTAATAATTTACACCTATTCACAGTCTTAATGATCAGAATATTGGTAACAAACCTCAAGAACAAAACACATATGCACACCAGCTGTTTTATCCCATCCCAAACAAGAGTCTTCCCCCTTTGGCAAATAGTTCTTTGTGTGGAAGGGAAATAAATAAATGGGAAAGGAATATTAAAATGGGAGCTACCTCACTACCACAAAACATCATCTGTATTTGCTCCAAAAACAAACAAAAAAGAAGAATTCCCTTTGGCCATCTTTATACTCCTTTTCCCAATTGATTTCCTGCTGGAATTTTTCAGGGACTTGTACATCCAATTCCCTCAGGCTCCTGAGAAAAACCCAGCTTCCATAAATATTCAAGTGACCAACTTTTATTCATACGAATGCTCAGGGAATGAAGATGAATGCAAGAATATTGGCTTGAGATGTAATGTATATTGTACGAATGGGATGCAAAACAGCCTGACAATATGGAGATGGAACTTTCAAAGATTTTGCACTGAGACAATTGTCTAGACAAGACTCAACCCACCTCATAAGGATTGCTTCACGTACACATAATGTTTCTTTGTGGAAAATTGCTATGAAAAAATTACATTCCCATTCTGTTAGCATCCAGGCAATAAAACTTACAGTAGCCTACTCTTTATGGAAATAATTATCTGTGTGCTCCAGGAAAAAGAAGGCTTCTGGGAGATTCAAAAGGCACATTAGCTTATTTAGACCCACCTTCAGAAAATAATCTTGATATCTACAATTAGGGGTCCCCTCAAGCATCCATGAATAAAAGTTAAAGGATGACCTGAGTTTTTGAAGCATTGGCATAAAATACGGGTCTAAATGGCCTGAAACATGGGAAGCATGGCATTTAAAGGACCAAGGGAAAATCATGAGGGCCCCCTGTAACACACGTGGCGAATGAGTCAACTAGAAATAAAATATGTATAACAAAACAAGAAGTCTGGCCCCTGAAAGGCATGCTGTGTTTTTATAGTAACATTACTCTATTTCTAGTGGGTATGTCGGAGTGTCTCCATTAAACATTCCTATGTTGGATGAGGCCAGCACCACCATTTCACAATGTAAAATTATTCATTTTAACTTCAGTCAGTTAATCCTTTAAAATGTGTCATTTTAAATCTTGATCAAAAATGGTTTAACTGGTTTTGAGTAGAAGGAGAGGGAGAACATATAGATTAGGAATGGGAATACCACTCACTGAGAAAAAATACTTTGAGGGTGATTTCAGACGTTAAGCGGTCCGGAGTCACCACAGTGGATTCCCAGTGGTGGTGAACCGAACAACCATCCCCCGTGGTCAATAAAAGCCCTGAACAGACGTGAAGGGAGCGGGACCATGGCAGGGAATCGGACTGCCAGATCACGACCCGGGGCAGCGCAACAGACATGATGCCAATTCCCGGCCATGATCAAAACACCCAGAAGGAGCCGGGGAGGGGCAGGACACAGACATGGCCGCCTGAGGGCAAACAAAGCCAAAAGGGACAAAAGGGAATGCCCACACAAGGGAAACGAGAAGAGAGGGGGGAGAGGGACAAGAGCCGCCCAGGTACCACACACAACAGGCACACAGACAGTGAGGGCACAGTGGAACACACAGCACAAACACACACGCCTGGGTGCACACACACCCACACGGGAAAGGGAGGGAAGGGAGATACAGTGGGACAGACAACACACAAGGCACAATGGGCACGGGGGGGGGGGAAAGGGGGCAAGGGACAGGGAAGAGGGGGGACATGGCACAGGGGCACAGCAGGACACAGGCAGGGACAACCAGAACCCCCAATACAGAACAGCCCGCACAGACACCCCAACAGCAACACAGGCAGTCCCAGAACAGTGGACCCCAGGCAGACCAGGCACAGCAGGAGCACGCACGGAAGAGGGAGCGGGCCGGGCTGAGGCATACTCGGAACCCCAGTGCCGGCGAGGGGGTGATGGAGGGGAGACAGGAGATCCAGAACAGTGCAGCAGGTCCAAAGTCACACAAACCCCTGCCCAGGAGGAAGCCACGGGGGGCCAGTTCGGGGGGCCCAGCACTCCGAGATCACATGGGCATCCAGGAGGGGGGGGCCTGAGGGGGCCCAGAGCCCTCCGCAGGGGCAGCAACACCCCAGGAAGCAGACAGCACAGCAGCACAGCTGGGACAGCAAGGAGGGAGCAGACAGCAGACCACAGCAGCAGGGCGGAGCCGGGACCCCGGATGGGGCCCAGGAACAGGGGTCCGGGAGGTACAGGGGGACTCACAGCCAGTTGCTGAGGGCCACAAAGGGCCCAGGGGCCGGGTGAACAAAGTGGGGCCAATGAAGCATGCCCCGGCGGTACCCCTGCACGAACATGTGGTGGGCGATCAGGTAGTAATCCTCGAAGGGATCCTGCATGGAGAGACCCAGCTGCACATCGGAACGGGACCACACACCAGACAGCACCGCCAGCTCCATCACAGTAGGCTCAGACATGCAGCAGTTGGCAGCAGGGGATCACAGAAGCTGACCCAGCTCCAACAGCTGGTGATACACTGCCCCACAGGAGCGCTGGTAGCCATGGGCCCTGGGAATGCAGCCAAAGTACGACACGGCCAGGGCAGGGCCCCCCTCTGCCAGACAGACCATGTAGGTAGCCAGGTTGCACACAGACAGGGTGGACACAGTCTCCGCCGCAGACCAAGCCACATGCGAGCACCTCATCTCCGCGATGCACCCATCGGGAAAGGGAACCAGCCCCATCATCTCAGCATGCAGTCGGCAATCCCGGGCACTTGCCTCATAGCCGAAGTAACAAAGGCCAGAGCTCAGACTTGCATAAGCACCTGATAGGCTGTCCGGGCAGCTCAGCAGCAATTGCACCATCGGGGTATGCCACAGGTCACACAGGGCCATGGTCTCTCAGAAGGACGATGGATGGGGGGCCCCATGGGGGCCGGGAAGCACAGCCATCCATGGTCCAGCATGCCAGGGAGAACAACACCACGGACAGGGGGGCCCACATTTCCTCCAGGGGTGGGAGGGGGCTCGGGGGGGCACCAAGCCCAGCTGAGAAAGCTGAAGGCCGCAGCAATGTATGGCAACAGAGTGAGGCATGGGGTGCGGACCCAGCACAGCTTCAGGAACCAAGTACACAGACAGGACAGTCCACATACTAATCAGGCCGGCAAGAACATGATGTTGCCAACAGGGAGAGGTGGGAGGTGATGACAGGAGACATTTATTTATTTATTTTATTTATTTATTTCAATGGATTTATACCCCACCCCTCCTGCAAAAGCAGCCCGGGGCGGCTTCCAACAATTAAACAATAAAAACAATTTAAAACATTCAATACAATGATATTAAAACAGGGCTAAAAAAATATAATAAATGCATAATAAATAGTGGGTAAGGTGGGGGAGCTAAAAACCCCTCACCCTCCCCTCCCACCCTCCTCAAAGGCCTGGGCAAACAGGCAGGTTTTGCAACTTCGCCGGAATGTCAACAGGCTAGGGGCCAGGCAAGCTTCCTCCGGAAGGGAGTTCCAAAGGCGCGGTCCGGCCACAGAGAATGCCCTCTCCATTGTGGCCCCCCGCTTAACACGGGGGACCTCCAAGAAGGCACCCCTGGCAGACCGACGGAGCTGCTCTGGGGCACGGAGGGCGAGGCGGTCCCTGAGGTATGAGGGGCACAGACTGTATAGGGCTTTATAGATCAACACCAACACCTTGAACCTGGCTCGGCACGCTATCGGCAGCCAGTGAAGAGCTCAGAGCACCGGTGTAATATGCTCCCGACGGCCCGTCCCCGTAAGGAGATGAGCCGCCACATTCTGCACTAGCTGAAGCCTCCGGGCCAGGAACAAGGGAAGCCCCACGTAGAGCGCGTTACAGTAGTCTAGCCTCGAGCTGATGAAGGCATGGATGAGGGAGGCCAGGTCCGGGCCGGAGACGAACGGACGCAGCCTACGCACCAGGTACAGCTGTCGGAAGGCAGGCTTAGCGACTACCTCCACCTGCCACTCCAGGCAGAGGTCTGCGTCCAGTATCACACCCAGACTCCGAACTTGCTGAGCTATAGGAGGGTGACATGCAACTGCAGCCTACACACCCAGGTGCATGCCAGGCTGTGCGCACAGTTCCTGGCAGGGACAGCAGGCATGCTCAATACCGCGCACCCGCTGCCCTGGGCCGCCCGCCCTGCAGGAGGCACCACAGACAGTTGGTGGGGGAGGGTCACCGCCCATCCCAGCCTATAGCAGGACCATCAGCGGTCCCCCTGGGGCTCACCTCACCATGGAGCAGGACAGGTTGGGTGCATGTGGGATGCTCCTTGTGCTCTGTGCTGAGTGGTACCGCGCCCACACTGATCAGCTGCTCATTGAGACCGCTGAGGTGCACCTGGGCGCCCACCTGTGGGTTACCGTAGCCTGGAGCGCTGAAGAGGCCTGCAGGGCTCACCAAGCCCGCAGGCTCACCCTGGCCTGACTCTGGGTGCAGCGGGTGTCCTGGGTGGACTTACAGGCCATGAGTCACAGTCGGACCAGGCCTGCGGCAATCCGCGAGGCGGCCGGGTGCCTCCAATGGAGAAGGGAGACCATGCTTCGGGCCACCCTGCTCAGTATGCCCATTGCCTGGCGGCTATGGGTCATGGAGTGGGCCCAGGGCTGGTGGTCCCGGGCACTGACTCAGTGGGACGAGGCTGCCTGGAGGGCACACTTTAGTATGGACAAGCTCACCCTACTGTGACAGCACACCCCCATGAGGAACCCCATCCCCATGGTCCAGTGGGTGGCCATCAAGGTCTGGGCCCTGCTAACGCCCGACTCCTGCCGGTCTGTCTCGCAGCACTTCGGTGTTGGGGTGAGCACCATGGTCTGTATCCTCCAGGATGTCTGTGAGGCTGTGGAGGGCATACTCCTGGACAGGGTGATCCAGCTGGTGGATCAGGGGCCCGTGATGGTTGGCTTCAAGGCTGGGGGCTTCCCCAACTGCATGGGCACCATGGACGGCACCCACATTGAGATCCTCTGCCCCTCCACGTGTGAGGCCGCGGAGTATGTCAACAGGCACAGGTATCACACCCTGCAGCTGCAGGTGGTCATGGACCACCGGGGGAGGTTCATAGACATCTTCACGGGCAACTCTGGGCGCAGCCATGATGCCCGGATCATGACCATCTCCCCCTTTTATGCCCAGATGTACCAGGGGGACTTTGCAGACATGGGGATGGCCCGGATCGAGGGGGTGCTGATGCCCCCATGCATCCTGGGGGACCTGGCCTACCCCCTCAGTCAGTGGCTGATGAAGGTATACCTGGTCACCCGGATCCCAGCAGAGGCACTCTACAATACCCACCTGTGTGCCAGTAGGACCGTGGCCAAGCGGGTGTTTGGGGCCCTCAAGCAGCGCTGGAGAAGCCAGGCCGGCCGGCTAAACTACACCGTGGAGTCCTCTGCCCTGGTAATCGATATCTGCTGTGTGCTGCACATGTGCAAGACCAATGGGGCCGCCCTCAAATACCCCATACCTACCTGCCCTCCCGGCCCCGTACCTCTGTACATGAATGCGGACAACCCAAGGGAATACCGTTATGCCAAACACATCCATGCTGCCCTAGTCAGGCACATCAGCCAGGAGGCCCAGGCATGAGGGCGCCCACCACCTGGACCACCCCCCCAGGGGCCCGGGGGATTCCCTGGGCGAGCCCCTCTATGGGTATGGTCCAACCCCCATCTTTGGGCCCCGGAACTGACCACAGGAGGCGGCGGTGGTATCCATGTGTTTATTCTATCACCGGCTTACCCATGCTCCCCACCACCATCACCACTACCGCCCCCCCTCAGACCACCCTCCCCCTTTCCCCTTGTCCCCCCCGGCCCCTGCATTTCCTGGGGCATCCCGTCGAGTGCCCTGTGGGTGGCACATAGCTCTGGGAGCTTCCCTCCCCCCTGCTGTCCGTGTCCATGTCCCCAACGGTGTCCTGGGAGGCCTTGGTGTCCAGAGGGGCAGGCGGTGGTGGGAGAGAGGGAGGAAGGACCCGGGACCCAAGGGACCCCCCTGGGTGGCTGCTCCCTCCGGAGGCCTATAGGGACTGTGAGGTGGATGCGGAGCCCCTGCAGGTGTGGAGGCGGCTGGGGTGGTTGGGGAGGTGGTGGGGACACTGAGGGGCCTGGCACAGGGTCCTGGGCAGGCAGGGTGCCCGGCGGGGTGGCTGCCATCACATAGGTGCACATAGTGCCCACGTGCAGGAGCAGGTAGATCCCAATGTCATGCGACCTGTCCCTCTTGGCTGAACGCTCCTGCACCATCCCCTTGATGGCCTGTTCCAGCTGCCCAAATGCCTCTACCTGCCTGCTGTGCTCCCAGTGCTCCCGCCTCCACTCCAGGTGCACCTCTGCCTGGAGCCTGTGATCCCGTGCCTCCGCCTGCTCCAGGGAGCGCACTATGGCCACCTCCATGCGGTCCACGGCCACGATCATCCGCTCCCCCTGTTCTGTGGTGGTCCGGACGATATCCTCTGCCTGGTCCTCCCTCCGGTTCCATACCCATGCCCTCTACCTGGCCTCCCCGGAGGCCCACCCCACCCTGCCTGTGTGCCTCACCTGGGTCCTCTGGCTGCTGCCTGGGGTGCTGTGTGCCAGCCTCCTCGCCTGCCTGCCTCTGGTGCCGGGGAATTCTGTGCCTTGTGGGGTATTGGGGTGGTGGTTGGTGGAGGACTTCCGGGGTGCCCGGGCAGCCCCCCCGGCTTCAGCCCCTTGTAGCATGCTCGCAGGGCTGGGTGGGGCCTGTCCTCTGGCTGGGCTGTCCCCAACCCCCTCACCCCGGGTCCGTCCCCCCATCCCATCTGCTAGCTTACCCTCGATGTCTGTCTCTGATCCCTCTGAGGCCAGCCCCTCCATGTTGCTGTGCTCCCCCTGTGACCACTGGCTGAGGGTGAGGAGTTTGCTGGCCTTGGAGTCCAGCTGTCCAGCCAGGGGGTAGGGGCTCTCCGGACTAGTGTCCTGGGGGGGCTGCTGTCTCAGAGGTCCTGGAGCATTCCTGCTGGGGGTCTGGGGCCCTGGAGTGGGTGCCTTCTTGTGGGGCAGTGAGGGAAGGGGGTACCTTGGCCCATTCCCTGCCCTGGAACACAGCACTCCCCATGAGCCGTGGGGTGACTATTGATCCCTTCATGTGGAGGATGCGGTCCAGGGCACTGTAGAAGGGGGCAGTCCGGAGTCCGTGTCTGGACAGCTGGTTGCTGTCCCTGATGGCCTTCTACCCCCTCTTTAGCTCTTTGGCCTTGGATCGGCACTGGGCCACGGTCCGGTGGTGCACCGTCGCCTCCATTTCCCACACTATCTCCCGGAACACGTGCTCATTTCTCTGATTAAGCGCTAGCTGCAGCTGATGCTCCAGGGTCCCCCAGATGCGGATGAAATCCCGGGTCTCCCGGAGCCCCCACTGGTCCCCTCGGTGGTAGGGCCTTCTCCCCCTTCTCCCCTCCGGTTCTTCCTCCTCCTCTGGGCCCATTTCCTCTGGGGGCTCAGCCTCCCGGGCCCATTTGCGTGTTTGCAGAACATAAGCGGGGTGTGTGTGTGTTGTTGGGTGTTTGGGTGCTGAACTTCCCCGGTCCCTCATCTCTGCCCCTTCCCTCAGCTGCCAGCCACCTGCCCGGCCAGTCCCCTGCCCCCCTTGGTGCCCCTGTGCCTCCGGGTCTGGTCCCCTTCATTACCCGTACCCATTTCCAGGGTGCCTCCTCCCCCGGTCTGGTTGATGTCCCCGGGGCTGCCTGTCCCGGCTGCTACTGCTACCCTCCCTCCACCTCCTGCATGTGCAGCATGACCACCTCCTCCCCCGCCTGCGCCTCCACCACCACCTCCTCCTCCCTTGCTCTCTCACCCTCCACTCTCCGCTGCCTCCCACCTTGCTCCATCCCACCACGTTCTCCTGCTGCTGTGTGCCCTTTTAATCTCCCTCCATGGCCTGTGTTGTTGCTGCTTTCCTGGCAGCGATGCTGCGTGCTTTGTCCCCGACTGTGAATCATTTTGCTTGATTCCGGCCCGTGATTGCCATCCAGATGTTACTTTTTTTTGTTTCCCGGTGGGAATCTCTTTGACCACGCTTTCGGAGATGGTCCAGGCCGGAGGTCTGGAAGCATGGTTGAATTCAACCCCATGTGGGTACTGACTGTGGTGAACATCTGGCGGCCGCTGAACAGATGTTCAGGGTACTTTGGCCCTGTTGCAGGATTGACCGTGGTTCACTGTTGTTGAGCGTGATCTCATAACGTCTGAAAATACCCTGACTTTCCAGATAAAATATGGTACCAATTTGACCTAGTAAGGACCCCTTGAAAATGACGTGCATGTGTGTAGAGCCAGCAGTGATAGCTACCCAATAAACAGACCCCACCCCCAAGTAAAAGTGGGGAGAATGGGATTATTTTACCAGGACTCAACAGTCTGAAGGTCCTGCAAGCTCATCATCACCATGTGGGGAAAAAACATTGTAAACCTTTTCAGAGACTCAAAGGACAGAGACATGAGCTCCCCAGGGATTCGAGTGTCTGTGTCAGATGGGATTAGGGCCTATGTTATGATGTGAGTTTGCCCTGGATCCAGTGAGATGTTTCTTGGTCATCATTTCCAATAAGGGCAAAGGGTCAATGTAATGATATTTATGTGAAGAATCAAAACTATCTTTTGTACTCTGAATCATTAGAAGCAACTATTTGCAGCAAACTTTCAGCATTCTTGTGTCTGTATCCTAGGGGATACCACAAATAAGCATCTGTCATCTGCCCTGAACTTCTGTTAGGAGGAGGGAGCAGGATACTAAATTACAAAAATAAAAACATAACATAAAATAAATAAGGTGTTGGATTTGGACCTGGGAGACCAGGGGTATTTTCAGACATTACGAGATCACGCTCAACCACAGACAATCCCCTGTGGTGGGGAATGGTCCCGTAACGTCAGTTTGATCCCCGCCAGATGTTCACCACAGTAAGCCACCAGTGGGGATCAAAATAACCACACTTTCGAGGATGGTCCGGGGACCATCTCAGAAAGCGTGGTCAAAGTGATTCCCGCTGGGGGTGAACCCCTGGTGGGAATCACTTTGTGCCCCCAACAGACGTGATGTTACCACGCTCAACCATGGCAGAATTCACCGTGGTTGAGCGTGGTAACGTCTTGTCTGGCCCCTGACCACGGCCCGGAATTGGCGGCCATGCTCACTGCCGATTCCGGGCCGTGGTCAAAATCCCAGGGGGTGGGCGGGTGCCGCGACCGCATTGGCTGCTATGCCCGCCCATCTCCTGGAGGGCGGGTGGCCTTGGAAGCATGGGAGGCGGGGCTGTGTGGACGTATGTTGCACCACGCAGCCCCGCCCCCTCCCCGATTCCCCAGCGGAATCTGCCAGCTCGTCTGTTGACAGGCCAGTCTGCTTCTGTCAGGGAATCATTTGGATGATTCCGTGATGGGGCCAATAGGGCCCCCGGTCACATCTGAAATCACCCCAGGTTTCAAAATCCATCCTAGTCCTAAGCTCACTTGGGCAAGTTATATCTGAACCTCAGTTCCCCATGTGTAAAATAGCAATAATAATTGCATGCCTCACAGGGTTGTTGTGAGAGTGAGCTGGACAAGGATCGGAAAGTAATTTGAACACACTGGGTGAAAACAGACATGCACCTTCACTCCACTTTAACACCGCTTTAACATTTCTTATGTATGTTGCAGGGCTGCATAGGGTGCCAATACAGTCCTGTAACATGCATAAGAAATGTTAAAGTGGTGTTAACGGGTGTTTTACAATGTGACGCCACCACGGGTGGCTATGCTTACCCCGGGGAGGCCACCCATAGTGGTGTCACGTCTGCTCCCACCCACCAGATGTTTGCTGTGGGTGGGAGCAGAGTACTCCCTGGACCATGGCAGGGTAACTCCGGTTATGCGCTGGGCTTCTTGCCAGTGCACAACCCAGAGTTAGCCCTGCCACGGCCTGGGGAAGGAAACCCCGGACCATGGTAGAGCAGTCCTTCACATCTGACTTCAGCTAGTGGCCGGTGGCCACAGTGACAATTGGCTGGAGCTTTTCTGGGCGGGTGCAGTGGCCTCATAGGCCGCTACACCTACCTGTCAGGAAGGGGGTCAGGCTGCGCTGAGCAGTGGGGAGGGCAGGGCTGTGCAGACCATGTCCACACGTCCCCCCGCCACCGCCTCAGCCCAGGCCGTCAGAACGTTTGTTCAACAGCAGAGGCAGAGCCTGCCTGTGGTGAAGGTCCTTCACCATAGGCAGGATCAAAGCATGGTGGTGGAAAATACCCTAAGTGGAGTTACGTGCATGTCTTTTTTCACCCACACTATAGCTATTGGAAGGAGAGAGGCTGGAGTGGGGGAGGAGGAGGAGCGGAGTGTTAAATGTTTTATTTTATTCTATATACTGTTTTTATATAATTACTACCCACCCTAAGTCTTCAAGACAGGATAAGATACAAGTTTAAATAAACAAACAAACAAACAAATAAATAAATAAATAAATAGTTAAAGGTGTTTCTAGGGGCCATATTTATTAGTGCAAAGGATAGACTATGAATATATAGTAGAGAAAACCCAATAGGAGATAGAGAAAAGCCAAATGCATCTGCTTCTTCTTCCTATATCCATAGTGACTTATCTTTAAAGGTACCTAACAGGGCAAAACTGAATGCAGAGTGGCCCTATTGGTGCCAGCTACACTTTTAGCAAATTTACACATTTTGCAAATTGTCATCTGTGAAAACTGCACATACATTCATATGAGATGCATCCTATTAGTTGCGTTTTTATATTGATTGATTTTACTTTTGCGGATGGAAAAGCTAAACAAATTATCCCATATTCTTACATGGAATATTATTTACTACCAACTGAAGTGAAAAATGTGCTGTATAGGAGTCTGTGCTTATCCATCATAAGATGCATGGCTTTCAACAAACAGCAGTTCCACTTTATCTAATATGATTATGACTCTCTCAAATGAATGTTTCATCTCCTTTGTTTTGATGTTGCAGAATCGCCCACTGCTTTGACACTATCTTGTTCCACTGTTCACTTCATGGTGATAAATCTCCACAACCTTCAAAGAGGACACAATCCAAAAACATTTTCCTGTGCTTACATTTTAGCTTCACTTCTCAGAATGAATGAATCTAAATCTTTGACTTAAAGAAAAAATGAGAGTTAAAGAAGGAAAAAGTCCTAATTGATCATCTCATCTAGCCCTTTGCCAATGCAAGATTGTTCCTTGCAGTAGGATATCAAGTGCTTTGTGCAGTCTAGGCTTTCAAGAGATCAAAAGAGGAAAAAAAAGCAACTGAGTTTGCTTTTCTTTATTCAGGTTCTTTATTGTTCACGATTCCATTATCCTTTAGCTGCTTAGTTTTTTCTGTGACTATTTGTTCTATTATTTTGGTTTTCAACTCCTCAATAAATGGTTCAACAATATTATCATTCTCCTTCCCTTTCAGTTCTGATGTTCTACAACAAATGCCCGTAGCACTTTGTCCTTATTTTTTCATTTCTTATATCTGTACTAAAAAGCATTTTGCTGCTACTTTCATCATTAGATAGGAATATGAGACCTGCCATACTTGTTCAGGCCAATGCTCCGTCTTGCCTGGCATCCTGTCTCTGGCAGGATCTTATAGTAACCCCTGACCTGCCTTCCCACCACTGATTCTCTACTAGGGGTGTGCAGAAGGCACATCAATTTTGTTTTCATTTTCATTTACAAACCCCCCCTTCATTTTGTTTTTTTTTCATAAAGGGCTCTACTATTTTTGTTTAGGGTTTAATTTTATTTTATTAAAAATATTTTTTTTAAAAAAAAATATCACTGTGCATGCACAAATGGCTGCTGGGAGCTTTCTGCGCTTGTACAGCCCTTTTCCAATATGATGCTGGCACCGTTGCTATCATTTTGGGAAGGGGCAGTTGGTTTGTGCATGCACAAATGGATACCGCATATGCGCAGAATGGCTAAAATGGTGGCAATGCTGCTGCCGCCATTTTGGAAATGGTGCGCATGTGCAGAATATGGTCAGGGCAGAAGCCAGTACCAATAAACTTGACTTGGCATGTGCAGAATGGTCGCCTGTGTGAACACCGAGTGGGATGGGAGGGGCTGCATGTGCGCTCCCGCGCAACACCCACCTCCACCCACCGCACAAACATCTTCACCCAGCTCCACCCATGGATTTTTATTTTATTTTTTATTTTGTTAATATTTTAAAAATGAAAGAATGAAAATGAAGGTTTGTTTTTTTAATGAAAACCCCAAAATTGATGAATTTTTTTACCCAGAAAATAGAAGAGGTAAGTGCTATACAATCCTAAGAAGCAGGTTTAGCTTCTTATCTAGACCTGCCTCCCTGCCATTGCTGCTCAGCAGGAGAATTGACAGTGGCTGCGATCCCAATGCCCACCCCATGCATACCGCACGCGGGGATCTCGTGCACCACAATGTCCCTGTGATGGGGGTGGATGCAGTTTGGAAATTGGGGGTGGATACACATGCCACAAGCAGGGCTTAGGACTGACCAATAGGATCCCATATGGGATCAATCAATGAGATCCAGACCAATGATTTATCTAGCTCCAGCATCCTGTCTCTGACAGTAGCCAGCACTGGATTCTTAGGGATCCTTGAGGTACCACCTGTTTACCTCTCTTTGTTAAATTACATATCACTGGTTGTATGGTAAACACTACCTACCAGCTTATGTAGATTCTTCATGGTCCCAGCTCTCCAGATACCTATGCACATGTTTTGTGCACTGGGAATGGGTGGCTTGGATTTTATGTCTCCAATGAATCTTCATACACATAAACCTACCACATTCATGCTCTTAATGGACAGAAGAATCCTAATCTCTAGATCAGGGGTGGGGAACATTTTGAGGTCCAGGGGTCACACTGCCATTTTGAAAATGCACCACAGGTCACATAGACTATCTTTCTATACCCAACCACTCCTCCTGGACAGAATGACTCCTCCCATGCCCCACTCCCTGGTTCATGTGCTGGGGTGGGGACGAGACACAGGCTGCTCCAGCTCTGGGGCATGGGGTGGAGGGGTCAGCACAGGTTAGAGGATGGATAGAAGATGGAAGAACAGAGGATGTTATTGGAATGACAAGCAGGAATGGCATGGCATGGAGAGATGAGGAATGACAAGGGATTGGGTCAAGTCCCCCACCCCACCATTCAAGCTGCTCCTGGTGCCCTCCTCTTTGTCATTCTAACCTGTTGTGATCCCAACCAGCCCCATATCATGCCATCACCTCCTCTTGGCTCCCTCCCTACCCTTCTCTTGACTCTTTATTCCTCCCCACCCACACACCTCTGCCCTTTCTTTGGCAATCCACCCCCTTTGGCAATCTCTTCCTTCCTTTTAGAGATGTTGTTTTATTGTATTTTTTTTACTGCCCTATTGGCATTCACAGATCTCCATTATTTCCAATTGGTATTCATGCTGCTGCCACCATTATTTCCAGTAGGTATTTTGGTTATTTTGGGTTGGTCATTTCAGTACCAGTGCAATCTCCTTCGCACCATGCCAGTTTGGGCTTGAAGCATGTCCCATCGCATGAGACTTGCGGGTGCCATTTTAGCTCCAGGGGCACATAGATGGCAGTTGGCCCATGGAGGCTGAGGAAGAGAGAAGCACCCTCCACCCATCCCTTATTATGACACTGTGGGCTTCATCTGGTTGCCCATTGTGGTGGCTGGGAAGGAATTATTTCCTACCAAACTCTGATTGGCAATTGAGATTTGGTGGGTTTTCGTCTTCCTCACAGTGCATGTTAATGTCAAGTGGCAGTGTTCGATTGAGGCCAGGCCATGTTAATATTTTGTTAAATTCTTTGTCGTACTCTTTGTAGGGGTCCAGCGAATTGTGTTATGTTGTTCCCATAGCTAAACAGTTTCAAAGTTATCTCCTTATGAAATGAGCCTGTGGGAGGAATGAAGCACAAGGATGGCCAGCTTTCACCAGAAGACCCAGGAGGGAGAATTAAGCACCACAATCAAGGACATGAATGGTTCCGAGTGGGCCATCACCTCCTTTCCTGCTTCTGGTCACTAAAGGATACTATGCCTTCCCAATCAGCCAGGCTTTGAATAACTGAGGACAGTACATGAGCGTACATCAGGCAGCTTTTAAAATGTGTTATGGCTGTATTGCTGGGCCCTTCAGGGAATGCCCCATCCCTACTAACCGACTAATTTCAAATAAGAAGTGTTGCCTTTAAATTCCATATATGTTGTGTACTTGTCTTCTCCTGGGGTGCAATGACAATAGCACTGTTCCACAATTGTTTGGTGCACAATAGTGCTAATACTATAGTACTGAACAAAGGACAAATACTGGCATGACAAACCAAAATGCTGAAATGTGTGAAATAACTGAAATGAAGAAATAAATATGTGAATATCACATACACAGATGAAGATCATTTGGATATTCAGAAGTGCATCTGATTATGCAAATAATACTTGTGAATACAGAATGGCATATTAGTTTCAGCTCTATACTAGGCCTGTGCAAAAAACTTTTGAAAAATTATTTTGCATCTCACCAGAAACCCCAAATTCAGGAGAAATTGTTTAACATTTTATTGAGATTTGCATACCTTTGGGCAAGTGTCAAGTTGAGTTATAAGCAATCTGAGGCTGAGTGTGAGGTTTCTGATGAGACCTAAAATAATTGCTTTAGTTGCTTTATTACTTTAAAAACAAAAGTAAACAAACAAACAAAACCTCAGGCTTTAAAGCTGGATTTCATGCTAAACATAACCATTGCCCCTGAATATTCCAGCTGTTGAGTTTTCTGTGTCAGCAGCTGGTGGCAAAATACAGCAAAAAATACCTCTTGGGAGAGGGGAGGTGGGAATAAGACAGAAGGTAACTGTTCACCAAAGGCATCCTTTGCTTGACATCCAGTAAGGATCAATAAACAATAAAAAGTATGGAGATCATGGACAGGTGGGCTTTTCTCCTATATAAAGCAGATACATTTCATGCAGACATATACGGAGGAAGGATACGCAGCAAAAAAACCTACAAACTCTTTATGTTACAGCTCCCCCTAGTGAGAATTGTAATGTCTATCGTTTTCTAAATAACCTGAACTTTCTAAAGTTTCCCTCTTCTCCTTGAGTCTAAATGCTCTTTAGCCTCTTAGAATGTAAGGGCTAAAAAGCCTCTCCATGATCTAGAATCTTTTGATTCTGATTTATACATGCTTACAAGTGGAGGAATCCCTAAGATTGTCAGTTTCAATTTTATACTTGTAATTTAGTTGTATTTCCCAACATATTCATCATACTTTAATAATCCAGTCCTCAAAAGATATTATAAAAGTAACATGGTGATATTCCATGTCTCTCCATCGCTTCCACTTCAAATATTTCCAGTTCAAAAATGATTTTTTTAAAAATAAATTTGTTTCAAACTCAGTTAAGGATTTCAAAGGGTGAAAACAGATGTGACAGTAGTTTGCGACCTAGGACTCACCTCCATGTTTGTTCTGTCACTGTTAGATGTGGACCTGCATCTGCCCTGGGGCAGGTGGCTGGTTGCTCTGGGATGCGTCCTCTGGTAAAGTTTGGAGATGCATCCCAGGCCAAAGTCAGCCCACCCGAGTCAATCTGGGCTAACATGGGTCCACATGTCTGGTAGGCCTGTCCAGCCCCACTGTGAGGCAGAGTCAGTGGTTTGGGGCCCTGCGCTCACCCTGGCCTGACCAAACAGCTGATTAGGGGGTCCTGGAGGTGTGCGCTCACCCAGCCCCGCTGAACAGCTGATTTGGGGGACCTGGAGAAGCGTGCTCACCCTGGCCCCGCTGAACAGTCTATCAGGGATAGGGGCTGGGTGAGTACGCTCGCTCCTCCAGGCTCCCTGATCAGCTGTTTTCTTCACTCACCCAACCCACCAAACAGCTGAGGGGGTGCTCCTGTCCACCATTGGCTGTTTGTTGTGCGTGGCCAGCCATCAAACAGCTGATGGGGAGGGGGGGTTACGCTCCTGAGGGAAGAGTCAGTCGGCCTTTCAAAGTGACAGATAGCCGGGCCACTGCTGCTGCCATCATTTGTTTTCATTCAAAGTCAAACTGTGCTTCAGGCAGTATTTCACAGATCAAATTCTACCCCTGGCTATACCTGTTTTTCTAAAATTGATGAGTTGTTGGGTTCTCAAGGGTCATCTAGTCAAACAATCTAGTCAAACCACTGGCTACAAGGCAGTATACCCTCTCTATCTATAACATCACAGGCAGGGATGTTTGTCCAGATGTTTTTTGAAAAAATCCAAGGAAAGAAAGGGGAGACTCTACAACCTCCCTTGGCAACCTATTCCACTGCCCAGCCGCTCTTACAGTTAGGAAGTTCCTAATATTTAACCAAAATTGACTTTGCTGCAATTGAAGCCTATTTCTTCTCACGCTATCTTCTGTGATAAAGCAGGGAACAAATCTTCACCATGTGTCCTAAGACAGTATATAAAATGTATTTATTAAGGAATGATAGTTTGCATTATATAATACATTGTGGTCACAGTTATTAATTCGTTATAGGACAGCTCATTACTTAGTGGTTTCAGGATTGTGGCATAAGCTACAGGACTAGGCTATCCAGCTTAGGCCATTTTCACATGGTGCTACTGGGTTGGGGGATGGGTGCGCATCAGCCATGGATGGGTGTGCACCTGTGCCCACGGGCGCACACTCATCTCCACCCATGGAGCCTCCTCCATTTTGTTGGATGGGTGGAGGTGGGTGTGCACCAGGAGCCTAAAAAAGGCCTTAATCAACAAATATTTTACACTGGTGTGTGTGTGTGTGTATATATATATATATACACACACACACACACACATTATATATACACACATACATATATACACACACACACACACAATATATATATATATATATATATATATATATATATATATATATATATATATATATATATCACACACACACACAACTAAGCCAAGCAGATGCCCCTAGACTTTGCATCCACTTGAATGTTTTGTCCCTTGTCTCTCTCTATGTACCCTCTCCTTGTCTCCCCACTCCGAGTCTTTTAGATTGTAAGCCGTAGGCAGGGACCGCATCCATCTCATTGTTCTGTAAAGTGCCAGGTACATAGCTGGTGCTATACAAGTGCTAATAAAATAATAAATAATAATAATATATACACACCAATGTAAAATATTTGTTGTTTAAAGCCTTTTTTACACGGATGCCCCCGCGCCCCCCCAGGTGTGTGTGTGGGGTGTCCATGTGCATGCCGCAGAGGTGCGTGAATGGGTGTGCACCTGTTGAAACACCACAGGTGGTGGGTGAGGATTATATAGATAATTAGATATAGGGTAATTTCGGACGTTACGAAAACATCTTTCACCGCAGTGAACCCCAGTGGATTCCCTGTGGTGGTGGCATTCTTGTGAACATCTGTTTGACCGCCGCCAGATGTTCACCACAGTGAATCTCTGGCGGGGGTCAAATTAACCATGATTCTCGACCTCCGACCAACCGGAGGTCGAGAACCGTGGTTAGATTGACAACGATCCAGGATGGACCAAAAGTAACATGTGTTACTTTTGGCCCATCCCGGATTGTGGCCCCAACCATGATACAGGATCGGGTACAGTGGCCGAGGGTGGGCGGCCGATGGAATGCGGGGGAGACGGGGCTGTGCGGCTGCATGTTGTGCTGCGCAGCCCCACCCCCTCCCCGATTCCCCACAGTGATGGAGCCGGCATGTCTGAAGGACGGACGGCTTCATCACGGACCAGGATCAGAGAGCGATCCCAGTCTGGGGTTCAGTGTGGCAAGCCTCCGGGCCCATCATGTCTGAAAATATCCATAATCTAAAAGGTATACACAAGCAGAAAGATATTTGGCATTAATTCATCTGTTTCTATGTATTTTTAACAAGAAAAAGTAATTGTGTTCTTGTGTTTGTGGTTCATTCTTTCATGGGGTGTTTTTAGACAAGCACCTCCCTACGCATCACCCACCCGTCATGCATATTGCAGGGCTGCACTGGCACCCTCTTTGCAGCCCTGCAACATGCATGATGGGTGGGTAATAGGTGGGGAAGCACTTGTCTAAAAACACCCCATGGGCGTTTTCAGACAAGATACTCCCCACCCACTTCCCACCTGCTATACATGTTACTGGGCACCCATAGGGCAACACTGCAGCCCTGCAACATGTGTAGTGGGTCGAGAATATCTTGTCTGAAAATGCCTCATGTTGCAGGGCTGCCTAGGGTGCCAATGTGCCCCTGTATGATGGGGGAGGGGGGCAATAATGGGTGGGGAGGCTCTTCTCTAAAAAAAAAACATGATCTGTTTTCTCTCTTGTAAGCTTGACATAAGAACTGCCTTATTGCCATCCATCCCCATAGCCTGTGTCCAACAGTGGTAAGTACTGGATGTTTCAGAAGACGTTTACAAGAACAGAGCACAAATGGAGTGATCCTCCCCTGTCATTCACTTCCAGCTTCTGGCAGTCATAACTCACCTCCCCATATCATCTTGGATAATAGTCCTTCATGGACTAGACTTCAAGAACTTTTGTCGGTGCACCCCCAGGAAGAAGACGAGGACACTGATGTGGGTTAGAACAGCTGCACTCTTTATTGGTTAATTATATCAAAAGGGGAAGGGGTAGCCCTTCCCACTTCCCCCTTTTAAACAGGGGTCCTATTACTCAACTGTTTTTAAAACAACCAAGAGGTCCCTATCCTAGCCAGGTTAACGTTCTTTGTCACAAGTCTAACTGTCCCGGGTGTCCTTGAGTTAAGCCCGAGTGGGACCTTCCTTACCCTAACTCCCCAACATTAACTTACCCCCTGCCGCAGTCCTGAGTCTCCCCGGACTGGGCGGGTTGTTTGCAACTAGCCCCTTTTGAGGGGTGAAACAAGGGTGAGAGCACTGTTACCCCCTGCTTGGCACATTGTCCTCCCAGTGGGTCTGGCCATTCGCCTCTTGCCCCTGGGATGGCCATATGGTGGGCCACACTGTGCAGCTATGCATGGCATTACCCATCTCTTAAGGAGATGTTTCTTTCTGCCTATACCTCTGCACTGTGGACCCTTCGTAATTCCCCTAGCTCATCCCGCTGCCAAAGAGTGCGATAATTGCAGGTCTACCACTGGCTAAATGCCGTACCACCCCTTGGCCGAAGCTAACAACTCCAGGAAAGGCAAAAACCCCACTGCCTTTATTATGCCAATCAGGCATAGGGAAAATTCCTTTCCGGTCCTAATTGGCGACCAGTATTAACTTGGAATGCTGCTTGAAGGGGTGGGTGCACTTCTTCCTCGCTCACCCCTGCAAGCAAAATGAGGCGGCAAGCGGGGAAACCTAAGATGGTGCCCGGAAGTCCCGTGCCTTGCGAGAGCTCCGGGCGCCCCCTCCTGTTGTCATGCAATGCGCGGACCCACTTCCCTCCAGCTGAGCGCAGCGATGTGGCCGCCTACCTGTCCCTCACCTCCTTTCTTTGAGGTAAGGAGGCCGGCGCCAAACTCCCCCCCCCCCCCACCGTGGTGAGCGTGGAGGGGCAGGTCTCAGCCATTTTTTCTGCCCAGTTGTACTATTGGCTTTGCAGCATCCCTGCCAGAGGTCATTTATGCATAAATAACACATCTACTATATCCAAGAGGAGAATGTTATCATCCAATGATGTGTTACTAGTGCTCAGTCTCAACATTTCTGAAGGCCAGAAATAAATAAATGATTCATTAGTCCCCCAACTCACCCATCTTCCATTGAAGAAACACAGAGGGTACGATCCAGAACTCCCAGAAGCAGCAAGGATCCTGCACTCACAGAGGAAATTGCATGGGAATTGTGTGGGTCACCCCATGTGTAAGTGCAACTGGGGCTCAAAACACAACATGTGCATGGTTTGTGTGTGCATCACCTGGTCACCACATGCAGCCGTGCACAGGGAATTCACAGCATTTGAGATCTTACATTGCCATTTTTAATGAAAGAAACAATATGTAAGAAAAAGAAATCCTTAAATAGGCAAGGTTTTTTGTACTCTGTCCTCCTTCTAATTATATACAAATTGGTAATCATTTTAAGGTTCAGAAGATGAACCTTACTGGTACTACTACTTAACATTACTCATCTGCATAACCCTGTTGAATTCAATTGGTTTACCAGGGTAAGTAAGGACTCTGCAATCCATCTAAATTAATTTGGAGATTGTCACACATGTGCATAACATCTGAAAGACTGGATATGGAAAGATCACACTTTAAAATAGCTCCAGGCTCTGTCTTAACTCCAACAACCTAAAGTAATCTAATTATGTTCAACAATCCACTCTAAGAGAACTGAATTGCTTGAAAATATCTACAACAATATGCAAAGAATAGATGTTCTTTACAATTCCTGAGTTCCCATCCATGGAATTCCTGAGTTTCCATCCCATCCATGAAAGCACAGTTTCACTCCTGTTTATTTTAACTGTGTACATAAGGTGGAGCCAAACGCATGGGTTTCCGTGGACACATTTTTCTTTCACTGGTTGTAATGATCTTGATCTGACTTGAGTTTTTTATTTATACTATTGTAATATTTTGACTTGATGAAATGATTCATAAAGAGGAGTGGCTACTAGTTTGTTTGTTTTTAAAAAACAAAACATTATGGTAGTAGGGTGAACATTTTTCAAGAAAGCAAAACCTTTTGAAGATTTAATCCTATTTATTAGATGTAGGGTAGCCAGAAATCAGAGGGACAGGAACCATTTATTATATGCCCCATTTTCTGTCAAGAAAGCAGATGATGGGATTAGGGTGAATCAATGGCCCTTTTTACACGGCACAGGGGCGAGTTGGTGTGCACCGCGGTTGGTGTGCACTGGGTGGGTGGGAGGTTCTGACAGGCGCACACCAGCGCACACTAACCTCCTCCCACCGCCACCCACGGAGCCTCCTCCATTTTCCAGATGGCTCTGTGGGTGGGTGATAGGTGTGGATGGATGTGCACAGGAGCACGCATGCATGCACACTCACCCACCCACCCGCAGTGCGATTCACGCAGGCAGCAAACACCCATGAACACCCGTGTTCATGGGTGTTTGCTGCCCGTGTAAAAAGGGAGAATGTGTTCAACAAGGAGTAGACTAATAGGACTGAGTACATTATCAAGGGCCAGTAATGACACTGGAAGGGCTTAGTGCTAGGACGAATACTGCTCAGTTGATTATACTGCTATTGGGACTATGGATGTCAGGTCTAGGATTCGTCTCTCTCCTGGACTGAAGTCTCTATTTTCTGCATTGAAATTTGCTGGAATATTTTAAAGCCTGAATGTAATTCTTTTCATTCCTTAGAAACTATTTCAAAATTCTTCAGGCAGAGGCTAAAGAGAAAGGAGGAATAACCATTTACTTGAAACTAATAATTGGAACAATTTGGGTTCTCGTCCCAGGTCTATTGAGAGAAATTAAGGGCCAGCAGGGGCTTCCATCCCTCATCAGCTTAGAAATAATTTTCTGGAGATTGTACTGGTGCTTTATTTACACATTACCTGCAATGATTATGTTACACATCACATTTTAACCTATATTAGGAAAGAAAATTCTTATAACTTTTTTTGGCGGGGGGAGGGTACGGGGAGGTTGAGTTTTGTGTCACCCATTCCTCCACTCCTCATCAGGCATGTTTCTTTTTGCCTTTCCTTTGCCTTTCTGTAACCCTTTTCAAACAGGCTACAGTGGGTGAGGGGATGGGTGTGCACATGCAGTGGGTGGAGGTGGGTTTGTGCCCGTTCCCACGGGCGCAAAACCATCTCCACGCATAGAGCAACTGGCATTGGAGCCCATTGCTCCACGCATGGGTGATGGGTGGAGATGGGTGGAGCGTGGGAGTGCGCAGACATGAACCCCCACCCACTGCCAGCAGTGTACCCACAGGCACTCCACCACCAGTGGCAGTGACCCATGGCATTCCTACTGATGCCCCCACCCACCCACACACGTGTGTGATGGGGGGAGGGGCAGTGGCACCCATATGAAAAGGCCCTTGACCTTGGGCAGCCACTTAATTTCTCTGTGCCTCAGTTTCCACACCTATAAAATGAGGTTAACATCATCCACCTAACTCCAAACAGCGTAGAGAGGCTTAACTTTTGTTAATGTTTTTTATAGCACTCTGGGATCCTTGGCTGTAGAAGTATAAATATTATTAGGNCCCCCTCCTGTTGTCATGCAATGCGCGGCCCCCCCCCCCCCCCCACCGTGGTGAGCGTGGAGGGGCAGGTCTCAGCCATTTTTTCTGCCCAGTTGTACTATTGGCTTTGCAGCATCCCTGCCAGAGGTCATTTATGCATAAATAACACATCTACTATATCCAAGAGGAGAATGTTATCATCCAATGATGTGTTACTAGTGCTCAGTCTCAACATTTCTGAAGGCCAGAAATAAATAAATGATTCATTAGTCCCCCAACTCACCCATCTTCCATTGAAGAAACACAGAGGGTACGATCCAGAACTCCCAGAAGCAGCAAGGATCCTGCACTCACAGAGGAAATTGCATGGGAATTGTGTGGGTCACCCCATGTGTAAGTGCAACTGGGGCTCAAAACACAACATGTGCATGGTTTGTGTGTGCATCACCTGGTCACCACATGCAGCCGTGCACAGGGAATTCACAGCATTTGAGATCTTACATTGCCATTTTTAATGAAAGAAACAATATGTAAGAAAAAGAAATCCTTAAATAGGCAAGGTTTTTTGTACTCTGTCCTCCTTCTAATTATATACAAATTGGTAATCATTTTAAGGTTCAGAAGATGAACCTTACTGGTACTACTACTTAACATTACTCATCTGCATAACCCTGTTGAATTCAATTGGTTTACCAGGGTAAGTAAGGACTCTGCAATCCATCTAAATTAATTTGGAGATTGTCACACATGTGCATAACATCTGAAAGACTGGATATGGAAAGATCACACTTTAAAATAGCTCCAGGCTCTGTCTTAACTCCAACAACCTAAAGTAATCTAATTATGTTCAACAATCCACTCTAAGAGAACTGAATTGCTTGAAAATATCTACAACAATATGCAAAGAATAGATGTTCTTTACAATTCCTGAGTTCCCATCCATGGAATTCCTGATTTTCCATCCCATCCATGAAAGCACAGTTTCACTCCTGTTTATTTTAACTGTGTACATAAGGTGGAGCCAAACGCATGGGTTTCCGTGGACACATTTTTCTTTCACTGGTTGTAATGATCTTGATCTGACTTGAGTTTTTTATTTATACTATTGTAATATTTTGACTTGATGAAATGATTCATAAAGAGGAGTGGCTACTAGTTTGTTTGTTTTTAAAAAACAAAACATTATGGTAGTAGGGTGAACATTTTTCAAGAAAGCAAAACCTTTTGAAGATTTAATCCTATTTATTAGATGTAGGGTAGCCAGAAATCAGAGGGACAGGAACCATTTATTATATGCCCCATTTTCTGTCAAGAAAGCAGATGATGGGATTAGGGTGAATCAATGGCCCTTTTTACACGGCACAGGGGCGAGTTGGTGTGCACCGCGGTTGGTGTGCACTGGGTGGGTGGGAGGTTCTGACAGGCGCACACCAGCGCACACTAACCTCCTCCCACCGCCACCCACGGAGCCTCCTCCATTTTCCAGATGGCTCTGTGGGTGGGTGATAGGTGTGGATGGATGTGCACAGGAGCACGCATGCATGCACACTCACCCACCCACCCGCAGTGCGATTCACGCAGGCAGCAAACACCCATGAACACCCGTGTTCATGGGTGTTTGCTGCCCGTGTAAAAAGGGAGAATGTGTTCAACAAGGAGTAGACTAATAGGACTGAGTACATTATCAAGGGCCAGTAATGACACTGGAAGGGCTTAGTTCTAGGACGAATACTGCTCAGTTGATTATACTGCTATTGGGACTATGGATGTCAGGTCTAGGATTCGTCTCTCTCCTGGACTGAAGTCTCTATTTTCTGCATTGAAATTTGCTGGAATATTTTAAAGCCTGAATGTAATTCTTTTCATTCCTTAGAAACTATTTCAAAATTCTTCAGGCAGAGGCTAAAGAGAAAGGAGGAATAACCATTTACTTGAAACTAATAATTGGAACAATTTGTGTTCTCGTCCCAGGTCTATTGAGAGAAATTAAGGGCCAGCAGGGGCTTCCATCCCTCATCAGCTTAGAAATAATTTTCTGGAGATTGTACTGGTGCTTTATTTACACATTACCTGCAATGATTATGTTACACATCACATTTTAACCTATATTAGGAAAGAAAATTCTTATAACTTTTTTTGGCGGGGGGAGGGTACGGGGAGGTTGAGTTTTGTGTCACCCATTCCTCCACTCCTCATCAGGCATGTTTCTTTTTGCCTTTCCTTTGCCTTTCTGTAACCCTTTTCAAACAGGCTACAGTGGGTGAGGGGATGGGTGTGCACATGCAGTGGGTGGAGGTGGGTTTGTGCCCGTTCCCACGGGCGCAAAACCATCTCCACCTACCTCACCCATCTCCACGCATGGAGCAACTGGCATTGGAGCCCATTGCTCCACGCATGGGTGATGGGTGGAGATGGGTGGAGCGTGGGAGTGCGCAGACATGAACCCCCACCCACTGCCAGCAGTGTACCCACAGGCACTCCACCACCAGTGGCAGTGACCCATGGCATTCCTACTGATGCCCCCACCCACCCACACACGTGTGTGATGGGGGGAGGGGCAGTGGCACCCATATGAAAAGGCCCTTGACCTTGGGCAGCCACTTAATTTCTCTGTGCCTCAGTTTCCACACCTATAAAATGAGGTTAACATCATCCACCTAACTCCAAACAGCGTAGAGAGGCTTAACTTTTGTTAATGTTTTTTATAGCACTCTGGGATCCTTGGCTGTAGAAGTATAAATATTATTAGGATAGGAAAGTCAAATGCAGAGGTTCCCAACCCGTGGGATGGGACCCCCAGCGTAGCCATACCATTTGTGGGTGGAATCATGATCCCAGTGATGTTTTATGTACTTTACAGGCCTTTGTTGTTGTCTGGGATCATGGGATTATATTTAATCTCATAATGGAGTCATGCAGGCAAAATTTTGGGAACCACTGGTCTGATGACTCTCACAGTTAACCTTGCATAATAAATTCTGTTCCAACTGTCTGGTTTCCAGTAATGTTTTAGAATTTTCTTCACCTTTTTGGCTAAAAAACCCCCAATACATGTTTCTGTCTGCCCGCAGCTGATACTTTTAAATTATTCTTTTTAAATTCAGTCAGTTAATCCTTTAAAATTTTTCATTTTAAATCTTGATCAAAAGTGGTTCAACTGATTTTGTGTAGAAGGAGATGGAGAACATATATATTAGGTATGGGAATACCACTCACTGAGAAAAAATGCTTAGACTTCCCAGATAAAATATGGTGCCACTTTCACCTAGTAAGGACCCCTTCAAAATGACATGTGCATGCATGTTGTAGAGGGCTTTTTCTTTACCATCCTCCTTCATTGAGTGCCATAAAGCATTCCAGTGGTGCCTAGTTTCATAGCTCCACATTGTGGGATTTGCATTTGTGACTGCAGTTCATTGCAAGCCAGCAAAGTTTTGCGACTCTGCAGAGTGAGGAAAGGCTCTTCCTTTTTATCCTTCATTCTCCCCCCCCCCCTTTTTTTTAAAGAAAGAAAGAAAACACTCAACAGAAACCCCCACGACCATACTGAGTCTGTTTTCAGCATTCAGACAAATCAGGAAATACCACAGCTAAGGTTACATATTCATTTGAGGCACCATCCTTTCCTGACTAGATCACGGCAACAGTGAAACTCTGCATCATCCCTGACTCAGGACATTGCCTTAAAAACACATTCAAACCCTAGCGCTACAACAAAGGATCAGAGTGAAAATGTACCGGCCTACATAGGCCATCTAAGGTCACAGTGAAGTGAGGCTACCTTTCTGATTTGCTGCCTAATCCTCCTGAACTGCACTTGAGAACACTTGTGTTGTGCACATGTGTGCCCAGCTTAGTTTGCTTTGCAGTTAACTGCCTCATTCCCTGAGCTGCACCTACAGAAAGCTGTTAGCACATTTTCCTTAAAAAAAAGAGAAGGGTGTGTTGTGACTTTACAGGTCAGCAGTCAGCCCTGATCCAGGGAAATGCAGGCCATGGAACTGTACATGCACTCCTCCTCCCCCCCCCAATCAATACATGAGGTTTATGCGTGAACTGGAAATGTATTTATTTTATTTGAATTGATATGTCGCCCTTCCCACAGTACTCAATGGCAGTGTGTAAAAACAGAAGTAACATCAGGCTGCCATGTCCCAGGTTGACCTGGGATAGGCAGTCAGGGCAGATACGGTCCTGGAGCACTTCCCAGCCCAGGGAGAATAGGGAACATGTGGCCAGCCATCCCCATGCTGCATGCCCCACCCTGACGGGCAGTCATGGCTGCCAATGACAGCCAGCCCTGGTTGCCTGTCATGGCTGACCTGGCCCAGTCTGGCAGACCATCCATGGAACACCTGTGCAGGCCCAAGGTAACTTACTTTGGCCTGATCTGGCAGACCATAGCCCAGGCTGTGACCTTGGACCCAACACAACTCGAGATACCCTGGGTCAACATCTGGTGGCACCTGCACACGTGGGGAGGCAGGGTCTATGCCACAGTGGGCCAAACCGGTTCACTGTCACATTTGTTTTTACCCAATATGGCATAATTCTCGCTTGCCTAACTAAACCCAAAGAGCTTCCACAGACATAGTACTGCAACATTGGGTGTTGTGACAGTGGCCCACTTAGGTTTTCTGTGGCCCATTTGTTGACTGGTCCACCAGATGTTGCACAGGATTGCTCCCAGGCATGACCGTGGAGAGCCCAGGCTGTGATCCCGGAGACCTGTAGGATCACACCCAACCAGGCCAGAGGAGGCTACAACAGGCTACTCACGTGTGGTGTAGCTTGCCATGGCCCGGTTTGGGCTGTCATAGGCCACCATGGCTGCCCATCATGGTGGGGGAACGGGCTGCTGGATGCAGAGATGGGGCAGGAGGCCACATGTTCGTGCCTCTTCCTGCCCTCCCTGGCGGCCCAGCCATGGGAATGTTTGTTCTGCAGACAGACCTGGTCAAAACCTATTAGAAGCATGTTCCTGAGCTGGATCGCGTTACCTCCCTCCCAGTATTACATGTGAAAACACACATTGTTTTATAACACACTGATTTTTTTGCTTCACAATGCAAACATTACTAGATGGCATTGCTGTGAATTCTGAAGAGCTCCATCCACTAAGATCTTCATTTCTGTAGTGTGGGGAAGACTAGGCTTTAGGTTCTGTATCAGACTTCCATTGTACAGTCCAAACCTGAACTTTTCACCTTCTGCTTAGCCCTTCTTAATTAGGAACAGACTTACTAATATCGCAGCTCTGGCATCCCTGTGGCTCCCTGCTGAACACAGAGGAACTTTCCAGGAGGGGAGCACAGAACTCTATGTGAAATACTTCACTCAGATGCTGAATGAGTTTCATCTGTCATACAAATAAATGAGAATCTGGAATTTTGGCCAACAGGATTGGGAGCTGAATATAAACTTCTATAATCAGGCTTTAAAGCACAAAATCAGTGACAAAACAGTTTAATTCTCAGAGCCTTGTTATTGTCAAAGTAGCCAAGAGATTAAAAAAATGATTCCATTTTCTTTACAAATAGACTGTTGTAAGATGGGCAATTTGCAACTATTTTCTTTAAGGTGATAATGCTTAAGAATTTTTAAAAATTATTATTATTTCCAATGCTGCAAAAATACTTTTAACAGCAAGAACAGCACTGGAAATAATAATTAATATATAAATAACTTCTTAAATTTCTTTTGTGCCTTGGATTTATACTGTATGGGTGAGCATAAAAGTGTCTAGGTTGCTCTTGTGAAGCAAAGAAATTAATTTGTTCTGAGATAATAAAATACATGCTATTTTCTTCTGTCTTTATGACTTTTGACGTTTATGTCTCAAGTCAAAAAAAGTGATCCACATTAATACATTAGACTGTGACACTCTGGAGGAGGCACAGACACCCTGAACGAGGGCTGAATCAAAAATTTCACCTGATCTCATCTCTGACGATTGTTCAGAATAAACAGAAAAAAAAATTCAGTCATTTGTGTGGGTGCAAAATGACTGCTGCCATTCTGTGCGTGCGCAATGGTCACCACTATATCAACAAAATGATGGCCCCAGAATGGTGGCAGCCATTTTGTGCCTGCACAAATTGCTCAATCAGAATTCCAATCAAAAGTTTATTTCTATCAGATTGAAATAATAATAATAATAATTAGGAGACCAGGGTCCAAATCCTGTCTTACCCATGAACTCATTGAGTGGACTCTGCACAACTCACTCCTACCAGCCTCAGTTCCTTATCTTTAAAATGGGAATAAAAAGGACGTACATCCTTAGTTGTTGTGAGGGTGAACTACATAAAGGCTGTAACGCTATTCAAATATTCTGGCATTATCTAGGCTTAGGGTTAATAGAGTGACACTCATAATTTCAAAAGGAAGTTGTTATTGGGTTGAAAACCATACTCAAGCTTAAGGGTATTCAGCCTCTGGTGAGAGACGGAATGTTGCAAACCCTAAAAGAGTGATGAAATCCTCAGAAGAGGCTATTATCGCCTAAACGAACCTTCTGAAACCTAAGCCGTGAAGCATGAATTCCAAGCTGCCAAAGCCTGGATGTGTCACTGAAGTCTAGTTCTGGGGAGCTGTCCAAATACTGTGAGCTGTTGGAATATCTGCAGAGTCCTCCCTGGAGCCACCCAGTACCAGAGCAGGAGGGCATAGATAGAGCCAACACCACAAGGCTAAGGTAAATACAAAGCTTGTTTTCTTAGGTTATGTCCAGAAATGGTCTATTGCATAAAAAACATGTGTAATACCTTGCAAGTGAGAAACTCTAGTTAAGCAATGCATTCAGCAGCATTTTCCAGAGAGGTAATCTGTTGTAGAAGGGGTTAGCAGGGTCAGGTCAGGGGCAAAGCTCAACTGGAAGGGGTCAACTTTTTGAATCTGCCTTCAACAAAGTTAAATGAAGTTCTGTAATTGCTCTATTCTGCCCACTACTTCAGACTGAATGCCCTGCATTGTATTTCATAGGTTGGACTGAAGTTTCCTGGAATGAGTTTCTTGGAAGGTTAAATTGCTTCTCCCCTGGGGCCCTCATACTAAACAGAGATGTGTCTCTCTTGAGGCTAGCCATAACTCTGGCTGTAATACTAGATAAGTAAACCAACAATCACTCTTGCTTTCTGGTGAGTACCTTAAGCAAAAAAAAAAACTAGTAAACTAATGGCTAGGAAACTAACTCAGACTTTAGTTCCAACATTTTACTTGCCTGCAAAAGGTCTCCATGTGGTCCCAAAGCTTACAGACGTTTGTCTAATAAAGGACAGAAGTTGGTCCTTTATCTAATCTAAACTACTTTGTCTCCATGTCTTATAATCAGTACCAACAGATCAACCACACTCTCTAGCGAAGACATATATAACAAAGAGAAGCTGATGGGATTTCTTTGTTTTGGAAGTGCTTGTTATTATTATTATTATTATTATTAACAAACATTTATATAGCGCCAGCAGTGTACATGGCACTTTACAAAGTAATAAAATAGACACGGTCCCTGCCCCTAGGGCTTACAATCTGAGCGACAGGAGCTGGGGGAGAGACTTAGGAAGGGGAACAGAGGGAGAGACAAGGGGTCTAACATTCATGAAGATGTGAGGTCTCAAGTGCACGTACTTGGCTTGGTTACGATGAGAATGACAGCAGGCAGGTCCATGTTGCAAGGATAAGGGTAAACAGATCGTAGGTATAGGAATAGTGGCTCAGCAGGATAAAGAGTCAGACAGAGCAGAGCGAAAGAGGTGAGTTTTAAGGAGAGATTTGAAGGTATGAAGGGAGGGGGCAAGGCGGATGTGGACAGGGAGGGCTTGTTCAGCATTTCCTCACTAAGTGCTACTTAGCAACAAGGCAAAGAAGTCTCTTCACACCTAGGGTCCAGTACTTCCTCTATTGAAGTCTATGACTAAACTCTCTTTGGCTTAGTGGGCCCAAGGATCATATCAGTTTAACTCTGTTAATTTATAGTTCCACTTTTCCACACTCTTTAAGACAGCCATATTGCCTAGAAACATAGAACTGTAGATTTGAATGGGAGCAAGTCAGGGTAGAGGGGTAAGTGGGTAAATAAGTACTGGCCAGATGCCAGTGTCTTTATTACCAGTTCCAGTCCTTATCCCAGATTGTAGCCACTAGCCAGGCACAGTCCCTCTGGTTATCTCTACTCATGGTCCACAGAAACCCTTTGGTCACGCACCGCACCAACCCTCTGACCCGTAGCAGCCCTCCTCACTACTGGCCTCCACTAGGCCCTTTATCTCCCTCAATAGGCCCTTTGCCAGGCACAATTTGTCCAGCTCAGGTGCCTCTTCTACCAGGGGTAACTTCCTGGCTACAGGCTGGCTCAGCCTCTCATAGGCAAAGCATTACCCACCTCTGCTCCACCTCTGCCTTTTGCCCTGGTGGGGTCCCTTCCCACAGACCGAGCTTTCCCTTGTTCTTCTCTCTCTGAATCTCTCCCTCAGGTTCCCTTTAGACTGAGCCTAACGCAGGGTCTTTGGCCTGACTGAGCCACACCCAAGACAAGGTGTGAAGCATTACATTACAATGTCTGGGCCCCAAATAGCACATGCAGCTAATTCTCTTGCTGGTGCTATCCGCCTTAAAGGGCCAGTGCCCAAATAGACTGCACCCTGCTACATAGGGTGTTAACAAACATGACGGTGGCCCACTTATGGCCACTTTGACCCTCAGGTTGCCATCATGTTTGCTTGATCCCTGCCATATATTTGCCCAAGATTTCTCCTGGATGCGTTAGCAGCTATCCCAGGCCGTGATCCCAGAGACCGCCAACATCACAACCCAGGCTACTGTCTGCCCAATTGGTCCAGAGTGGGTTACAGTGGGCTATAAAGTTTTATATAGCCTGCCATGGCCTGGTCCAGATCGGATTCACCTTGACAAGCTGCCATGGCAGCCATCATAGGCCTCCATGACTGCCTCTCATGGCAGGGTGCTGGGTGGAGCACAGGGGCAGGGCCGGCCAGTCCCATGTTTGTGCAGCTCCCAGTCCTCCCCAGTGGCCTGGCCACGTGAACGTTTGTTCCACAGCTGGACACGATCCTGACTGTCCACCACGGCTTCCCCTCCCAACCGATCTGGACCAGGTTCCCACAGCGGTGCTGTCACTTGTGTTTTCACTCTTGTCTCAAACCTTTTTGAACTGCGACCACCCTAGCACTTGACTGTAGTAGTTGAGATCCCTCTACCCACCACGTACATATAAATACACCTTTTTCACTCCCTCTCCCCTTTCCCACCCCTATTGCTTCCTCTCTCTCCCCTTTGTTTTTGACTCTCTCACTCCATTGCCACTGCATTATTTGGGAAAGTCCCCCTAGTCCAATCAGAGTACAGCTGGGTGTTTGCCAGCTGTGCTCCTTCTCACGCCCTCTCAGAATAACTTCTGCATACACACAAACTCCTGGAAACCCAACCCCCCAGTTCAAGAACCACTGATCTAGTCCAACTCCTTGCCTCGAGGCAGAATATCCTGTACTTAATGCATTCCTGAAAGATGCCAGTCCAGTGCTTTCTTTAAAAGGTTTCTTGAAAACCCCTAGGGAAGGAGATTCCACAACGTCTCTAGTAGCGGTGTTGTGCATGTCATTTTCATTATATCAATAACAAAAATGAAATTTGGCATTTTCATTACAGTTATTGCAATAACAAAAATGACAAAAAACAATAACGAAATCAATAACGATAACGAAATTTGTTATTGATTTTGTTATTGCCTACCAACCTGGCAGGTATTTTTTTGAGGGAAATGTGGCGAGGGGACGAGGGAGCAGACATCTCGAGCCAGAAACAGTGTTGAACTCTTGAACTGGGCCTGTGATGGGAAGGGAAGGACCTGATGGATGTAATCGCTGTTCAATGAGCAGCACAAGCAGGTCCCAGGCAGTTGCATGGCACCCTGTGATTGCTCAATGCCTCCTGCCTCCCAGAACCAATCAGGGGAGCTCTGAGGGAGGGCACTGCAACCCTCTATACTGCAGGGCTGGGCTGCTTGACTCTGGTTCTGTGTTAGCTATTGCTCTGTCAGGGTACATTTGCAGAATCTGCTGGTGCTTGCACTAAAAATCCTCCCATATATATCCCTTCCACCTTACCTTTCCAATCCTTATTCCTTACCCCTGCCTGTCTCCCCCTGTACACATATACAGAGAGATAGATATAGGTAGTACAGTTTAGATATATATATATATTAGATGAAAGATATAGAATACAGATAGATTAGAGATAGTGGATATACCTCTCAGTTTTCCTTTTCCCTTCCCCTGTCTGTCTCCCCCTGTTCATATATTATATAGATATAGATATTAGTTGTATAGATAGATAGATAGATAGATAGATTAGATATTTAGATACTAGGCATTTTATTATATATATTGGGATTATAGGATAGGAATATTTTGTATTATACATACGTTAGGTTTAGCTTAGATTCAGTAGATAGATATAGATATAGATGTATAGTGTGTATACCAATACCAATAATGATACCAAAGCCAAAATCTTCATTTGAAATCAGTACTGATAGCGACACCGATAACAAAAATGACATTTTGTTAATAACAAAAAATAAATGACACATTTTAATAGTGAAAACAATAACAAAAAATGAAAAATGACTTGGGGCCCTGGTGCACACCCCTAGTCACTAGGCATATTTCATATAGGGTGGAGATAAAGTGGTTCTGATCTTCTATTGGACCAACTTCTGTTGGTGAGAGTAGGTCTAGTTCTGACTTTTTACATATCTATGGAAGGCCCCCATGTGGTCTAAAAGTTTGCATAGTCTCACCAAAGGAAGTTGGTCCAATAAAAGAAATTGTCTGAACTACTTTGTCTCCATCCCTTACATTTGGGACCAACATACCAACCATGGCTTCTCCATAGGTTAAACCACCTCATTTGTCTCAGGCTCTTCTGGATAAAGTACTAGCGACTTCCTTCAGTGTATCTCCCAGTTTTGAACTGACATCCCTTAATTTGCATGTTATGTCAGCAACTTTTCTCCTTAGCTTCTCTCTCTCTTTCTGCTGTCTCCTGTCTTTTCTCCTCCTCCCCCTCCTCGGCATTGCAGTCCCTCCTCTTGGGGTTTCTCCCCTCCCTTTCCCCTCCTCTCTCACAGCCAGTGGCTTGCAAACTTTTTAAAAGCTCACGTTAGAAAAACAACAAAAAAAACTTTTGTAGGAGGTATCAGCACTTTTCTTTAGTTAGGGCGGGAGGGAAGGACTCACACTACTGAGCGGAGGACTTTTAAAGTTTAAATAGGCAGGGCTGAGCGCCTGAGCTGGCCGATCCATTTTCCTTTTAACCCTCTGAAGAGCTGTGAAGCCACTTGTGTGCCTCCTTTCATTGCCGAGCGGCAAGGTAAGTTTGGGAAAGTTTTTCTTTTCTTTTAAACTTTGTGTAGTTTTGAAGTAAACTTTCTTCCCTAGGACTTTTGCTTCTTGGCTGGAATATTAAAACCCAGCTAGAAAAAAACATCAACGGAGGTTGTTTTTTGTTTTTTTTGTAAAAAAAGTTCTGATTGAGGAATTGTTGTATGGTTCTGATATATTTGTCTATATTTCTCTAAGTAATTGTAATTTTCAGCTCTCTAGTTCCAGAGCACGTAAAATTACATCTGGCAGGCTGTCTTGTGAGGCTGTTTCTTCTAAGAATTCCTTAGCTACAAATATTTACGTTTTAATGATACACTTTAAACAAAACTCTAGGTACAGCATGCCTGAGCGCCCCCCCTTAAACTCAAAGCCAGTGTGTATGGCTCCGAAGTTAATAACAGAAAGACCCTATCATGAGTGTTTCCCCATCCGTCTCCCCTACATTGGGCTTTCATATGGAAATCTTGATTGATGTGTAATAGCTGGTGCAAAGCAAGGCTCTTAATTAGCTGCTTTGTTAAAATGCTGCTGCTACTTAATCTGGTGACTTTCACGTGGTCTCGCGGGAGACTCTCTCTCTCACCCCCCCTCGCTCCTCTCCTCTCTTTTTTTAATAGATGTGATAAAATCCAGACGTGTGCTCAGGATTTTTCAACCACTTTGTATATAGTTACTTTGTGTTAGCAACCCAAGGCTGGGATTTATTTATTTATTTATTTTGAGGAGCACACAACCATCTGCCTCACCACGCTGGCAATTCCCTGTGCAAGGCTTGGGTGGGTAGTCGGTCGGAGAACTAAGTTCCCTCAGAAAGCGCTCCCAGTATCTGTCAAGATACATTTCCTATAATCTCCCTTACAAGACCTAGGGGACTGGGAAGGAAAGGCATTCTTGGGCAGCAGCATCCATAGCGCTGCCTTTTTTGAAGGTATTCTAACAGATCCCAAGCCCCTGGCTTGATTATTGTTATTTGTTGCCTGGGTGCCTGCCAGCAATTAAAGCATCAAACCAAGGCAATGAAGAAGGGGCATCAGCTACAATAATGCAAACAACAACACGGGCTCTTTTTAATTGGAGTAGCACTTTTTATGTTAATCAACAACGTTTTCTGGCCAGCTAATGTAATTGACTAGCTGTGGAGTTTAGGGTATGTTTTCTTTACTAAGGGCAGACTGCTCTGTCCATTTCATTAAAACCAACAACAACGAGAGAGTCAATCAGCCCAAGGAAAATCCTGTGGCTCCTCTCATTTCTGGGAGAAGAGAAGGGCTGAGCTTTCATCCTACCATCTTAACATCTGGACAGCACACTGCGCTGTAGGAACTCCTGAAGCCTCTAGCCTTTGAAATGTTTACTGAAATATTTTTCTCCCAGACCTTCAAAGCTAAACATTGGCACTGACCCGCGATACCTTACACACAAATGGGAGTAGGGTGAAGAACAGACTGAGTTCAAAAGGGGAAAGGGAAGAAAGCAAAGCATTGGATCATTTTTGCCGCCCCCCCCCCCCCCCCCCCCCTATTTCTGATTCTGAAATTCAAATGCTCTTCAGCATTCTGTAAAGGGTACCTTGCAGGGTCTATTGGAGCACAGTGCTATTTCTAATTAAACACATAATATTTTCCTCTCTGAATTATATTATCTAGGGTAGTGTACACTATAAGGGACTATAGGAACTTTTCTTTCTATTCTAGAGAGAGCATGTTTGCTGTGTTGATCCCAAACGTAAAATATGGAGACAAAGTAGTTTAGATATTTTTTCTTGGACCAAGTGCTGTTGGTGAGAGATGGAGTAGGTATAGAACCCTTCCTTAGGCATGTAAAAAGCCAACAATAAAATTTAAAGCTTGCATACTCTCACCAAAAGAAGCTGGTCTAATAAAATATACCATCTGAACTCCTTTGTCTCCCATTTTCTGCCTAGGAATCCCTACTTCTATGCTGATAATTGTTAATTGCTTCCATCAATGGGAGATTTTGCTTAAGGTGCCCCATCTTGTCCTGTATGTACTATTCTCAACCTTTCCAAGGGAATGCAGGTGTACTGTTAATAAAACCTGACATGTTTAACGTCTTCTAAAAACTTTCCCCTGTCCCAAATCAACTGAATAGGCTTTCCGTTATATGTTGACTGCTTTTTGCCAAGTGCTTTTCTTGCTCATTGCCCATGGCACAGAAGGCTTCTTGAAAGCTCCTTTTTGTTGGTTATTTCAGGAATAGGCTTTTGTGGGAACTTATTTGTGTGTCTGTGTGTGTGTGTGTTAAACAAATCTCTTGGCACATATCCTCAGTGTTCTTTCAAACTCATGATCCCACTCAAGAACTCACACACTCGCCACACCGCAGCCCTCTGCGGTGTGGAGAGTGTGTGAGTTCTTGAGTGGGACACTACCACCTGACCTTCTCTCTATAGTCAGACATGGGCACTTTACCACTGACACTTTACTATTCATCCTGGAAACCATGAGCCATTTAAATGACCTGGGGGGAAGGGGGAATTCTTCAGTTCCTTAAGTGTGGCTTGAAGATCAAATTTCCCCTGTATGCAGTCATCCAAAATATCTGCAAATTTATACTGTTGTATATTTCTTTCCTTCCTGTGGCATGTTTTTCCTTGTTCTCTCTACACCTAAGATACAGCTTGGCAGAAATCCATGTGTTAAATAACCTTTTCACTGGCTACAAGATTTATTTATTTATTTCTATTTATTTCTACACATTTCTATCCCGCCCCTCCTGCCACGCAGCTCGGGGCGGCTTCCAACAATTAAAACAATAATAAAATACAATAAAAACAATTTTAAAACAGTATTCACTGGATTTGCAAGATTCTTGATAAAACCATGAGAGCTGGCAATACCGATGCTGCCTTTTGTCTTCATCCATTTCAGTAACCCATGCAGTAATATAAAAAAGAAATAGTAGTCTGTAGGTAGGTAACATTAAGGTCTTGATTCTGTAAACAATTACACTAGGGCTGAAACTCGACCTCCTATTTCTCTCAAATCTCAGTGAGAATCGGATTCTTGCCAAGAGTTGCAAGAACAGCTTGAGAATCAGCCAATTCTTGACCCGTTCTTGTGAGAATCTCACACAGTCAAAAACCAGCTCTGCACATGTACAAAATGACTGCCACAGCCATCCTGAGCATGCATGGCCCCACAGTGGCCATTTTGCACATGTGCAGAGCGGTTTTAGGGTTATGAGAATCTTGTGAGATTCTCAAGAACCCTCAAAAAAACACTTGGTGCATGCAAAAAATGGCTGCCGGGGGCCCCTGTGTATATGCAGAATGGCCACGGTGGCCATTTTGTACACGTGCAGAGCATTTTTGCGAATCTCACGTGATTCTCGTGAGAATGATTCCCGTTCTTATTTCAACCCTAAATTATGTGTCTGTGATCCCACTAAAATCAGTGGTGCTATGCTTGCATAAGTGTTTTCAGGACTAGGACTTAAAACTATTTGAATGATTAATTTAATAGCTTGCTGAATTAGGGACTGTCTGTCTGTCTATTACTGTGCTATATTAGAGAATCATACCTTATCATAGGATGGCTGAAAGTAATTTAAATCCTAAAAGGTAAACATCACAAGAAAATATTTGAAGTTATACAGTTATGGGGAAAAGGAAATGCAGTAGAGTACTTAAAATAAATGTTTAACACCCCCAGAAATAGATTGAAACTCTTTTAGTACCTAATAAAGTAGTGCTGTAATTGGTTAATAAACATACCCATCCACTGCATTTGGTGTAAACAAATTTGTTTTGTTCAATGAATTTTCTCTGCAGCAACCCCCCCACCCCGCTCTGTATTTTGTACAACATAAGGCTCTACCTAAGGGGAAGGAATAACACTCCTGTGCAACCAGAAATTAAACCAATTCACAGCAAAGTGCTGTGTACTGATGTAACTTTTTTTACCACTGGAAAAGGCTAGGGTGCAACTGATCTTGTTGAAAAAAAGTTTGCTTTTCAAAATTATGTGTAATTCAAGAAAGGAATAATTTCTCCGGGAATTTAAAGAGCCAGAGGATACAATGAAACTTAACAGCTTTACCTGCTGAAACAAATTGAAAAATTGGTGATAAATTTTGAAAAAGCTGCCTTATCCTATTTGGGATTAGGCAAATCTGCGGCTCTGTCCTTGACTGGTTCTCCTCCTACCTCTCTGACCGCTCCTTCAATGTGTCTCTTCCCAATTCCACCTCGTCCTCCCTCCCCCTCTCGGTAGGGGTTCCCCAAGGCTTGGTCCTGGGCCCTCTCCTCTTCTCTATCTACACCCTGTCCCTTGGCAAACTCATTGCCTCCCATGGCTTCCAAAACCACCTCTATGCTGATGATACCCAACTCTATCTCTCCACCCCCTCTCTTTCCCCTTCTGTCCAAGCTCACCTCATCAACTGTCTCTCTGATATCTCCGCCTGGATGTCCCAACGTCAGCTCAAGCTCAAAATGGCTAAGACTGAACTCATCTTGCCTCCCTTCCCCTCCTCCCCCTCTTCTCTGTCCATCCTCATTGATGAAGTCACCATCCGTCCTGTTCCCCAAGCCCGTAGCCTGAGTTTCGTCTTTGATACTCACCTTTCCTTTAAACCTTACATTGACGCCGTTGCTAAGTTCTGTCGCTTTGCCCTCCATAGCATTGTTCGAATTCGCCCCTTTCTCTCTGTCTCCTCAGCCAAAACCCTTGTTCACGCCATGGTCATCTCCCGCCTTGACTACTGCAACCTTCTCCTTTCTGGCCTCCCCTGCTCTCATCTGTCCCCCCTTATTTCCATCCAAAACTCCACTGCTAGGGCCATCCACTTGGCCCATCGCTTTGACCACGTGCAGCCTCTCCTCTCCTCGCTTCACTGGCTCCCCCTCCCCCAACGCATCCTTCACAAACTCCTGGTACTTACCTACAAAACCCTCCACAACTTGCCCCCCTACCTCTCAGCCCTCATCTCCTTACACACTCCTGCACGCACTCTCTGTTCCTCCTCTGTCACCTCCTTTGCTCTGCTTCATCTCCCCTGCTCCCCTAACCGCCTTCGTCCCTATGCCCCCCATGCCTGGAACTCCCTCCCTGCCCACATCCGCCTTGCCCCCTCCTTCCGTTCCTTCAAATCCCACCTTAAAACCCACCTCTTACTCTCCACCTTCCCTGACACCCGCTAGTACCCCCCTCTCAACATTTACTGTCCGCCTAACTGCAACCAAGCCAAGCACGTGCACCTGAGACTCTACATCCACTTGAATGTTTTTATCCCTTCTCTTTCCATATGTTCCCTATCCTTGTCTCCCCTCTCCTAGTCAACTAGATTGTAAGCCATAGGCAGGGACCATGTCTTTCTCATTGCTAAGTAAAGCACCAGGTACACTGCTGGCGCTATACAAATGCTTGTAATAATAATAATAATTAATAATGATTAAATAGGTCAAACCTAAAGTATATTTTCTTATATTAATGGACCAGAGAGGTGTGTAATTAAAAATCAACTAACCTACAACTTGCTAGGAATAACACCCCTTTAGTTTTTTTTAAATCACCCTTTCAATCTGAAATAACATTACACTGTAAAGGAATCCACTGAGCCTGGGGAAAAGTCTGATAGTGCAGTATTTTGAAATCATCAGCAAGCGAGTTAATGAGATCAAGAAGCTATTACTTGAGAAAAGCTGCTGTTCCTCAGATAGGACATGGGGAAAGGATTTGGCTTTTAAAGGCAACTCTTCATAGTGGACAATAGAGTGGACTGTTTCAGTGATTGTGACTTGAAAAGCTCTTTGTATTCATGGAGTTCAGATGTGGGGGACATTTCCCCTCCTGCTGGCCACTTGGAAAATGACAGTACACACTCTGTAGGTCAGATAGGTGTTAGCAACAGGGGTGCTTAAGGGGCAGGCTCAGGATGGGGGAAGGAGGGTCCAGAAGAAGATGGATCTATGCCATATATCCATCCTCGATCCATGGGTTTGTGTCATCCTTGCTCTCGTCCCCGGAGCTCAATCTTAAAGTGCTTGAAGTAGGGTTTGGAACCATGGGCCAGATCCTGGAACTGGAAAGAGGTAAAATAAAAAAGACAAGTTCCAGATTTGGCCTATGATGGGCTAGAGGGTCTGTGGCCCTGTTGTAGTCATCAGTAACCTTTGTGAGCCATGAAAGGTTTTTTGTTTTTTTTTCCTTCTGAGACTACTAGATAAACGTGATACAATTCTCAGTCTTGCTCAATCTGTGAGGACAAGGCTCTTTTCTCGGAAAACTAAGGGATTATCTGCATGTTGTTGCTGAGTTTTGTTTTAGTTTGTTTTTTGTTTTGTTTTGTTTT
>QEPC01004757.1:469029-504023 GCA_003113815.1 Sphenodon punctatus
TGCAGCCTCTCCTCTCCTCGCTTCACTGGCTCCCCCTCCCCCAACGCATCCTTCACAAACTCCTGGTACTTACCTACAAAACCCTCCACAACTTGCCCCCCTACCTCTCAGCCCTCATCTCCTTACACACTCCTGCACGCACTCTCTGTTCCTCCTCTGTCACCTCCCTTGCTCTGCTTCATCTCCCCTGCTCCCCTAACCGCCTTCGTCCCTATGCCCCCCATGCCTGGAACTCCCTCCCTGCCCACATCCGCCTTGCCCCCTCCTTCCGTTCCTTCAAATCCCACCTTAAAACCCACCTCTTACTCTCCACCTTCCCTGACACCCGCTAGTACCCCCCTCTCAACATTTACTGTCCGCCTAACTGCAACCAAGCCAAGCACGTGCACCTGAGACTCTACATCCACTTGAATGTTTTTATCCCTTCTCTTTCCATATGTTCCCTATCCTTGTCTCCCCTCTCCTAGTCAACTAGATTGTAAGCCATAGGCAGGGACCATGTCTTTCTCATTGCTAAGTAAAGCACCAGGTACACTGCTGGCGCTATACAAATGCTTGTAATAATAATAATAATTAATAATGATTAAATAGGTCAAACCTAAAGTATATTTTCTTATATTAATGGACCAGAGAGGTGTGTAATTAAAAAACAACTAACCTACAACTTGCTAGGAATAACACCCCTTTAGTTTTTTTTAAATCACCCTTTCAATCTGAAATAACATTACACTGTAAAGGAATCCACTGAGCCTGGGGAAAAGTCTGATAGTGCAGTATTTTGAAATCATCAGCAAGCGAGTTAATGAGATCAAGAAGCTATTACTTGAGAAAAGCTGCTGTTCCTCAGATAGGACATGGGGAAAGGATTTGGCTTTTAAAGGCAACTCTTCATAGTGGACAATAGAGTGGACTGTTTCAGTGATTGTGACTTGAAAAGCTCTTTGTATTCATGGAGTTCAGATGTGGGGGACATTTCCCCTCCTGCTGGCCACTTGGAAAATGACAGTACACACTCTGTAGGTCAGATAGGTGTTAGCAACAGGGGTGCTTAAGGGGCAGGCTCAGGATGGGGGAAGGAGGGTCCAGAAGAAGATGGATCTATGCCATATATCCATCCTCGATCCATGGGTTTGTGTCATCCTTGCTCTCCTCCCCGGAGCTCAATCTTAAAGTGCTTGAAGTAGGGTTTGGAACCATGGGCCAGATCCTGGAACTGGAAAGAGGTAAAATAAAAAAGACAAGTTCCAGATTTGGCCTATGATGGGCTAGAGGGTCTGTGGCCCTGTTGTAGTCATCAGTAACCTTTGTGAGCCATGAAAGGTTTTTTGTTTTTTTTTCCTTCTGAGACTATTAGATAAACGTGATACAATTCTCAGTCTTGCTCAATCTGTGAGGACAAGGCTCTTTTCTCGGAAAACTAAGGGATTATCTGCATGTTGTTGCTGAGTTTTGTTTTAGTTTGTTTTTTGTTTTGTTTTGTTTTGTTTTTTGCTTGGTAGCAAACTTGGCGTGGCATGGCTGCCTCAAGGTAAAACTTTAGCGAAGACAAGTTTGATCTCAAGGAGGCAAACAATAAACAGCCTATGCAACTGACCCTGTGAGTTATTCCTCACTTGTTTCTTTGAGGTTAAAAACTACCTGTGCCCCATTTATATTGCAATTTGGCCTCACAATATTTAACCTTGAGTTAGCTAACTCAGAGTACAAAGCACATCTTCTATAGGCAAGTCCAAAAATGGGAAATCAAAGAGGAATAGTTCTACAAATCTCCTCCTCCATTGCCTCTGGTATTAGAATCTGCTTGATTCTTTATAGGAGTGGGGAATCTCCAGCCCTTGCCAATGCACCAAAGGAGACAGGACACAAGTACTGGGTTTTAACGGCCGTACTCTTTATTCAATTGAATTACAATTAAAATAGGTGGGGATAATCTCCTATTGCAATACAGGTCCAGTACACAAACGTTGTCAACATACAACAACATACAGTAACTCAGGGGTGGTTTCGATGTACCCTCGATTACCACCCCACTTAAACACAACGTCTTCCCTCTCTGTGGCCCCTGCCATGGGTGAGGGGGACCAAAGTCCTTCCAGACAGAGTAAGGATGAGGGCGCCTGCCGACGGTGAACCGTACCTGTCCTTAGCACCTTCGCTGAACACCCCTCCCAGGGAGGCTGCCCCACTGCTTGCCGTGCTTTTCCGGTGGGTGGGCCTCCCCATCTCTTAAGGAGATGACTCGTAGCTATGGTCATTCTAACCTACCCTACCTACAGTACTGGACCCCTGCCAGAGTGCAACCATTTTGAGCGGCCACAACAACACCCCATTTCTAAGGGTCAACCAATTAGCCAAATGCCCAACACTGCGAGGAAGGCAAAAAAATGGGAACTCGAGTAGTCAGACCTGATTAGGATTCCCTTAAAAATTCCTTCCTGGCCCTGAAGCAACAGGTAAGAAACCCACAGTGCATGGGGAGGGAGGGCGGCTGCCGTTTCTGTTCAGCTCCAACCAGAAGTGGGGCTGGAGCTGCGCTGCTTTCCTGAGTGGGCCCCACCCATCAGGTGTGGCCCACGTGCCTACGCCGACCTATCGGTGCAGCCGGGGTTGCCTAGCAACCACGGCCGGGTTCTTTTTGCTGTCGTGCAGCCGCTCTTTTTCCACCTCAGGGCTCTGTTGCANTGTAAGCCATAGGCAGGGACCATGTCTTTCTCATTGCTAAGTAAAGCACCAGGTACACTGCTGGCACTATACAAATGCTTGTAATAATAATAATAATTAATAATGATTAAATAGGTCAAACCTAAAGTATATTTTCTTATATTAATGGACCAGAGAGGTGTGTAATTAAAAATCAACTAACCTACAACTTGCTAGGAATAACACCCCTTTAGTTTTTTTTAAATCACCCTTTCAATCTGAAATAACATTACACTGTAAAGGAATCCACTGAGCCTGGGGAAAAGTCTGATAGTGCAGTATTTTGAAATCATCAGCAAGCGAGTTAATGAGATCAAGAAGCTATTACTTGAGAAAAGCTGCTGTTCCTCAGATAGGACATGGGGAAAGGATTTGGCTTTTAAAGGCAACTCTTCATAGTGGACAATAGAGTGGACTGTTTCAGTGATTGTGACTTGAAAAGCTCTTTGTATTCATGGAGTTCAGATGTGGGGGACATTTCCCCTCCTGCTGGCCACTTGGAAAATGACAGTACACACTCTGTAGGTCAGATAGGTGTTAGCAACAGGGGTGCTTAAGGGGCAGGCTCAGGATGGGGGAAGGAGGGTCCAGAAGAAGATGGATCTATGCCATATATCCATCCTCGATCCATGGGTTTGTGTCATCCTTGCTCTCGTCCCCGGAGCTCAATCTTAAAGTGCTTGAAGTAGGGTTTGGAACCATGGGCCAGATCCTGGAACTGGAAAGAGGTAAAATAAAAAAGACAAGTTCCAGATTTGGCCTATGATGGGCTAGAGGGTCTGTGGCCCTGTTGTAGTCATCAGTAACCTTTGTGAGCCATGAAAGGTTTTTTGTTTTTTTTTCCTTCTGAGACTATTAGATAAACGTGATACAATTCTCAGTCTTGCTCAATCTGTGAGGACAAGGCTCTTTTCTCGGAAAACTAAGGGATTATCTGCATGTTGTTGCTGAGTTTTGTTTTAGTTTGTTTTTTGTTTTGTTTTGTTTTTTGCTTGGTAGCAAACTTGGCGTGGCATGGCTGCCTCAAGGTAAAACTTTAGCGAAGACAAGTTTGATCTCAAGGAGGCAAACAATAAACAGCCTATGCACCTGACCCTGTGAGTTATTCCTCACTTGTTTCTTTGAGGTTAAAAACTACCTGTGCCCCATTTATATTGCAATTTGGCCTCACAATATTTAACCTTGAGTTAGCTAACTCAGAGTACAAAGCACATCTTCTATAGGCAAGTCCAAAAATGGGAAATCAAAGAGGAATAGTTCTACAAATCTCCTCCTCCATTGCCTCTGGTATTAGAATCTGCTTGATTCTTTATAGGAGTGGGGAATCTCCAGCCCTTGCCGATGCACCAAAGGAGACAGGACACAAGTACTGGGTTTTAACGGCCGTACTCTTTATTCAATTGAATTACAATTAAAATAGGTGGGGATAATCGCCTATTGCAATACAGGTCCAGTACACAAACGTTGTCAACATACAACAACATACAGTAACTCAGGGGTGGTTTCGATGTACCCTCGATTACCACCCCACTTAAACACAACATCTTCCCTCTCTGTGGCCCCTGCCATGGGTGAGGGGGACCAAAGTCCTTCCAGACAGAGTAAGGATGAGGGCGCCTGCCGACGGTGAACCGTACCTGTCCTTAGCACCTTCGCTGAACACCCCTCCCAGGGAGGCTGCCCCACTGCTTGCCGTACCCTGCTTTTCCGGTGGGTGGGCCTCCCCATCTCTTAAGGAGATGACTCGTAGCTATGGTCATTCTAACCTACCCTACCTACAGTACTGGACCCCTGCCAGAGTGCAACCATTTTGAGCGGCCACAACAACACCCCATTTCTAAGGGTCAACCAATTAGCCAAATGCCCAACACTGCGAGGAAGGCAAAAAAATGGGAACTCGAGTAGTCAGACCTGATTAGGATTCCCTTAAAAATTCCTTCCTGGCCCTGAAGCAACAGGTAAGAAACCCACAGTGCATGGGGAGGGAGGGCGGCTGCCGTTTCTGTTCAGCTCCAACCAGAAGTGGGGCTGGAGCTGCGCTGCTTTCCTGAGTGGGCCCCACCCATCAGGTGTGGCCCACGTGCCTACGCCGACCTATCGGTGCAGCCGGGGTTGCCTAGCAACCACGGCCGGGTTCTTTTTGCTGTCGTGCAGCCGCTCTTTTTCCACCTCAGGGCTCTGTTGCAACCCAGAAGCGGGAAACGTTCCAGCAGTCCTGCCCCGTCCAAAGTGGGCACGGCAAGAGGCCTTGTGCCACCCGAATACAACAAAAGACAGCAGAATATATGCAATCTAAGCAGTCATTTTATATATAAGATGTACTGTATAACAATACACAAAGAGAACAACTTCAATACAATAAAAAGTGCAAGAATGCACTTGACTCATGAAAAAAAGCAAACACATTTCGGATAAAATCCTTCCTCAGTGCATGAATCAATTAATATAACAGACACTACAGGAGACCGATTACATGCCACATACATACAATAAGAAAGAGAAGACATAATCATATACAATTTGGCAACAGGAGAGGGAACATAGTACATATAATGAATATAGTGGAACAAACACGACACCAGGAGGGAAGAATAGAGGAAATTTTTATTATTATTATTATTTATGTGCCACCCACCCCCGCCGTGGGGGAGGGGGAGCGGAGGCAAAAATCTGGCCTGCAGACTGTTTTTTTATTTGTCCCTTTCCCAGTTCCTGGATCTGGCCAGTGGACTTAGTCCCTACCCTCCGACTGTGGAAGAGGGAGCTCAGGGGAATGGAGTGGAGATGAAAAGCATGCCCTCAAGGACCGGGGATGGATCCATGATCTGGCTCCTTCCCATAACCTGAGAACACCCTGCAAGTAGGCCCAACTCCTCTCTGGCCCAGGCAGCGTGTTCTCATTTTCAAAGTGGCCCATAGAAAGGAAATGTTTTCCACCCCTGCTTTAAACCCTTCATTGGGACTACTTATATGAAAATGAGATAATCATGTGAGGAAGACTTTTTCCACATCTCAGAGCAGGGCATAAGGATGTCACCAGAGGAAATCTCTCAGCAGCAGGCAGCAGCAGCAGCAGAGACAGCAGAAGATAGCATCAGTTTGCAGAATCCTCCTTCAGGCTGGGGGACCTCATTCATGGAGCAGAACATGCCACAGTCAAGGTTGCAAAACAGACTCCATCTTGAAAAAATTTATCCACAATCTAAATTTACACAGTCTGTCCTATCCCATGGAGCTCTCTTAAATGAAACATTCTCAAAAATATTTGCCAGTTCAGGACTTAAATATGTTCTATACTGTATACAGACTATGCCAAATAAAAGTTAAGCTTGATGCAGGTATTCTAACTTCCACGTTTAATGATTTCATGAACTTAATTCTGAACTTAATTACATTAATATAGAGTGGGTTGGACTTTTTAAAATGTTTGTTTTGTTTTTGCATTATGTTCTATCACATTTTATTCCCCCCACCCCTTGAAATGTGAATTTAATACTTATAGAGATGGTTTCAAACTGACAGCCTAGTAGCTAGAAGTCTTCTGTTCTCCCATAGAATACATGGGCCTTGCTAATTCAGTTTCATGCAGAACACTATTATTGGGCATCACATCTGAGGTGGCTCATGTAGATTTTGACCCTGTATACAGAAAATACCAGCACCAGAAAAGGGCACAATTCTCATTTATGTGTGCAAGCCAGTGTGGTGTCGTGGATAAGGTACTGGACTTGGACCAGGAAATCCAACGTTTTGAGTCCTGCCCTCATAAACTCCTTGAGTGGTCTTGGGCAAGTCATAACTTCTCAGCCTTAGTTCCCCATCTGTAAAATGGGAAGGTGTGTGTGTCTGTCTTTCCCTGTGTTCCTCTCACCCGTGTCCATCTTAGATTGTAAGCCCACTGGGCAGGGACCTGTCTCCATTAATAACCATTAAAAAGTACCAGGTACACTGCTTGTGCTATATAAATGTTTAATAATAATGTCAGGTATACAAAGGGGTTGTGTCATTGCATGGCAAGTTGCTGCACTAGACTGAGGCAGATGCCAAGTCTCCTTCACAGCAAAAGGCATTGTGCTTCAGCATTACCATGGTCCGCTGGGCTGGCTGTCACCTGTAATGTGCGAGTGCAGTACTTACATTTGTATCTGGACTATTCTGACATGTAGTCAGAATGCACAAAGGCAGTTTTAGTTACTGCTGTCAAACTTTCATTGTTTTAGAAGAAGGCTTGTTTTTGGTAACCAGTTGACTAGCACACATGAAATAAGATAATGTCCAGAACTGGTCAAAATTTGTTGCATACAAATTTATTTATTTTATTTATAAAAAACTTAATACCATGCCCTCCTGACACAGCAGCTCGGGGCAGCTTACAAACAACAATGATAACTAAACATTAAAAATAGATAAAACAACTCATCACAGGAGGTTATGAAAAAGTCCTCCCGCACCCTAACCCACTCCCCCCACTTTTCACCCATCTCCCCCACAAAACACCTGCCAGAACAGCCAGCTCTTACAACTTTGTTGAAAAGAGGGAAGGTCCGTAGCCAACTGGGCTTCCGAGAGGAGGGAGTTCCACAGCCTCAGTGCAGCCACCGAGAATGCCCTCTCCATCGTGACCCCCCGGAAGACCCGGGGGACCTCGAGGAAGGTGCCCCTGGCTGACTGCAGGGGGCAATCCAGGACTTGGGGGATAAGGCAGTCCCACAGGTAGGTAGGGTCGAGGCTGTTTAGGGCTCTATAGGCAAGCACCAACACCAACAAATAAAATCATTGACAACAACAAAAAAGAATGAGGTAACACCAAAGAAATGGAAGAAAATGAATCTGGCAATTTTTAAAATGTCTAAAATACTTTCCAATTCTATTTTTGCTTAATTACTGTAATCTGTAGCTTTAAGGAGAAAACACAGTGAAATGAATTTCTCGATACCAACTCCCAGTATTAACTCCTGTCAAGTTGTCAACCAACCATTGAAATTCCAAGCGGGACTCTTTCCTCTCCTGTTTGATGCTGACTAGTGGCTTTTCAATGTATTCGTTGAAAAACTGAAGTTAGTTTAACATGCAGACAGAAGAGAGAGAAAATTAAAATTAAATTAAAAATTAAAAAGAGGAACAATATTTCCATTTGGTAGTATCAAAGCAAATGTCAATGATATCTTCAATTTTTCATTCTGAGAACATCCCCAAATAGGTTTGACTATTTCTAATTAGAATGTTATTATGGTGGTTTATACAATGCAGCATTGATTTTAGGGGACTTGGAATTGGAATTACAGTTGCAAACACTGTTAGTTCTGCTTTAACTTATTGCTTTCTTTGTTTTTAGCCAGCGTCCCATCAAGATGGGTGACTGGAGTGCTCTGGGAAGACTTCTTGACAAGGTTCAGGCCTATTCCACTGCAGGAGGAAAGGTGTGGCTGTCTGTTCTGTTTATTTTCCGAATCTTGCTGTTGGGGACAGCAGTCGAATCTGCTTGGGGAGATGAACAGTCTGCTTTCATGTGCAACACCAAACAGCCTGGTTGTGAGAACGTCTGCTATGACAAGTCCTTTCCAATCTCCCATGTGCGCTTCTGGGTTATGCAGTTCATATTTGTGTCGGTGCCAACTCTCCTGTACCTGGCACATGTGTTCTATGTGATGCGGAAAGAACAGAAACTGAACAAGAGGGAAGAAGAGCTCAAGCTTGTCCAAAATGAAGGTGTGAATGTGGACATGCATCTCAAACAAATTGAAATCAAGAAATTCAAATATGGAATTGAAGAGCATGGCAAAGTTAAAATGCGTGGGGGACTGCTCCGTACCTACATTATCAGCATCCTATTTAAATCAGTCTTTGAGGTGGTCTTCCTCTTGATCCAGTGGTATATCTATGGGTTTACCTTGCAAGCCATTTACACTTGTGAGCGATACCCATGCCCACACAAAGTGGATTGCTTCCTTTCCCGTCCCACTGAGAAAAACATCTTCATTATTTTCATGCTGGTAGTGTCTTTAGTCTCCCTTGCCTTGAACATCATTGAGATTTTCTATGTGTCCTTCAAAAGTATCAAGGATCGTATGAAAGCAAAATCTGATCCTTACTCTCCCAGTGCTGCCTTGAGTTCCACCAAGGACTGTGGATCCCCAAAGTATGCCTATTTCAATGGCTGTTCCTCTCTAACAGCCCCCTTGTCACCCATGTCTCCTCCAGGGTACAAGTTGGTCACTGGAGACAGGAACAATTCCTCCTGTCGTAACTACAATAAGCAAGCCAGTGAACAAAACTGGGCAAATTACAGTGCTGAGCAGAACCGAATGGGACAAGCTGGCAGCACCATCTCCAACTCTCATGCCCAGCCCTTCGACTTCACCGATGAGCACCAGAACACTAAGAAAATGGGATCTGGGCATGAGCTGCAGCCCCTCACAGTTGTGGATCAGAGGCCACCTAGCAGAGGCAGCAGCAGAGCAAGTAGCAGACCTCGACCTGATGACCTGGAAATCTAACCCTTCCTAGCTGCAGTACTTACTCGACTATGAAATGGGATGCATCAGAAGATGCAAGCGGTGTTTATATTGTTCCAGTGGAGGTGGTACTACTTAATCTCAGACAGGGGAGATTTTAACAAACCTAAAAACTTGTGCGTTCTTTGGGGAAAATGAGGGTGGTGTAGGGAGGTACATACATTTGGTATTTAAAGTAGCTGATTTAAATGCTAAAAACATTTTTTTTAAAGTTATTAGTCAACACTACAGTAGGGTGGGGTTTTTCCCCCTAGGAAGACTTTAAATGTATGGGTGGATGTGTGTGTTTGTGTCTTATGTGCTCATTCCTAAAGAGCTTCCTGTTGTAATAAAATAAACCAAACTGAAATCACTTTTGTCAGGTGAAGATGATGATGGTCTTCCTGTTGGATCAGTGAAAGACTTAGGCCTGACTTTGATTATTTCCCTTGTCAAGAACATTCCATTCTTAAAATTTGCACTTTGAAGGTAAACTTCGTGGTCTAATCTTTTCGGTCTCAATGAACTCATGCAAGGATAAACTGATGCATTTCAACTGAATTTCAAAGGCGACCCACCAAACAAATTTATCATTCCTTCGTACAGGTCAATTTTGTTATGCATGTAGGTTGAATGTCCCATTTCTACAGTATCTTCCACATTCTCTTTCTTTCAGCAGGACCCTGCTGGTCATGCACAATGTAAGTAGAGCCTTTAAAAATGGTTAAGTGCCACTTGAACATGTAAAATTCAAAGCTAGGCAATCAAGTCATCTTCGGTTATCTTTCACATATTAACATCTATTTGTGTGCGTTTGTGCATTTACATGGGCTCAGGCTGGGGAGTCATATGCAGAGGCAATCTACACTCAGAAACACACAGAAAAATACATGCAGACAGAATGCTTCAGATGATGTTTTCCCATAGATTTGTGAAGGTGTGGGCCACTATGGTGTTTACATTATATAATTCTGCACTGCCAATAAAGCACATGCCAGACTTTTAAAAATTCTTTAACATGCTTTTCCCCATGTACCCTATGATGGATACTATTGCTTTATTAAACGTGGATAGCATCTTTTTCTAGGGTCCAATCCTACAGCTCTACTCGGAAAAGTCTCCTGCTGAAGCCAATAGGAGTGTTGCCTGAGTGAGAACTGTGAGTGAAGGTCCCAAAGTAGCAGTGATGCTCTTGCTGGTATGAATGATTTTCTTTCATAGATATTGGAGATGGAAAGGATCCACTAGGTCATCCAGACCATCTCTTTGATAGGTAATAACTGATGCTTGACTGATAGAGGTTGTAGTACTGTAAAAAATAAAAAAGCTTTAGTCATTAATGTGAGAAACTTAGAAGAAATGCTTAGAGCTGGATCAATAATATGTGTCTACAGGAACTTTGCAGTACCTGGTATTTTTGTTTTTCCTTCACGTACAGATTAGCTTGATTGTAACATTTTTGGTCCAATCTGATCTTGACAATTCTTGATGGCTTCAGCGGTTCTGATGTTTGCACGTAAATTCTGTTTTGAATGCAAGTGAGGTTGAAAGGGTTTTTAAAGAGTACAATTCTAACTAATTTATTTGAAATATATGCTAAAGGAATATACCAGTTTCTTTAACCACATTGTCTTTTAGCTCAACACAGATTAAACCAGGGACAGACAGACAAACAGACAGAGCTTGGTTTCATTTTTCAGCAACACAGATAACCCGTTTTATATAATACCTTATATTAATTTGTTTGACATTACATGTTAAACTATTGTTGTGCTCAACTTCATTGCATGTACACAGCCATAGTCCATCAGATCATGTTGTCTGGAGAATGTATTTTAGTCAATAAAGTTTTAATTTAGTATAAAACTTCTCTCCAGTGTTCATTTTTTAATTATGATTATTATTATTTATTATTTTATTTATTATTTATTTATATAGCATCTTCAGAATTCAAAATGCTTTACAATTCTTATCTAGTTTATCCTCTCAACAACCCTGTGAGGTAGGTCCTTATTATTTCCATTCTACAGATGGAGTACTGAGGCTGAGAGTTAATGACTTGCCCAAGGCCACCCAATGACTTCAGGACTAAGACAGGATTTGAATCCTAATGTCCCCAGTCTTAGTCCAACATTGGATGTTTTTAGACAAGTGCCTCCCCACCCATCACACAACCATCATGCAAGTTGTAGGGTTGCATAGGGAGCCAGTGTGGCCCTGCAACATGCATGATGGGTCAAAAATGGCTTTACATTCATGTTTGTCTCTTTACTCTTTGGGTGATTTCAGACGTGACGGGGGCTCTATTGGCCCCGTCACAGAATCACCCTATTGATTCCCTGGCGGAATCTGACCGGCCGGTCAACAGATGAGCTGGCAGATTCTGCTGGGGAATTGGGGAGGAGGCGGGGCTGCGCAGCGCAACGTGCGGCCGCACAGCCCCGTCCCCCATGCTCCCGAGTCTGCCTCCCCTCCGGGAGATGGGTGGGCACAGTGACCACTGCAGCTGCGGGCCCGCCCACCCACCAGGGTATCGACCATGGCCCGGAATTGGCAACGAGTATGGCCGCCGATTCCGGGCTGTGGTCAGGGCTGCGCAGCGCAACGTGCGGCCGCACAGCCCCGTCCCCCATGCTCCCGAGTCTGCCTCCCCTCCGGGAGATGGGTGGGCGCAGTGACCACTGCAGCTGCGGGCCCGCCCACCCACCAGGGTATCGACCATGGCCCGGAATTGGCGACGAGTATGGCCGCCGATTCCGGGCTGTGGTCAGGGGCCGGATGAGACATTACCACAATCAGCCATGGTGAATCCTGCTGTGGTTGAGCATGGTAACATCACATCTGTTGGGGCAAAAAGTGATTCTCGCCGGGTTTTCACCCCCGGTGGGAATCACTTTGACCACGCTTTCGGAGATGGTGCCCGGACGATCCTCGAAAGCATGGTTATTTTGCTCACTGCCGGTGGTTCACCATGGTGAACATCTGGCGGTGTGCAAACACACGTTACGGGAACATCCACCACCACAGGGAATTCACCGTGGTTGAGTGTAGTACAGTAACATCTAAAAATACCCCATGTCTTAGAATTATGGAAGCATCATGTAATGCCTAGGTTTCCAAACTGCGTTTTAATTAAGACCCCATATGAGGCTGTGTCATTTGTGCATGGGTGTCACATTTCCAGTTGATGCTTCATCTACTTTTTGTGTCTTTGTTGCAGTCTGGGGCCGCGGGATTGAAGTCTCAAATAGGTAACAAAAACACTGGAAACCATTGCTGTAATGGTTGAAATATCCGTAGCATTTCCCATGAAAATGGGTATGTGTGACTTAGTGGGTATACATTTGCTCTGCACTGATAGGTAATGTACAACAATGTTAAAAATCAGACATAGGTTGCTTTACTTGTAATGAGTAGCACTTTACTCCATGAGCAATTTGATCGGAACTAATGGAGTCAGTGGAGAAAGGTGCTACTCTACACCTAAATATGACCTAAGAAAATGTTTATATTTAAGCAAATTATGAACAATAAGTTATTACATTATTATGTTAGAGCTTTCATGAAAACAATTCAGGGCCTGCTGTACAAATCTCTCAATGAGAAAAGTTTTATTTCTCTGCTTATTAGCTTATATTTCATCATGCAGGCTGTCCATCTGTTTCAGAACTTCATTCAGTGGGGGGCGACTAGTAGAGCTGAAATGAGTGCCCACAAAAGCGGGAATCCTTATCAAATTTCCTGTACCTGAATTGACCTGCATCATTCAGGTACGATTAGTGCTCGATTTGGATACCCAATGTCCTGGAATATTGACTTCTAGCTCTGGAATATCTACTTCCAGATCTAATTTTTTTGAATTTCCATCCCAATTTACCAAGATCAGTAAATGGTAAATTGGTAACAAAATTACCAATTTTTGAGAGAAATTCAGGCACCCAATTGGTGAATGGGTAGTTTGTTGGCTACTCAACATGATACTCGAAAATGCTGCTACTTCCCATGGGTACTAAATGAGGTGCCCATTAGCTCTTAGTGACTGGTTAATTTTATTTTTTGTTCTTAAGCAGTTTCACGTTCCATTTTTTTCAGATGCTGGCACAACAATGTTATTTCCAGAACTGCAAATGACTATTTAAACCTAAAAGTTTCCGGCCTTTTTATTGATCCTAAAAAGGTGATATCTTAAGTGAACCTCAATTGAGCCTCCTTGCTCTGTGGTGGTTATGCCCATGAGCTGAAGGTTGTGTTAGACTGCAGAGGGGAAGCTGACTGTGGGTAGGTGGAAGTTAACTAGCTCAGATGACCCCGATCTGTATAAAAATCCCATGGGTTAGGTGATGAGGCTAGACCTCCAGGAAAATCTGGAGAATAGGTTTGAGTTTTAGAAAGATTCTCTCAGAAAGGAAAGAGGATTAGGAGTGGAGAACTGAGGAAGTCTGCTGTGGTAACAGACTGTGAGAGATTTTGAGATTTTGTTATGTTGTAGGGTTGTTTCTGGGACAAAATGGATAATTAAAAAAGCCCAGAGTATGATTTTTGCAACCAGAGCTAATTAACTGTATCTCCATTGGAGAACTCACCATGGTCCCAAAGTCCCATGAAGACTTCAGGTTCACTTCTTTTCAAATTAATGAATTAGTTAATTCATTTAATCTTTATCTTCATAATGCTTTTTCCTCCAGTCCTATTTCACTCCTATTTCAGTTGGAGGACGTAAGACACAGACTGTATCCATTTCACACAAAGATCCTCCCTAGATCCTGCCCCACAATTATGGAACTCCCTCTCCTCAGAGATCTGCTTAAACCTGAGCCTGTTCATCTTCTAGAGGAGATGTAAGACCTTTTTGTTTGGCCAGGCATTTGGCAGGCAAGGCTAGGGTTGGGTGAGCTTTGGTAGAGGGGTTAGGGGAGGAGGTTTGGTGGGTGCCAGGTGTGGGGATGGTGTGGTTGGGATGGTGTTGGGGTTTTAAAAGATTTAAAATATATTTGATTGTATTTTATATTTTTTATGTTGTAAGCCACCCTGAATATTTGGAGAAGGGTGGGGTAAAAATGTAAAAAATAAATAGATCGCACTAGACTATTCCTTAAAGGATTGGTATTTATTTGAGTGCCAGAGTTTTTCTCTGGTGCACCCTATTTGAAATAATGGGTGATTTCAGATGTTACGATATCACAGTGAACCACGCTCAATTTCGCGTGGTGGCTGTGATCGCGTAACATCTGTTGGGGGAAACGGATGTTTCCCCCCAGATGTTACCATGGCTTGGGATTGCATTCAACACGTGAGCAGCTGAAGCGGCGGGACCGGAGGCCACCGCGTGTCGAATGCAATCCCATGCCGGGGTGAACCCCGACGTCTCGTCTGGTCGGGCACCATGGCCCGGGATCACCGGCGGGACCCCGGGCCGTGGCGAATCCGGCCCGATGCTGCGGCCGCATTGGCCCCGCCGCCCGCCCGTCTCCCCACCGAGATCCCCCCGGCACGTCTATTGTGGCATGACGGGGTGATCCTGGCGAGGAAGGAATTCGGTGATTTCGGTACGGGGCCAACGGGTCCCGTAACGTCTGAAATCACCCAATGTCTGAAATGAAGAGTGAGTTATGTATTTGTGGATATCTAAAATCAATGACTGAAATGGATATTTGCATATCTGGGGGGTTGGGGTGGTAATTCTGTTTTGGTTCTTTGGCTACTTCATTTTTAACTACTGTGCATGCATAAACAGCCTAAAATTAAGCAACCAAATAACTGAATAACCAAATAACTGAAAAAATATCATGAAAACCCAAAAGAAAACTCCAAGAAAGATGGACCTGAATAGCAATTATAGTCCATCATAGTAGATATTAAAGTCATAGAACCATAGAGTGACAAAGCTGGAAGTGACCTCAAGGGCTATCTAGTCCAGCCCTGTGCACCACTGCAGGACCTGCCACATGCCCCAACCATCCGCACAAAGAAATCCCACAATAGCTACAAGTAGAGACTGGGACCAATCAGAGCACAGCTGTGCCTGAAATAACAGGAAATAATTTTAGAAAAAGAAGGATCCAGATGTCCCAAGCAGGTGAGCCACAGTCATGCTGCAGGGGAAGGCAAAAAACCTTCAGACTCAACTGCTAATTTGCCCAGAGGGAAATCGGGTTCAAATCAGGCGAAATCATTAGATATCCATCACAAATATTTGGTTTAACCCAAACAGAGGGGTGTGAGGTCCTAATTTACGGGATGTGGTATGACTGGAACTGCAGGGATGTGACTATAAGTGAGAGTGTCGTGGTGTCAGTAGAGCTAGAGCCTTTGGGTAATTTCAGACATGCACTGGGCATGTCCAACCATGCACCGGGATCCATTTCGGATCCTGGTCAGGAATCAGTCTGGCCATCCTTTAGACATGCTGGCTGATTCCTACAGGGGATCTGGGAGGGGGCAGGGCTTCGCGATGTGCAGCCGCACAGCCCTGCCCCCTGCGCTCCCCTGGCCACCTGCCCTCTTGGAGATGGGTGGGTGCAGCAGCCAATTCGGCCACTGCGCTCACTCCCGCATCGGGGTCCGGGCCATGGTCCAGGATCGGCAGAGGTAACGGACATTACTTTCCGCCGATTCCGGACCGTGGCCCAGCTAAGCATGGTTCTTTGCGGCTGGAGGTCCAGAATCGTGGTCAATGGGTGAAAACAGACATGACAATAACCACCCTTTAACCATCCTTGGTGGTTATTTATGCATGTTGCAGGGCTGTATTGGTGCCCTATGCAGTCCTGCAACATGCATAAATGACCACCAAGGGTGGTTAAAGGGTGGTTAGCGTCATGTCTGTTTTCACCCAATGTGTTTCCTGCCAGGTATTCACCGTGGTGAACATCTGGCGGAATGCACTTCAGACGTTATGGTACCACAGCCACCACAGCAGGTTCACTGTGGTTGACCATGGTATCATAACGTCTGAAATTACCCTTTGTTAAAGATGTGGGCACTGGACAAGGCTCACACATGCATGAAGCAGTGAGACGGAGTTTCAACCATGAGTAACAGAATCCACCAGGTAATACAATGCTGGGGGAACAGATGGCAACTGTAGTGCTCTCCAAGCAAGTGGCCAGGCTGCCATAAACCAACACCATCCCTACATTTAGTCTTGGATGACAAAGACCGTCTGAGAAACAATTAATTTTAATGTAACAGATTGTGTCAAAGGATGTATTATTTTCACAATTTTTTTCTGAGAATTGATTGCCACCAATCCCCTTAAGCCCCAACACCACCACTACCTTTCAAGGTTTCTAAAGGAAGTGATCCTCAGACTGCTTCATTCCAGATTGATCCACCAATAGAAATCAAGAAAGACACAGAGCTGGTGTACCACCTGGCCCTGAGAGGATCAGCCAGGGCTGAAGAATCCCCTGCTCATGTGGAGGTTTCGACACTACCTTTCACCTTACTGGTGGCATAGCCAGAAAAGAAAAGTCTTGATTGGAAAACCTCTACCCTGCACTAATGTCTGGCTATGGTTTTGTCACTTTGGAGCTGTATCCAGACTGTATTTATTTGTCTGGCAACTACCTCTGCATATAGGCATCTCTGGATTAACCGGGCAGCTTTACATTGTTCCCTTTACTTGATTTGCTATATAGGCTCCATGGCTGTAGCTCAGGTCTCTGCCTCTCTCAATTTACCCTATGCTCAAATGTTCTCTTTTGAAATCTACCTAAGGTGTAAATTACATTGGGCTAGTAAATTACTGGGAGAGAAAAGTAATAGTTTTTTGTTCCTTGTTATTTAAATACTTAAATATGTTCCCTTCACTGGTGGAAGCTAATTGAACTATGGGCAATAACAGAAATGGCAGTGGAGTGCTGCTGTCACAGCGCAGTCCAGACTGGGAAGCCTCTGTTAACATGATCAAATCCAGCCAGTCAACAAATATGTCGATGGCTGGGTGGCAGGGAGTCGCACAAATGTGCTGACAGCCAGCCCCGCCCCGCCCTGCCCTGCCCTGCCCCCATGCTGTGCCCAGTATCCTGCCATAACAGGCAGTAATGGAAGCCTATGACAACTGTCATGGATGGCCTTCAGGCCAGTAGGCAGTTGAAAGAGTCTCCGTAACTCTAGCAGAAAGAGCCGGTTTATTTCATAATGCTATGAGGCAGATTTGTAACCCCCTTAACATTTAAGTATTTCCCTGTTTAAATCTACCTGGAGAAGCATTGTGTGAACTGGTAAACTTCTCTGTGGAAATATCAGATGTTGTTATTTGGCACTAACAAGAAACACTCTGGAGAGTACAACATAAAATCACTGAAGAAGCTACAAGTGGCAAAATGTCGGGCTTTATTTCTCTCTGGATTGTTATTTTGAACACCTAATGACCCAGGACATTATATATATAAAAAATTGTATTGTGCCTTTAGTTTATGCTTGATTTGTTTGAGGAACTTTTTCCTAACTCAAAACATTGGAAGATCTTTGATTTACATTGTGGGCTTTATTCCTCTCTGGATTTTTATTTTCAACACCTAATGGTCCAGGATATTGTATATATAAAAAATTGTATTGTGACTTTAGTTTATGCTTGATTTGTCTGAGGAATTTTTTCCTAACTTGACATATTGGAACAGTTTTGATCTATATTATACACTTGGGAAGACTTTTTGTCTCTACTTGTATAGAATCATTGGGGTATTTGGTGTCAGTAAGTTGTTTGTCTATGGATGGTGGCCAGGCATGATGGACCCGATAGAGGCCAGGCCATGGTAGGCTATGACAAACGTTTATAGTCCGCACTGCTGTAGCCTCTAGGGATGTGCCAAACATGGTTTGGGAGTTCGGGCCATCCACGAACACCCCAAACCCAAACTGCTCCCTGCCCGAACCGGCCGAACAAAATTTGGGTTCCAAACCTGTTCGGCCGGGGGCAGAGGGGAACCCGGTTTCCGCTCCCCTCAGGCTGTACGGGTGGAAGGGGGGGTCAGAGCTCACCTCCCCCCCCCCCATCCTGTACAGCCTACAAAAATTTTTTTTGAACACCTGACCTACTTGGTGGTGCCGGGACTCCGGCCCTGGGTCCAGCGGCGGCAGTGGGGCCGGCACCTGACCTGGTCATGTGACTCAGAAGTAGAGGCCAGAAGTGCTCTGCAGCGCCGCCAGAACTGGCCCTGCCACCGCGGGACCCAGGGCCAGAGCCCCAGCGCCACCAGGTAGGGTGATCCCTGGGGTGGGGGGTTAAAAAAAAAATTAGTAGGCTGCACAGGGTGGGGAGGGGGAGGTGAGCTTCGATGCCCCTTCAACCTGTGCAGCCTGGAGAGAGGGGAAACCGGGTTCCCCCTTGTCCCCCACCCCCTGCCCAAATGGGTTCGGCCACCTCGAACAGTTTGGGCTGAACAGCCAAACCCCGAATGGTTTCGGGGGGGCTGAACCCTGAACAGGCCGAACCCCGAACACCCGAGTGTTTGCACACTCCTAGTAGCCTCCTCTGGCCTGATTGCGCAGATGGTAACTTGGGCTATGACCCCAGAGGTCTCCAGAATCACAGCCTGGGCTAGCCACTACCACGCCCAGGAGCAATCCTGGGCAAACATCTTACAGGGTTCTAACAAATATGACAGTGGCCTGCGGGCCACAGCAGGCCTAAGCAGGCTGTCATCAAATCCTGAGGCATGAGGGGGTGGCATATAAATTTTAAGATAAATAAATAAATAAAATAAATTTAACACCCAATTGTATAAACCAGACAATGGCTCCAAGACAGGGTTGTTATACTCTACCTAGGAGACAGATAAAGCACTAGCATATAAGCATCTACAGGCAGCATCTAGGCATGGGCGAACAGATCGCGGTTCGTGTNGCAGCATCTTTTGGAAGCTGGGTCTTGTGTGAAATCCTTACCAATTCCTGTGGTGTTTGACCCCTTGTCCTCTGTCATATAGTGCAAAGGATGATTGTGGGCCATTGGAAACGGGTGGAAATAAGCAGCTGCATGAATGCATTGCTTCCAGACACGATAAACATACGTTTAGGAACAAGTGGCAAATTTAAAAGGGGGAAAGGTGTTAGGGGGATGAGAACAATCACATTGGATGTTCAAAGAATCAGCCTTTATGTCAATGGAGCATGAAGTTTGGAATGTATGTGCTACACTGTTGGTACATTCTCATATGTGTACAACCAAGTAAAAGGGGAAATGGCATGGAAAATATTTTCAGGGATTATAAAAACTCAGGATAGTTTAGACTATTAAAACCACCAGTTCCTGCACCTCTTCCTGGGCATAAGCAGTGCACTTTCAGCCTCAGCTTCTGCCTGAATCCCAAAGTTTGTTAGAACCTTTGAAGTAGTTTGTCTCAAAGATGAAGTTGTTTTGGGGTCACAAAATCGGACTGTCTACTCCAAATATGCTGTAGTGAATAAGCCACAACAGTCTAGTCCTAATAAAGAGAGTGTGTCAACCTTAACACTGAGTTTTTCTAGTTTTCATATGTATATTGTAAGTTTATTCTTCCCTATTCTTTGTTGCTACTGATAGCCAAATAAGTTTTAAGGCAAGCAACTTGTATATATGTGGCCTGTAATTTGGAGAAGGTCATCTCGGGCTTAATTTGTGCCAGGACTCAGTGCTGGCACCACTTCCCCAGACAGAGGCATAGCTAGGTTGGAACAGGAGCTAGTGTAGAGGATGGAATGGGGCCCCCCTGGTTCCCTCTCTCAGCAGCAGGGTGGGCACTGGGCAGCTATAGCAGGGATGGTCCTAGGCCATTCAGGCGTGTGGCCCCAGTACAACTGTACTACCTGTCTCTATTATAGTTACACCCTTACTTGCATACAGCCTCCTCCTCCAGGGGAGGTTGTTGGGACCAGAAGTATAGCTGTGTTTTAAAAAGGACTGGATAAGTTCTTGGAGAATAGGTCCATTAATGGCAATTAGCCATGTAGATTATGAGGTGGGAACTTCTTACTGTCGGGAGCAGGGAGTGATCAGCAGGGAATGGATTGCCCAGTGTGAATGCTGATACTCTTATCTATCCAACCCTGAGCCTGGGGTGGTAAAACAGAGGTGGAGAGAGAGGCTAGTGGGACAGCCCCACCATTCAGACAGACAGCCCAACCTGTCCCTCCAAATACCTCCAATGCTTCTTGGGATTAAGTGGCAGGACTTCCAGGGTAACCTGAGCCCCAGCCCCTCTCTTATTTAATTTAATTAACGTATTATTATTACATGTTGCAGGGCTGCAGGTATGCTGTATGGGTACCCTGCAACATGTATAATAAAATGTAACACCCATTTTATCAGTGTTAGAGTGTCTATGTGAAAAGGGCCTATCTGCCTGCCTGACTCCTTCCGTGTGTATGTGCCTTTAATAACTTTCAGTCCCACAAAGGCTGATTTCAACCAAATTTTGAAGGGAGAGACAGAAAGCCCAAATGTAAGTAGGGCTCATTCAGACTACATTCCCCCAGTGGAGAAAGCACATGGAATACAGGTTGGTCTCCCGTGGGCAACTAGACACATTGCATGAAGTGGCAAACAGTCAAACCCAGGTTGATCACAACCAGCTTAGTCATATGGACTCTTTGGTAGCTGAACAATTCCAATGAGCATTTTCAATCCTTGTGAAAGCAAACTTTATTAGTTTCAGTGCTTGCTGTACAGAACTGCTTGTTTAGAAAATCTTCCACACACTCAGTACCTACCTACACACACACATTTCTTTTTTCCCTGCACACATGAGCATACATGCCCACGCTCCCCCCACCCTCCCCCTGCGCAAACACATTCTATTTTTGTGCTGTTGCAAGCTTTTCCCCTGCATTGTCAGAGAGCATTTAAAAGTTTTAGAACGTCACATTCGGTTAGATATTTTGTATAAACAAGCTAGTACTTAAGGCATTTCACAGCTGGCGATCTGTGGGTGAATCTTGCAGGTGTTAACCATTGCAATTAAGAAGTTTTGCCTGGACAGCTTAAGAATTCATTTTATATCTTTCTGTACAGTTGTCCACACTTGCCTAGATTTTTCTTTTCTCTGGTGCTTTATAATTAAGGCAGACAGAAGAGGAACTGAAGGTGCTAGTTATGTGCATTTGCCAGCTCCATAGATGCAGTGAAAGTGGTGGGATTGGAATTGATCCAACCAATCCTCCCAGCTTCATCCCAATGAAACTCAAAACAAGGCATCTACTGATGACCTCATCTACACTATAAAAAGTAAGAACAGTATTTACAGCAAACCTTATTTAATGCTTTTCATCTTCAAAATACTTTGCACACCTTTGTAATTAACATATCCTACATCATCTATTAGGAGAATTCCAGAACATTATGGTCATCTTTTGGGACAGCAAAATGAAACATCTGAAATCCCAAAAATAACCTCCATGACTAGTACAATGAATTTTAAAAAAGAAGACTGGCAAGGGCATTTAATTGCTTAATGCAAAGAGAGACCCAACTATGAGAAAGAAACCAGACTCATTAATATGAGGAAAATGAGAGAGTCCCCCTCCCCCTGAAATTAGCTATCCTATGTCTCTCAAATAATATTCCTTCTTGATCTTGTCTCAGTAAGGCTGGTAGCAGCTCACAAGCAGCTAAGTTAATTTATATTAATGGTTCCCAAACTTTTCGTGTGTTTGATTCCATTTTGAGACTGTAATGTTGTAATCCTGCAATCCCAGACAGAAACAGTGACATGAAAAATGTCTAATATTGGTTGGGGTTGTGTATTGGGGTTGACACGTATTATGTGACACCCCCTTCCACACTTGGGGTCCTGAATCATAGCTTGGAAAGCTCTGATTTACATGGGCTACAGCCACACGAGATGCTCTGAGGAGACTACCACTCCTTGGGCAGCCTTAACCCAGGGTGTTAACAAACATGATGGCAGGCTGCTTTGGCCTGCGCTGTCATGCTTTGGCCCAGATCTGATCTGCACCTTTGTTCAGGCGCTGCCAGATGCTGATCCAGGATTGAACTGGACCTGATCTGTGATCCCGGAGACCTCCAGGGTAACATCCCAGGCTATGGTCTGCCCAATCACGCCACAGTGGGCTATCACATTTGTTGTGGTCTACCGTGACCCGGCCTGGATCAGGTGCGCCATGGCCAGCCACCATGGAGGCCATCATTGGTCACCATGGCTGACCATCATGGTGGGGGTGCTGGACAGGGCGCTGGGCTTTGTGCATCTCTTTGCTCTCCCTGGTGGCCTGGTCACTGGGATGTTTGTTCAGTGGCTCAACCCAGTCTGGACTGTGTAGACAGTAGCTTCCTGACCCTGGCTGAGTCGTGAAGGTGGTCCTCTGCTGTCACATTGTGGTGGGAGCTCCAACAGCAGCCTGGCTGCCCCGGAGGGTGGCCATCTGTCTTCCCAGCTACCTGTGCTGGCCCCGCAGTGTGGCAGCTGCACTTGCCCACCACAGGGCTGCATGGGGATTGGGCCCCCGCAGCTCATATGGCTGCACCCATGGTATCTTTAGCTTCATTTCTCTCTCTTTGGCTGACTGGAACATTTAAAAATGTTTTTATATCTGAAGCAAGTGCTTCAGAGATATGTCCTCGGTGATGCAAAGAGAGAGCATGTGGAGCAAGGTGCTATTCAGCATTGGCCTGTTACCCTCCGTCTTCATAATTTACCTATTTATAAAATCATTCAGAGAATTTCTCATGTATTAGTGCTTTACATCCTTACGTAGTTAATCCTCGCAACAGCCCAGTGAGGTAGGTCACTATTATTCCAATTTTACAGATGGGGAACTGAGACTGAGAAAAAACAACTTGCCCAAAACTACCCAGTGAGTTCAGGGCTAAGAAAGGATTTGAGCTCTGGTCTCTGGGGTCCAAGGCTAAACTTTATCTACTAGGCTATTATTATTATTATTAAAAAACATTTATATAGCGCCAGCAGTGTACCTGGCACTTTACAAAGTAATACAATAGACACGGTCCCTGCCCCTAGGGCTTACAATCTGAGAGACAGGAGCTGGGGAAGAGAGTTAGGAAGGGGAACAGAGGGCGAGACAAGGGGTCTAACATTCATGAAGATGCGAGGTCTCAAGTGCACGTACTTGGCTTGGTTACGATGAGAATGACAGCAGGCAGGTCCATGTTGCAAGGATAAGGGTAAACCGATCGTAGGTATAGGAATAGTGGCTCAGCAGGATAAAGAGTCAGACAGAGCAGAGCGAAAGAGGTGAGTTTTAAGGAGAGATTTGAAGGTATGAAGGGAGGGGGCAAGGCGGATGTGGACAGGGAGGGAGTTCCAGGCATGGGGGGCAGCAAGTGAGAAGGGACGAAGGCGCTTAGGGGAGCAGGGAAGGCGTGGAAGGGTGAGAGAAGGGACAGAGGAGGAGCGAAGTGCACGGGCTGGAGTATGGAGGGCGATAAGTGCAGAGAGGTAGGGGGGAGCAAGGTTGTGAAGAGCTTTATAGGTGAAGACTAGGAGCTTGTGCAGGATTCGTTCAGGAAGGGGAAGCCAGTGAAGCGAAGAGAGGAGGGGCTGCACATGGTCGAAGCGACTGGCGAGGTAGATGACCCTGGCAGCAGAGTTTTGGACAGAGATGAGGGGAGAAAGGTGAGACCGGGGAAGGCCAGTGAGAAGGAGGTTACAGTAATCGAGGCGAGAGATGACCAGAGCATGAACAAGAGTTTTGGCAGACGAGACAGAGAGAAAAGGGCGAATCTTAGCAATGTTATGGAGGGAGAAGCGACAGGATTTAGCAACAGAGTCAATGTAGGGTTTAAAAGAAAGGGGTGAGTCAAAGATGAAGCCTAGGCTACGGGCTTGGGGGACAGGCAGGATGGTGACTCCATCAATAGTTATTGACAGTGAGGAAGGAGAGGAAGGATGAGGGGGGAAGATAAGGAGTTCAGTTTTAGCCATGTTGAGTTTGAGTTGACGTTGAGACATCCAGGTAGAGATGTCAGAGAGACAGTTGATGAGACGAGCTTGAACAGAGGGAGAGGCTACAATGACTTTCCCTATTCGCATGCATTTCCATTCTCCCGCTGTTTCTGTATCTTGTCTTTTTGTTGACATGGATTTACCTGAGATGATCCAGTTATCAGTTTACAAATGGATACCTTCAAGCCTTCTCTTCACTATCCATTTAAAATATATATATATATATATATTTATTTATTTTAAAAGCATGCAACAGGATGATTTATTTAGGGAAAATAAACTAGAATAGTACACATCATCTTGGATAAAGAGAACTCAAACATCAAAAGCTTTTTTCATCTGCCATGTCTCCCCAAGGCTCCCATAGTATTAAGTGCTTTCTCAGCAGAAAGTTGCTTTGAGGAGAGATCTTTTCTCTAAATAAATTGGGCACATAAAACTGGGTGGTGTCATTTAAGTGGAATATTTCTTAATACCCTCTTAAATCATGAAGTTGTTAGTTGACTTCTAATTTGAAATTTAAGGTAATTTCAGACGTTACGGTACCACACTCAACCACGGTGAAACCCCCGTGGTGGTGGATGGTCCGGAAACGTGTGTTTGCACACCGCCAGATGTTTACCATGGTGAACCACCGGCGGTGAGCAAAATAACCATACTTTCAAGGATGGTATGGGCACTATCTCCGAAAGCGTGGTCAAAGTGATTCCCACCGGGGATGAACACCCAGCAGGAATCACTTTTTGTCGCAACAGACGTGACGTTACCACGCTCAACCATGGTGGGATTCACCATGGTTGAGCATGGTAACGTCTTGTCTGGCCCCTGACCATGGCCCGGAATCAGCGGCCATGCTCGCCGCCGATTCCAGGCTGTGGTCAATACCCTGGGGGGCGGGCAGGCGCCACGGCCACATTGGCCACGGCGCCTGCTCATCTCCCGGAGGGCAGGCAGCCTCGGGAGCATGAGGGGGCGGGGCTGTGTGGCTGCACGTTGCGCGGCGCAGTCCCGTCCTCTCCCCGATTCCCCGGCGGAATCTGCCAGCTCATTTGTTGACGGGCCGGTCAGAATCCGCTGGGGAATCAATAGGGTGATTCCATGACATCTGAAATCACTCTTAGTTGTTCGAAGGTGTGGTTGCACCAAAGTAACTGTGCTGCTGATGCTGTTAATGAAAACATGTGCCTGCTTAACTTCATGTATACTCTATTTCAATAATATAAGCAATTTCTAAAGCTTTCTGTCTTTTCCTGTTATTTTTAAGCACTACACAAAACCATAAACACAACCATATGTCACAGTAAGGTTCTGCTGCTGCTGCAGACTGGTTTGGAACTGGCTTTCTTGCTTTTATTTTCACCACCGACTTCCATTTCTAGTTGGTGATATGTATTCCTTCTTCCATTGTCCTTATTCAGCTGGTTTTGAGCTGCTGAGGGTTACCATACCAGAGCAAAGCTGGAAGAAGAGTCAGCAAATGACTTCAAGCACAACAGTGATTCATAATGCAGCTTTGTATTCTTTGTTCTTTTCTCACGGCTGCTCTAACCAATGGGCCCACCTAACAGGAGCTATTTTTAGAGGTAGAGGGCAAGTGCAACTCCACAAGAGCAGCAGGAGCAAGGTTGACATGTGGGCATACCCTGCATGAGCCGCTGCCTTGCAAATCATGCATAGTGAGAGAAGTATTTGGATGGCAGGATAAAGGGGAGGGAATCGGGGATGGAAGACAAGAAGCAGGTTTGCGAGGAGACTTGGAATAGGGAACAGACCCAGCCACTAAGAGCTGGTTTCGTTAACCACAATTCAGTGTCCAGGAAGTTTAATCTCAAACAAGGATAGAGCTTTAACTCTTGCCAAGAGCTTCTATTGTAAGGAAGTGCTGATTCAGCGCATACCATGAAGGCCTGAACTCTACCCAGTTTCCAGCCAGTTCCACTTAGGGTGAAAACAGACATGAAGCTAACCACCCTTTAACCACCCTTGGTGGTTATTTATGCATGTTTCAGGGCTGTATTGGTGCCCTGTATTGGTGCCCTTTAACCAAGGGTGGTTAAAGGGTGGTTAGCGCCATGTCTGTTTTCACCCATAGTTCTTGAACTATGGTTGGCTCCTACAGACATGTCTGTATAGAGGAAGCTGTGGTTGCTTTACTTTTATGAAACCCAGAGCAACTTTCCATTGTGGATCTGTGTGCAAACATGTCTACTCTGATGGGAGCTGGTGTAGACCGTGAGATGAATACAAGCTTTATTCATTCTTTATCTGTAGTTACATTCTAAAGGATCAGACACTAATGTCATGCATTTATTTATTTTATTTGACCAAAGGAAACAAAAGAAAATGCAACCTAATCTGAACATTCCACTAGTCATCATGGATTGATCACACAGATATAATTCTAAATCTAATTTAAATTGCATTCTATGAATGGTAGAAAACGCCTGGGTCATGTGTCACAGCTTGGTATGGAATAACACAGGTTTATCCTTTCATAAAGTTTAAGACTTTTTTTAGGAAAAGATAAACAGCTTTGTTAGCAGGCTTTAACTGATTCCTTGGTTCACACACAGAATTTCTCTTTACTTCATACTCAGTCATTTCTTTTCACCTAATTAAAAGTACAGAAATTCTAACTTGTTCAATAACAGCCCCAGACCTTGAAAGAATTCCATATGTAGAGCTCCCTGAATCTGGAGGCAAGGAGAGTTAGAAGTTGGCATAATTGGGCCCCAAATTTACTTTTGTTATTTCTTTGCAGACATTTATATCAGAGTTTTCCAAATGGTGGGGTCATGTCCTCAATGAGGTCACACCCTCTGTAGGTGGGGGTCACAATTCCTATAGATATTTTATATTCTCCACAGAACATTCTCTGGCATCATGGGATTATATTTAAGTCTCGAAGAAGGGTCACACAGGAAAAAGAGTTGTGGTACTAATTCACAAAGTGATATTCAAAACCCCCACCTACTTAGCAGCACAGCTAACTTTGTGACAGTAGTTGCTCAGAAACAAAGCAGCTCAGCCAATCAAATTAATGACATCATGGCTGCCAAGCCTTTCTGGGAGGGATGTGAGGAAAGAGAGAAGAAGATTCCATTTTCAACCATTGTTAAAATAAATGGCATGCGTTAAAATTAGCAGTAGGTAAACTGTTTCATTTCAGAGAGAATGTGGCTTGGATTGTTTCCAACTGTCTTGGATCATTAAATGAAATGGTTTCATTTCAAATAGAATCTGGCTTGGATCGTTGCCCATCCCTCAAAGCAAGCTTAAGCCAAGCATTCCATAAAGATACAAAAGCCATACACTTGTTATACATGTATAGTGTACTAATTAGATGCATATACATTGGTTAGCTCAGGGATTAGAAAACTAGGTACTTCACATCTGGAAGCTTAATGTTAAAAATAAGTATGATTGGGAGGAATATTGCCCATGCAGGCAGTCCCACTGGTGTGAGAGCCCAGAATAAATAAGCACTATTTCCTGTCTAAGTTTACAGAAGACACTAATGCATGCTGGATGGGCAACATATCATGCATAACAGCTTATGCCTGCTCTGCCAGGTGAAGAAAGTATATACAGTTAGTAGTATCAAGCTAGCACCAGTTAGGATAGAAAAACATGTAATGGCAGCCCGACCTGGCCCATGGAGGAAAAGAGTGGCGGACACAGTCCAGGCTGGGTCAGGATGGCAAACAAACGTGCCCACCATCCCACAACCCGCATGGCCCAGGGAGGGCAGGGAGAACCACAAATGTGCAGCCAGCCTGGCCCCATGATGCATCCAGCACCCCGTCCCCCACAACGATGGGCAGCCATGGTAGCCAATGACGGCCAGCAATGGTGGCCCTGACCTGTGGTGGTATGCTGGCCCAGGAACAGATGTGATAGCCTGTTGTGGCCTGCTTTGGACCAGTTGGGTGGGCCTTACCCCAGGCTGTGAGCTCCTCAGATGTTTTCCGAGGTCGGAGCCCAGGCTAGCCTCCGGCACAGCCTGGGGCAATCCCGGGTCAACATCTAGCAGTGCCTGAACAGTGCACACACATGCAGGTGAGGTCCAGGCCACAGCCTGCTATTGTCACATCTGTTTTTACCCTTAGAAACCTCCAACACTTTATCTTTCTTTGCTTGGGAATAGGTCATCCTGAAATCATGTGCTAGGGAGAGAAGTCAGTTCTGCTGGCAGCAGCTAGACACCATTCTGTGGATGTGCACTTTTAAAAGGTATATGCAAGCAAGCTGTTGCATACACAGCACAAAGCACACAAAAAAATTGGTGAATTGGATGGGTACCTTTGCTTGATCCCAAATGAGCCAATCTGTAGTGCTTCTGGGACATGACTGTGAGTTAACTTATGCAAATGCAAAATTTAATACATGCACATCTTGGGGAGCGTGAAAGACAAAGGATGTGCATGAAATAAACCAGATACATTGTTCATCACCACCAGACTGCATCTGAGTGCTACATGCCTTTTGCACTGCCTCTTCTTCCTAGAGCTGCATAAGTAAAGTTACTCTTATTGGCTTGCCTTTACCACTCATGAAAATCTAGGAAGGTCTCATAGCCAGGGATCTCTCTCCTACTTTACAAACCTGGCATTTTCCCCTCACAGGACCCATTCTCCCCCTCTAGACTCTATCCCCAACATGCCCTGAATTTCTCAACATCTCTGTTGAGAAATGTCTCTTAGAGAGAAATCTGGTGGCTTTCTATACCATTCTCCTTCCAAACCCAGAAACATGAAGTGACCCTTTCCCCATACCAGTCCTTCAAATCTTGCAATATAATGTATTCATTTTGTATGATGGGGATGGCGATTCCTTTTCCTAGCCACTTTCACAGGCATAAGGAACACTGAGAGAGGTTATAGCTTAGGCCTGAAATGCATATTTGGTGCAGATCCTAAATTCAACAAATTTGGTGGATTCATTTCTGTTTAAAGGAAATGAATAGGAAGTGGTATTCATTTCTTGCTTTATTTGTGGTTCCAAATTTGTGATTCCAAATGTTCATGTTGGTTACTTTGTATTTGTTTGGTACTGATACGAATGAAGTATCAAATACCGAAGCACAAATGGAATACATGAAGTAACCAAAATACCAAAACTAAAAAGAGTCCCCACAAGGGCCTCCCATGCATGGGGTCCATGGATAAACTTGAAATGACAAGATGAGTGTGAGAAGCAGTGACACAGGGTGCAGCCACATGAGAGGCTACCATGCTTTAGGTAGTAGTCATACCCCACTCTGGGCAGCTGGGCTACACAATGCAGTGCATTGTATGGCTGGTGGCTGCCAGATGTTCCCCCTACCTCTGGGAAGGGGTTACATTGGGGTAAGGCTTCCAGGGGGGAGGGGCAACTCATGTGACAGGGCACACTTGCCCCTCCAGGTGAGATGTACCACTGTGGAGGTGTGAACGATGGGCTCTAGTGTCTGTTGCGTGTGGCTACATTACGGCTGTGGGTGAGCTCTCAGTCCCACTGGACTGATCAGGGGAGGGGAAGTCTAGAGGAGTGCGCATGTGCCCCTCCCCTCACCCCAACAAACAGCTGATCAGGGGAGCAGAGCAAAGGAGCATGCATGGACACTCCTCTGGGCCCCTCCTCCCCCGATCAGCTGATTGTTGGGGTGGGGAAAAGGGCATGCCCTTCTCTGGGCTTCCTCTCCCCCAATCAGCTGAGTGTCAGGTAGGTCAGGTGGGTGGGGAGCCTGCACTCCACTTTTCCCAGACTCCCGTCTCCCCAATCCATCTGACTGACAGCTGATTGGGGGGGAAGGGTGTGTGAGAAGAAACATACACTTTTCCCAGGCTCCCCTTCCCCATCAGCTGTCGGGGGGGGGGGAACATGCACCCTCCTCCGCCCCCACAACAGTGAAGTGGGCAGTGGAACTGATCCTGCACTGTGTGGCTGGTTCCCCGCGCTTTCCCCACAGTGTGGTGGTGGCGATTGGTCACCTGGGGGCACACAGGAATTGGGCCGTCAGTGCCCGTGTGGCTACACCCATAGAATGCAGGCCCACAGAGCCTCGGACACAGAGATCCCTTGCCTCTGACTGTGGCAATTCCATAAAGGGCTCCAACACATAGGGGTCATGACTAAACTAGAAATAATAAAATACACGTAACACACGGGACTGTACTGCAGGGAGCCCGGTTGTCGGAAGGGGATGTCATGTTTAATTGAACATCTAAAATTAATTACAGTAACATTTCCCTTTTTTTAAATGTATGAGTCTGTGTGTCTGTCAAACTGTCCTATATTAAGAGGACTATTTCTCATGCAGTCCCAACTTCCTAAATCTAGCACTAATATTGTCCACTTATGACACAACTCCTTTCTAAATAGTTCTGATTTTACAATGAGCGTATGCCAAAGATTTGTTTTAAAAGCAATGAAGAGCAGTAAAACTGACCTGTAAAATACTGTCTAAGGACAGTATTTTACCCCATGTATCTAGGGTGGCCAGATATGCAAATTGTACATGACACTTATGAGAAATACAGGTTGCAGGACTGTACTGGAGCCAATGCAACACTGTAAAATGTATTTTTCATAAGTGCCCTCTAGTATCATGGCCCCTTTACATGTAGGGGCCATGTAAAGAGGACACTTATTAAAAATACATATTGCAGGGCTGCATTGGTTCCAGTGCAACTCTGCACCATGTATTTTTAATGTGTCCTCTTTTAAAGGGGAGGTATGGCCACCCTACCTACATGTATCTAGCAATGTTGCAGATTATATAGTATGTATACTCATTGGGCAATATGGTAAAAGATTTAAACAAAGGCAAGTCTTTGGTTTATCCTAAATATGCATATATAAGAACAAAGCTTTATTGGCTTTGACTAAATTTGTGACCAGCCTGTGGAAATGTTTACATCACAGTAAACTTAAAATACTTTTGGCCCTTGTGGCATCTAGGTGTGCTGTGCAGCTTGAAGAATCAGCTGCAGTTCCTGCAAATTTTCTTTACAAGAGGCTAGTGTCAGGTGTCAGGATTTGGCCTGTGGGCCAAATCCAGTCTGTGGCTCTTTTTAATTTGGCCCCTTTACAATGCCTGTGGATTCAGTCCTTCCCCTCAGATAAAGAGTGGGCTGAAGGGAAAGGAGCAGAGATGATGGCGTCGACTCAAGGGCAGGGGATGAATCCATGACACAGATAAGCATCCGCACTCCTCGACTAAATTGTGACTATTAGACGGGACTGCAGGACACTGCGACAGGGACTGAGTCAGCACATCAGGACATGGCCACTGCCTTAGAGGGCTGTGCTTTGTGACTCTGAGGAAGCACTACCTGAGAAGAGTTTTAATACAGTTCACTAGTAGTTAAAAAGCAGTTAGTTAAACTATTACAGCATTCCTGACAGGGTGGCTGGTAGCTAGCTGAGCTCTAGTTCCTCCTAAAAACCTGCCTTTTCTATCAGATTTTTTCTAGCATTTTGCCTCATATGTTGTTCATTGCCCCCGCACCCCGGAAGAAGACACACACAAATTTAGTTGGGGTAAAGGCCACACACTTTATTGACACATTTAAACAGTCGGGGAGGGGGATACTCCCTCTTGGGTCCAGTCTAAACTATGCTTTTGCCTAATAATTACAGAAGATATAGGCGGCCCAATGTCCATCAGTGCCGCTAACTTTGTGTGAACTAGGTCACTCTCACTCCAGCCACCTGGCTGGTCGGGGAGGTCAAGCCCTCTCATGACCAAGTAGGAGGAAAGCAGTGGCTTGAATAAAAGGGGGCCATCCCTGTCCTCCAATGTCCAGCTCACCCCTCCCTCCTAAGCCTGGGTTGAAACTGACCACCCCTGCTCTAGCTTCACCCCTGCTCCATCTCTTAAGGAGATGACTTACTACACAACTAACTAATTCTAACACAACACCTTCGAAAACCCCTGGACCCTCGCGGTGTCCTCCATGTGCATCTGCCACCCCACTCGCTCACCACAAGATGGCGCCCCATCAAGTCCCGCATCGCGAGACTTGCCCGCCCAACATCCTCTTTTCTCGAGTGCATCCTCGTCACTCTGATGGGGGGTGGGGCAAAACCCGCTCCCTCTTATGCCACCCCCATCCCCGATGAGGAAGGGGGTAGGTGGGAGCGCGAGTTGCCCCCACACCTCCGAAGAAGACACACACAAACGTAGTTGGAGTAAAGGGAGATCCTTTATTGACTCATTTAAACAGTCAGGGAGAGGGATACTCCCTCCTGGGTCTAGCCTAAACTATGCTTTTGCCTAATAACTACAGAAGATAACTAAGTTGCCCGATGTCCATCAGTGCCACCAACTTTGTGCGAACTAGGTCACTCTCACTCCAGCCACCTGGCTGGTAGGGAAGGTCAAGCCCTCTCATGACCAAGTAGGAGGGAGGCGGTGGCTGGAATAAAAGGGAGCCGTCCCTGTCCCCCGATGTCCAGCTCACCCCTCCTTCCTAAGCCTGGGTTGAAGCTGGCTGCCCCTGCTCTAGCTTCACCCTTGCTCCATCTCTTAAGGAGATGACTTACTACACAACTAACTAATTCTAACACAACACCTTCGAAAACCCCTGGACCCTGACACAATAAACCACCAGCGCTTAGTTTGGCTGGTTTGAGATCCCCAACTCCGACCTTAAATCACCTGCTCTAACTTTTTTTTTCAGAACCGACAGACATATTTGTGTGCCCTCCTCTGAAAGGTGGACCCCATCTGGTCTGTACAGCTCAGGATGAGAAAAACAAATTCTGTCATGGAGAATGGTGTCCCTGCCTTGTGCAAGGACCAACTTCCCCAGAGTCTTCCTCTGGACTCTGTCCACCTTACCTGGCTGTAGTGCGTTGGACCACCTTATCCTTTCTATTATATTGGTCCAAATCAGTTTGGAAGCAGGAAGGAGGCGGTTGACCTCCGACAAATCCCTCTTGACTCTAACCACTAGCTCTAAACCTGACATCTCGGGGATGTTATTCTCACCCAAGTGTGTCACTATGATATCGGGCTGCCGCCCAGCCATAGCCTCATGAATGAGCGGCATCAGCTGCTCCCACCTTATGCCACACCTAGCTTTCCACAATACGTCGGCCTTGTTGCTGAGACCCAACTGGGTGCCCCAGTGTGAGCAGCCAGTGGCTTTTCCTGCCCAATAAACAATGCTTTGACCTGTTATCCAAACTAGCTTTCGGCGACCACAGTGACTGGGTCCTGCAGATGAGAGAAACAGGCTGTGGTTAGAAATGAATAAGGATCTCAATAAGTCAACTGTCTCACATGCCGAGTGCTGCTGCATAGCTAGCCGCCCCTATCCTAAAGGAGTGTGATGCAAACCTATGAGCCGGCAATTTTGCCTTGCTAAGAGTCTGGTACAGGACGGCTGAAAACTGATGATGCGTTAATGCCACACTATCCTTGTGAATGAGGAAAGGGCCATGAGGGGGGGCGTATAGCGCAGTATCTAGTGACCGAAGTGACTGGGCACAACACGAAGGCATCTGCCTTGCAGAGCTTGACCCAGTGACCCCGCTGCTCTTGATCAGTTTTGGATGCTCTCAAGTGTATGGAGATGGATTATTGGGTTACGGATACCCGTCTTGATGCAGTCACCAGCTCGGAAACCCTAAATGCCCCATAAAATGCTAATTTATAAGTGGCGTCAAACAACTGGACCTCAAACTCGTCAAAACGCACCCCTGGGAGCTCGCCGGTTATGGACACAAGGATTTCAGGGGTGATGGGTAGCCTACTGACTCCTATCCCTTACTTGCTCTAAACTCCTGGAACTCTGCGAATGCTTTGTGGTATGCCCAACTTGTGCTGGGGGCTAGGGGCCCCTGAACAGACTAATACAGCTCAACCGTCCAATGTTCCACATGTCCGCCGGGAAGGGTTCCGGCTCCTCGCTGGCTCTCAGTGCCAATAGACAGAAGCAATCAGTCTGTTGGCAAGAAAGTGCGTTGGCTATGCCATTGTTGATTCCTGGTACATACCAGGTAGATGCCTGTCTGCCAGTGTTCATACTGTACTCTCTAGTGCCTCCATATGACCTGAGAAGTCCTGTAGTCATTCCAGGATCTCCAATGCTCCATCCCACCTCCATCGTTGCCTGGGGGGCATAGCTCTGCACCTACCAGAAGACAAGTCATGCCTCCCCCCTCCCACTGAGGTGGGGAGGGGGTGCTGGGCAGTCTAGGCCACCAGTGAGGTGGGGTATCACGCCACCTCCTGGCAGTGGTGGCTGGGGGAGATCCCCGCTCATGCCGCAGGGGGATTAGTGCCCTTGCGGCCCGTTCCTTGCTGTTCTGCTAGGGTGAGATGGTGAGCTGGGCTGCCGGTGTGGAGGGCTATCCTGCCACCTCCTCGAAGCTGGCGGAGGGGAGACCCCCCCACCTGGAGAGTGGGGGGGTTGGTGCCTGCTCCTCTCTCTCAACACTGTCCCAATACCTGGCTGCAGGGCCGGCCCCAGGCATGTGCCACATGTGCGGCCGCACATGGCCCCACTGACAGCTGGGGCCCCGCACTTGCCTGGCTGGGCAGCAGGCTGCAGCCAGCTTCTCCCCCAGAAAGTGATTCTTCCTCCCCTCCCTGGCTCCAGACCCCATCCCTCACCTGCCTCTGCCTTCTAGTAATGCTGCAGCAGCAGCAGCCAGGACACTGGATCGGGCTGGGAGATAAGGCTGTTTACAAACAGCCCCTCCCCACTGTGCTGATCAGAAGGTTGCTACCTTGTAAAGAAGGTTCTTCGAGATGGCTCAAAATATTCTCACAACTGGGTTGTGTGCTCTCACCCTGTTCAAATAATAGACCACATGATGGTCTTGAGCTCCTCTGGTATAAAAAGAACCCTCCCCCTCTGAATGACAGTTCCTTTCAACCCTTTCTAGAAATATAAGAAAA
>QEPC01004757.1:506272-522221 GCA_003113815.1 Sphenodon punctatus
TATTATTATTATTATTATTTTATTAGCATTTATATAGCGCAAGCAATGTACCTGGCGCTTTACAAAGAATAAGATAGACACGGTCCCTGCCCGAGAGCTTTCAATCTTCACTTTCAACTTCTTGAATGTACCCTGATCTCTTTTTACCGTCACATCCCACTTGTCTCTTCTTTGTCCATCCTAGGTTGTAAGCCCTTCAGGGCAGAGACCTTGCTGGCTGTGCTATATAAATAATAATATGTTCTATTTCTTACTGTGTGTCTGTATCATCTCTCTCTTAGCTTAGTTAGAAAATGAGGGAGGTATTCTCAGTTCTTTACCTTGCAGATGAGGGTACTAGTTGAGAGGGAAAATACTTTGTGAAGTGCTCCAAGAGACATGGGGCAGAGTGTGCGCTATATAAATAAAATATATTTAATTTATAATTAATTTATAATTGAATTAATTTATAAATAAAAGGTGAGGTGTATAGAAATGCAGTCAGTGAAGATTAAATTCCAGCTCGCAATCAATTTTTTCCCTCTCCCTGGAGAGTATTCTCCAAGGTTACATGAGATCTTTGGCTGGAGAGTCTCCCTTTCCAAAGTAGGACTTTGATCTCTGCAAGCATGACTGAGAATCAGTGTTTGAGGCAGGACTGTCCCATGTCAGTCAGGACTGTTGAGAGGTTTTTAATAAGCCTAGCAATATTTCAAACATAAACCTGAGAGGGAAGGATGAAGCCCTTCTAATGTACAAAATGGCGTGATGCACATACTCATTTCCTGTAATACTGGAATGTCTCTTTTATATTAGATGACAACTAAACAGCAATGAAAGGACCAATGAATCAGGAAAAGCTAACGCTAGGAGGATGCTCTTAGTTATATTTATAAGTAAACAGAATTATTTTGTGGTTAGCTCTGGATGGTTCATGAGAAAGACCTCAGCGTATTACTCAATTAACAAATATTTATAACTGAGTAGGTTTTAAATATATTTCACATGGGAGAGTGTTGCAACACTTTTTCTTACTACTTCGAGAGGGTTGCGTTCTTAAAATGCAAACGGCAAAGAAGTTGCCAGTGTCTTATGGCCTAATCAGCTGTGCCAAGTTCTGGCACCTTTAAGTTCTCTCATCTTAATAAAACAAATCCATGTAAATAGCTCTGCCGCACTATTAACCAAGTGCTGGTGATGCTACCAAAAAGATATTTAGTATTTACGCAATCAACAAGCCTGGGTGTCAGTTATGTTTTCACACTGACATGTTTTAAATTACTGCATAACCCTTTTCCAATGGTAGAAAAGTTCCAAACATGGCACTGATGCTGCATTATAAATGCTGGGAGCTTTCACTTCAAAAGCCTAGTGGCAATAATTGCTGCAAATCATCATGCTAAATCTTTCAGAGATCTTGATTCCAGCAAAGCACTGGAGAATTAACTGTGAAGGGTAAGGAAAGGAACAAGAGGAAAGGATAGATACTAGGGTAGAAACACAACAATGTTGCCTTTAGGACAGTTTATGGCAGCATTTCCCAAACCTTTTCTTATGTGACCCCATTTGGAGACTTAAATATAATCCCACAACCCCAGACACTGAGTAACAAAGAAAAGCAAAGTATGTTGAATGTAATTGCTTCCCCATCTACAGATAGGCTGACCCCACTTGGAGTCCTGACTCACGGTCTGTCAGTCTTGTGCTTATGGAATAGTATTTATTTGGTGAGTGTTATTATTATTTGATAAATAGTGATGAAATCAGAAGACTAATATATTCTGTGGAAAAAATATTTTCTCTCCTCTTTCAACTCTTCATTATGCTCTTCATTCATCCAGTTCTTAGGGGTGTCGCTGAGAAGAGGAAAGAGAGAAGTTATTCAATCACTTTCCAAGATCTGCACTGCAATGAAGAAGCATAGCTCACTGGAAGGCACAGAGAAAATCTACATTCTGGCTTCCTGACCCAAAGACCATTAAGACTGCCACCAATCTAAGGGACCTATATTTTTGTTTCAGAAATTAAAGCAAAATGAAGAGATGTGTGCTGGACCTGGTTAGTAGAGCAGACATGCTTAATTTACTCAATTATAACATAGATTTTTCATGGATCCCACACCCTTTGTCCAATGAAGTAGTGTGCTGAGTGCTGCATTAATGAGATATGACATCTCCTTTGGCAAAAAAGGTGTCAGAATGTTCAGCCAATTGAGTGATCTGATTAGCTTAAGGTGCTTTGGAAAAGTAGCCACCCGTATCTCAAAAGTACTGAGGCAGGACTCACAAAGTGTAACTAAGAAAGCTGCCACTGTCGTAATCGCCCCATTCCCAGTGGGTGTCACTATAACAGGGGAACAATCAAACCTTTGTCATAAAACAGGTTGGTACATTTGATAGCAGCATAGTCTTCTTGGGACAGATAAGGATGGAAGGTTTTTTGGCAGTACTTCCTGATGTTATTGACTAATAAGTATGCTATTTAAAATCAGTCTCATTAACCATTTTCTTAGAGATATTTTAGGGGGGGAAGCTCATTTCAAAAAGATTCTCCCCCCCCCACACCCAATCTTATTATCCTTATGGATTTTGCACATAATGCTATGGAAAAACAATATGCCTAAGGATGTTCAGTTAAATCTCCAGTCTTGAAAGTGATCTAAATATAAAGTTGTCTTTTGTATACTCATGAGGCCTGCAGTGTTTACTGGCAATCAGTTTATAGAATCCCTGAGCCGGAAGGTCTATTTCTTGCACCTGGACCCATTGCAACCTAGCTGTGCCCCTGACTTTAAAAGTTGTCTAGTTCAACCCCTGCTTGGATGCAGAATGACTACAGTGACAACATCCCCGACAAATGGGTTGTCCAGCCTCTTTTTGAAAACCTCTAGCAATTGAGAGCCCACGACCCTCCTAGGCAACTCATTCCATTGCCAAACAGCTCTAAATTTTAGAATTTTTTCCTTTATTATCTAACCCAAATTTACCTCGCTGTAATTTGAGCTCATTATTTCTAGTTCTGCCTTCTGTAGTAATGAGGAACAGTTCTTGGCTATTTTATTTGTGGCAACTCTTTTGGATGTTTGGAGATTGCTATCATGTCTCCCTTTAATCTTCTTTTCGTTAGACTAAGGTTCCTTTGACCTTTTGGCATAAGAATTCCTTTATCATCTTTGTTGCCCTCTTCTGAACCCAATTTGTCCATGGGTACTTTCAGACGTTACGGGCGGCCGGTTCACCACAGCGAACCCCCAGGGGGGGCGAACAGCGCAACCACGCCCGGGGGTTGGAAAACGACCCAAACAGACGTGCCNAATGTACAAAATGGCGTGATGCACATACTCATTTCCTGTAATACTGGAATGTCTCTTTTATATTAGATGACAACTAAACAGCAATGAAAGGACCAATGAATCAGGAAAAGCTAACGCTAGGAGGATGCTCTTAGTTATATTTATAAGTAAACAGAATTATTTTGTGGTTAGCTCTGGATGGTTCATGAGAAAGACCTCAGCGTATTACTCAATTAACAAATATTTATAACTGAGTAGGTTTTAAATATATTTCACATGGGAGAGTGTTGCAACACTTTTTCTTACTACTTCGAGAGGGTTGCGTTCTTAAAATGCAAACGGCAAAGAAGTTGCCAGTGTCTTATGGCCTAATCAGCTGTGCCAAGTTCTGGCACCTTTAAGTTCTCTCATCTTAATAAAACAAATCCATGTAAATAGCTCTGCCGCACTATTAACCAAGTGCTGGTGATGCTACCAAAAAGATATTTAGTATTTACGCAATCAACAAGCCTGGGTGTCAGTTATGTTTTCACACTGACATGTTTTAAATTACTGCATAACCCTTTTTCAATGGTAGAAAAGTTCCAAACATGGCACTGATGCTGCATTATAAATGCTGGGAGCTTTCACTTCAAAAGCCTAGTGGCAATAATTGCTGCAAATCATCATGCTAAATCTTTCAGAGATCTTGCTTCCAGCAAAGCACTGGAGAATTAACTGTGAAGGGTAAGGAAAGGAACAAGAGGAAAGGATAGATACTAGGGTAGAAACACTACAATGTTGCCTTTAGGACAGTTTATGGCAGCATTTCCCAAACCTTTTCTTATGTGACCCCATTTGGAGACTTAAATATAATCCCACAACCCCAGACACTGAGTAACAAAGAAAAGCAAAGTATGTTGAATGTAATTGCTTCCCCATCTACAGATAGGCTGGCCCCACTTGGAGTCCTGACTCACGGTCTGTCAGTCTTGTGCTTATGGAATAGTATTTATTTGGTGAGTGTTATTATTATTTGATAAATAGTGATGAAATCAGAAGACTAATATATTCTGTGGAAAAAATATTTTCTCTCCTCTTTCAACTCTTCATTATGCTCTTCATTCATCCAGTTCTTAGGGGTGTCGCTGAGAAGAGGAAAGAGAGAAGTTATTCAATCACTTTCCAAGATCTGCACTGCAATGAAGAAGCATAGCTCACTGGAAGGCACAGAGAAAATCTACATTCTGGCTTCCTGACCCAAAGACCATTAAGACTGCCACCAATCTAAGGGACCTATATTTTTGTTTCAGAAATTAAAGCAAAATGAAGAGATGTGTGCTGGACCTGGTTAGTAGAGCAGACATGCTTAATTTACTCAATTATAACATAGATTTTTCATGGATCCCACACCCATTGTCCAATGAAGTAGTGTGCTGAGTGCTGCATTAATGAGATATGACATCTCCTTTGGCAAAAAAGGTGTCAGAATGTTCAGCCAATTGAGTGATCTGATTAGCTTAAGGTGCTTTGGAAAAGTAGCCACCCGTATCTCAAAAGTACTGAGGCAGGACTCACAAAGTGTAACTAAGAAAGCTGCCACTGTCGTAATCGCCCCATTCCCAGTGGGTGTCACTATAACAGGGGAACAATCAAACCTTTGTCATAAAACAGGTTGGTACATTTGATAGCAGCATAGTCTTCTTGGGACAGATAAGGATGGAAGGTTTTTTGGCAGTACTTCCTGATGTTATTGACTAATAAGCATGCTATTTAAAATCAGTCTCATTAACCATTTTCTTAGAGATATTTTAGGGGGGGAAGCTCATTTCAAAAAGATTCTCCCCCCCCCACACCCAATCTTATTATCCTTATGGATTTTGCACATAATGCTATGGAAAAACAATATGCCTAAGGATGTTCAGTTAAATCTCCAGTCTTGAAAGTGATCTAAATATAAAGTTGTCTTTTGTATACTCATGAGGCCTGCAGTGTTTACTGGCAATCAGTTTTTAGAATCCCTGAGCCGGAAGGTCTATTTCTTGCACCTGGACCCATTGCAACCTAGCTGTGCCCCTGACTTTAAAAGTTGTCTAGTTCAACCCCTGCTTGGATGCAGAATGACTACAGTAACAACATCCCCGACAAATGGGTTGTCCAGCCTCTTTTTGAAAACCTCTAGCAATTGAGAGACCACGACCCTCCTAGGCAACTCATTCCATTGCCAAACAGCTCTAAATTTTAGAATTTTTTCCTTTATTATCTAACCCAAATTTACCTCGCTGTAATTTGAGCTCATTATTTCTAGTTCTGCCTTCTGTAGTAATGAGGAACAGTTCTTGGCTATTTTATTTGTGGCAACTCTTTTGGATGTTTGGAGATTGCTATCATGTCTCCCTTTAATCTTCTTTTCGTTAGACTAAGGTTCCTTTGACCTTTTGGCATAAGAATTCCTTTATCATCTTTGTTGCCCTCTTCTGAACCCAATTTGTCCATGGGTACTTTCAGACGTTACGGGCGGCCGGTTCACCACAGCGAACCACCAGGGGGGGCGAACAGCGCAACCACGCCCGGGGGTTGGAAAACGACCCAAACAGACGTGCCGGGAACGGGACCACGGCCCGGAACCGGGCCGCACCATCGCGGCCCGTGGCAGCACAACAGACGTGCAGCCGAACCCCCGGCGGGCGCTAAACCCCCACAAGGCACCGGGCAGGGGCGGGACACAGACATGGCCGACTGAGGGCAAACGAAGCCACAAGGCACACAAGGGAACGCCCACACAAGGGAAACGGGAAGGGAGGGGGGAAGAGCGAGAACAGGCTGACAGCCGGCTCACACAGCGGTCCCGCAGCGGGGCACAATGCACGGCCACACGCCCGCGCACACACACACACACACACACACACACACACACACCAGGGAAAGGCCGGGAAGGGGGGAAGGGGCGCCCGGAACACCCCACCCGGAACACCGGCAGGGAGGGGGGGGCACCACCACGGGGCAAGGCACAGACAGCAGCAACCCCCACCCCCACACCACCCCAGTCCAGTCCAGTCCAAGGAGGTGCCCCCACAGGAACAGAGGCAGTCTCGGGGGGGGGGGGCGGACCCCCGGAGCAAGGCACGTTGGGGGCCCCCAAAGCACAGCGAGGCCGGCGGAGGGGCGCCAGGAGGAGGAGGAAGGGGGCCCCACAGTCAAAGGCTGGCACAGGCAGGGCAGCCGGGTCCAGCGGTGCTCCTCCGCAGCACCAGCGACGCTCAGGCAGCACCCACGGAGTCACGGGGATGGAGGGGGCCCAGGACCACGGCCAGGGGCAGCAGCAAGCAGCGAGGCGGGCGGGAGCTCACCGAGGTGGGGTCCGCAGGTCGGGAGCGGCCAGCGGGGACCAGGGCCCCCCCCCGGGCCGGGGCGGGAGCCCACACGGGGGCACCACGCCGGGGGGGGCAGGCCAGCGACGCGGGGCTCACGGGCCGCTGCCGGGGGCCCCGCTGGCCCGAGGGCCCGGGTGGCCCGCCCGGTGGACCAGGTGGGGCCAGTGCAGCATGCCCCGGCGGTACCCCTGCAAGGACATGTAGTGGGCGATCAGGTAGTAGGCCTCGAAGGGATCGGGCATGGTGAGGGCCAGCTGCACATCCACACGCGCCCACACCGCCAACAGGGATGACATCTCCACCGCGGAGGGCTCCGGCACACAGCAGGCAGCAGAAGGGGGCCACGGAAGATGCCCCAGCTCCAGAAGCCGCTGGAACGCCGCCCCACGGGTGCGCTGGTACCCACGGGCCCCGTGAACACAGGAGAAGTAGCTCACGGCCAAGGCAGGGCCACCCTCGGCCAGGCACTCCGAGTAGGCGCCCAGACCACACACCACCAGCGCTGACACGGTCTCCGAGGCGCTCCAGGGCACATGGGCGCACAGCACCTCCGGGATGCGCCCCTCGGGGAAACGAGCCAGCCCCAGGGCCTCCGCATGCAGCCGGCAATCACGGGCGCTCACCACATGGCCAAAGTAACGGAGCCCGGAGCTCAGGCTCTCGTAGGCACCTGCACGGCTCCCCGGCCCGGCCAGGAGCAGCTGCACGGCAGGGGTGTGCCACAGGTCGCACAGAGACATGGTCTCGCGGAAGGCCCAGATATGGGGGGCCCCTTGGGGGCCGGACAGCGGGAGCCCCATGGATGGGCAGCCAGCCATGGTCCAGCACAACAGGGAATGGGACACGGAGCCCGGAGGGCACACAGACTGCCCAGGGCCGGGAGAGGCTCGGCCCGGCCCCCGGGACAGGGAACACGGGCCCGCACCGCAACATTGTAGCACAACAGAGCGAGGCGTAGGGTGCGGGCCCGGCACAGCTGCAGAGAACAACAGCGAGCTCTCTGTCTGCCTAATCGCACCTTCAAGGCCATCCCGCTACAAACAGCGAGGGGAGGGGGCCCGGGGTGCTGGGGGCGGGAGCAGCCGGAACGCACCGGCACAGGGCGCGCGCAGGCCCGCGAGGCCGACCCCCGGGCGGAGCCACCAGCACCGGGCCGCCATAAGCGCTCCCAGCCCCCACCGGGGCCCCAGCACCATGGAGCGCGATAGGGCAGGTGGGAACTGGATGTTCCTCGCGCTCGCGGCTGAGTGGCACCGTGACCACACTGAGCAGCTGTGCCTCCTGACCGAGAGGGTGCACCTGGCCGTCCGCCTGCGCTATGTCCTGGCCCTGCGGGCTGGCGTGCGCCTCCGGGGCCAGCAGGCCCGCAGGAGAGTCCGTGCCCGGCTCAGGGCTCGGCGCCGGGCCTGGGGGGCGTGGCTGGCCGCCTGCCGGAGCCTCACCCGGCCCGCTGCGCTCCGAGGGGCCGCGAGGCGGTTCCGCTGGGCAACGCAGACCCTCCGCCGGGCAGCGCTGCTGGCTATGCCCATAGCGCGGAGCCTATGGGTCACGGAGCGGCCCCAGGCCTGGTGGGAGCGGGCCCAGGCCCACTGGGGGGAGGCCGAGTGGGGGTCCCACTTCCGGATGGGCAAGGCCACCCTGCTGCGCCTAGCGGAGCTCCTCACGCCCTGGCTGGAGCGGCAGCACACCTCCATGCGGGAGCCCATCCCCATGGTCCAGCGGGTGGCCATAGGGGTCTGGGCCCTCGCAACGCCCGACTCCTGCCGCTCCGTGTCCCAGCACTTCGGGGTGGGGCTCAGCACGGTCGCCTGCATCGTGCGGGATGTGTGCGAGGCTGTGGAGGGCGTGCTCCTCGACAGGACCATCCAGCTCCTGGACCAGGGCGCTGTGATGGCTGGCTTCGCGGCCGGGGGCTTCCCGAACTGCATCGGAGCCGTGGACGGCACACACATCGAGATCCTGCGCCCGGCCGCGGGGGAGGCCCTGGAGTATGTGAACCGGCACGGATACTACTCCCTGCACCTGCAGGGGGTGGTGGACCACCGGGCCCGCTTCATAGACATCTACACGGGCAACTCCGGCCGGAGTCACGACGCCAGGATCATGACCATCTCCCCCTTCTATGCCCGCATGTACCGGGGGGACTTCGCGGACATGGGCATGAGGTGGATCGAGGGGGTTCCCATGCCCCCCTGCATCCTGGGGGACCCCGCCTACCCCCTGACCCGCTGGCTGATGAAGGTCTACCCTGTCCCGAGCACCCCTGCGGAGCAGGTATACAATACCCGCCTGTGTGCCAGCCGGACCGTGGTGGAGCGTGCCTTCGGGGCCCTGAAGCAGCGCTGGAGGAGTATAGCTGGCCGCCTGGACTTCACCGTCCCCACCTCCGCCCTGGTGATCGGTGCCTGCTGCGTTCTGCACAATGTGTGCGAGACCGAGGGGGCGGCCCTGGAGTACCCCGAGCCCCACCGGCCCCCCGGTCCTGTTCCCCTGTACGTGAACGCAGGGAACCCCCGGGAGTACCGGTATGCCAAAAGGATCCGGAACGCCCTTGCAACCCACATCGCCCGGGGGGGCCCGCTGTGAGGGCCTTCCCGCCCCTGGGGGCCCCACCCCCCCTTCCGTGCCAATGCCCCTGTACACGCGGTCCCACAGCCCTGTCCCCCCCACAAACGGGCCGGGGACAACTGTCTATTTACACCACTTTATTGCCCACACAGTTCACACAATCACCCTGTGCCCCCTCCCCACCCCCGTGCCCGTGACCCCGTCCACCACCCGCCCTCATGTGGCCCTCCCCCTCCCCCCCCTTCCCACCATCCCCCCGCGTTTCCTGGGCCGACCCCTCGTGCGGCCGCTTGGGCCCACCGAGCTCTGGGAGCTCCCCTCCCCCCCACTGTCCGTGTCCCCTGCCGTGTCCTGGGCCGGTCCCGGCCCCGGCAGGGGGCCGGGCGGCGGATGGGCAGCTGTGCCCGGTGCCCCGGTCGCGCCCCGGGGGGGCTGGACCCTCCGGAGGCCCGGGGGCACTGGGAGGCGCATGCGAGGGCCCTGGGGCCGGGGGGGCGCCAGGGGCGGCAGGGCTGGGCCCGGGGGCGCCGAGGGGCCCGGCATGGGGACCTGGGCGGGCAGGGCGCCCGGAGGTGCGCCGGCCATCACGTAGGCACACATGGTGCCCGCATGCAGGAGCAGGGAGGTCCCAATGTCGTGGGACCTGTCCATCTTTGCACTGTGCTCCCGCACCATGCCCTGTATGTCCTGCCGGAGGCCCCTGAGCAGCCCCTGCTGCCGCTGGTGCTCCCGGCGCTCCCGCCTCCGCTCCAGGCGCACCTCCGCCTCCAGCCGGCGGTCTGTCTCCAGGGCCTTCTCCATGGACCGCTCTATGGCCGCCTCCATGCGGTCCACGGAGGCGATCATGCGCTCCCCCTGTTCCTCCGCCCTGCGGACGATGTCCTCCGCTTGCTCCTCCCTGCGCCTGCGGACCCGCGCCCGGTACTCCCGCATCCGCTGGGCTGGGGCCGCGGCCGGCGGAGGCGCCGCGCGCGGGGGCTGCCCTGTGGAAATGGGCGGGTGGGTCAGTGCAGGGCCCTGTCCCCTAGCGGGGTCGGGTCCCGGGGCCCCCTGCCCCCCCTCCCCCACTGAGGCCGGAGGCCCCCCTGGGCTGGCGCCCGGGGGGCCCTCCCGCCATCCCAGCCCTCCCGCCTTACCTGGGTCCGGCACCTGCTCTCCTGTGCCCTCCGCGGGGGCCTGCACCGTCTCGCTGGCCCGGTCCTGGGGCTCCCCATGTCCTGCGGGCGGGAGAGGGGGGAGCGGGTGAAGGGGGCTGGTTGTGGCCCCTGCAGCAGGGCCCCCACCCCCGCCCCTGCCACCGGCCCCCTGGTCTTGCCCCCCCCTGCCCTGGGGGCCCGCTTACCCTCTATGTCCGTCTCCGAGCCTTCGGAGCCCGGCGCCTCACCCTGGGAGTGCTCCCCCTGGGACCACTGGCTGAGGGTGGTGAAGGTGCCGACCTCCGACTCCGCCTGGCCGGCCCGGCGTTGGGATGTCTCCGGGCTGCTGCTGGGGGGGGGCCTTGGGGCTTCTGCGGGTCCCGGGTGGTCCTCCTGGGGGTGGGGGTCCCCTGAGCTCGTGTCTACCGGGCGGGCGGCGAGGGGAGGGGGTACCTCGGCCCGCTCCCTGCCCTGGACCACAGCGCTGCCCACCAGGCGTGGGGCAACGATGGAGCCCTTCATGTGAAGGATGCGGTCCAGGGCATCGTAGTAGGGGGCGGTGCGGGCCCCGTGGCCGGAGCGGCTGTTATTGTCCTTGAGGGCCTTGTACCCCCTCTTGAGCTCCTTGGCCTTCGAGCGACACTGGTTGACAGTGCGCTCGTGCCCCGCCGCCTCCATGTCGCGCACGATGTCCCGGTAGACATGCTCGTTGCGCTGGTTTATTGCGAGCTCCACCTGGTACTCGAGGGTCCCCCAGATCCGTATGAAGTCCCGGGTCTCCTGGAGGCCCCACTGTCCCCCTCTGTGATAGGCCTTCCTCCGGCTGGGCCCCTGCTGTTCCTCCTCCCGGTGCAGCTCATGCTGCACCTGCCTCTGCTCCTCCTCCACCTCCTCCTGGGGGTGCGCCTCCGGGGGCCGGGGGCCGGGCTCCTCCTGGGGCTCGTCCGCCCGGGCCGACTTTCGTGTCTGGGGGGGGGAAGGGGGGTGGTTGGTTGCTGGGTGAGGGTGTGGGCCCTCTCGGGGGCCCCCTGCCCCCCTGCCCTCCGCCCGGGGTCCCCCTGCCCCCCTGCCTTCCGCCCGGGGTCCCCCCGGCCCCCTCCACAGGGGGTTCCCCTGTGCCCCCTGTTCCCCTCCCAGTGGGTGCCCTTACCCGTTTCCTGGGTGCCTCCTGTGGGCCTGTTCCGGCCGCTGTCCCCGGGGCGGCGCGACCCGGCTGCAGCTGTGGTTGGTGTTCCCGGGGCGCCTCCCTGGTCGGGTGCTCCCGTGTGCCCCCTTCCTGCACCTGTGCCCCCTCCGCCTGCATCGCTGGGCCTGGCTGCACGTCCTCCGCCTCCTGTCCCGCCGCTGTCGCTGTTCGTGCCTCCGCTCTCTTCCGCTTCCCTCCTCGCTCCATCCCGCCACGCTTGCTTGCTGCTGCTCTCGCTTTAAATCTCCCTCCGGTGTTTGTGTTGGTGCTGGTTGCCTGGCAGCGACGCTGCGTGCCTCGTCCCCGGCCGGGGCTCTTTTTTTTTGGTTCCGCTGGGGGATTGGCGTCCAGACGTTACTTTTGCTTGGTTCCCTGTGGGGGTTCATTTGACCACGCTTCCCGGGACCTTCCCCCGGCTAGCCCGGGAAGCGTGGTTGAAACTGACCCCATGTGGGTATTGAGCGTGATGAACATCTGGCGCGCGCCGTTCAGACGTTCAGGGCCCTTTGGCCCCACGGGGGGGTTCAGGGTGGTTCAGTGTGGTTCAGCGTGATCTCGTAACGTCTGAAATCACCCAATGTCAAAGTACTCCAAGTGAGGTCTGACCAGTACTGAATCGACTGGAATTATTACCTGACTTGGGAACAAAGCTCCAGTTAATGTAGCCTAAAATTGCATTACCTTTTTGACTTATGTTCAGTTTGTGATCAACCACAAACCTTAGATTTTTTTCACAGGTGCTGCTGCCAAGTCAGGTACATTTTGCCCATGTGCATTTGTTTTTTTTCTTCCCTAAATGCTGATCTTTATATTTATTTCAGCTGAATTTCATTTTTCAGTCCAGATATCCAGCCTATCAAGCTTTTAAAAAAATAATCTTATATTTAATATTGTACTTATACATTCACTCTTTCCCTTAAAATGCTTTGTTTACTTTCTGGGGACATTTAACATGACACTAGGTGAATCATTATGAAGTATTGTACCCAGAGCCAGCCTTAGAATTTGTGGGGCCCATGGCAAAGCTAAAATATGGGCTCCCTGGTGGCCCCCTCCCCCTGTCCTCCCGAGGGCACCCTTAGTGGGACCCTAGAGGTGTTTGTGTTGGGGTCCCTGCTGGGAGGGATTGAGGCCATTTCACCCTGCACTGGTGAAAATGGGGACCACTGCGGGGACCCTATAAGTAGAGAAAAGAGCAGGGCCCAGGGGAGTTGCCTCCGGTCACCCTGTGGTAAGGTTGGCCCTGATTGCATCATGCAGGGAGCAATCATACACTCAAATGGAGCAATAGGTCCCCCAATTTGTTCTTGCATGACTCCATTGTAACACTTAAATATTACCCCCAAAATTCCAGGCAGCACCAAATATATGCAAAGTATAATGATAATTAGTTGGGATCACAATGTCATCTGTAGATGCAGTAAGTCCATTTGGGCTCCCAATTCAAAGTTTATCAGGAACATCTGCCCTAGAGAAATGAATAGCCCACCCCCACAACATCTCTAACTTTTAATAAACTAAATGTTTCTTAAACTAAATATTTCTGTGCAACCAGATAGATAGAATTTACCAGTATTTGGCATCCTTCATTGAGAACAGTTTCCTAGCTACAAAGCCAAGCTCCCCAGATCAGAAAGCCAGAGTGAGCCATTAGGATGATCTGATTTTACCTCCACTCAGTTCTCTGCCTTTAAACTTCAGTTCAGTTCAGGGACTAATTATTAGGGGTGTGCACTTCATTCTTGTTATATTGATAACGATAATGAAATTCTTCATTTTTATTATTGTTATTGCAACAACAGTTATGAAGATAAATAATAATGAAATCAATAATGATAACAAAAGTCATTATTGACTTCGTTATTGCCTGGTAGGTGTTTTTTGGAGGGAAATGTGGAGATGGGATGAGGGTGCAGACATCTCAGAGCCAGAAACAGTGTTGAACTCTTGAACTGGGTCTGTGATGGGAGAGGAAGGACCTGATGAATGTAAGCACTGGCCAACGAGCAGCACAAACAGTCCCAGACAGTTGAATGGCACCCCGTGATTATCCCAGTGCCTCCTGCCTCCCAGAACCAATCATGGGGGCTCTGGGGAGGGCACTGCAAACCTTTATGTTGCAGGGCCAGGCTGTTTGACTCTTGTTCTGTGTTAGCTCTTGCTGTGTCAAGTTGCGTTTACAGAACTCTGGTGCTTGCACTAAAAATCTTCCCCAGCCAGCATTGTTATGCCTTACCTTTCCTTATAACCTTTATTTTACCTTTTCCCTTCCCCTTTCTGTCTCCCCATATATATAGATATAGGTTTAGGTATGTATATTAGATAGATATAGATTATAGATATAGATAATATAGATAGTGATTAGAGAGATAAACCCTAAGGTTTTTTCCTTTCCCCTTCCCCTGTCTGTCTCCCCATTCATATTATATATATATATATTAGTTGGATAGATAGATAGGTTAGATAGATATTAGTAGATATGCTAGGTTTTTTTATTATATATATTAGCATTATAGAATAGGAATAGGATAGATACTTAGAACACATAGCAGATAGAAGCTTAATGATACAGATACTTAGATAGGAATGTATTGCATACAGTATAGGTTACTAGGTGTAGGTTAGACATACATATTAGTAATTTTTCATATTGTCATTGTGCACTTATTACTAATGCATTATAATGAGAAAATGCGGAAGGAGTTCAACTTCTGAGAAGTGTGGGGCAGGTGTCTGCTGACACTTCTGCCACTGATGGCAGCCCACAGCAGAAATGATACCAAAAACAAAATCTTCATAGATGCTTGAAATTGATACCGATAACATTGATAACGAAAACTAAATTTTGTTAATAACAATAATGAAAATGACAATTTTTAATAATGAAAAACAAAAAACAACATGGGTCCCTGGTACACTCCACTACTAATCATCAACATAAAGTCAGTCACATGTCAGTACCTTGTTGAATACATGCATTGTTTTGTTCTGGGGAAAATAGAATCCCTTTCAGATGTTATCTCTGAGCTACAAAAGAAAATCTCATTGGGAAATTCAAGTTCTAAAGGAAAAAGAGTTAATGGCTGGTGTTATTCAGCAAAGATAACAGTAGGAAACAATGAAGAATCAGGCTGGTGAAGGTTGAAAGGAGAGTGATGGAGCCAATGAGGGAAGAAGCATCACAGTTTTCCACCTCAACTTTCTGCAGATCTATGTGTCAGTGTTCAGTGCATTTTTGTCAATGGCATTAGTCCATATTGAAGAATAACTGTATTTCATATTTTTTAAAAAAATAAAACACAGTTATGTCAGCATTTTGCAAAACACAAAAGTACAAAATTGCGTAATATTGACTTTATTCTCCACTTCGAACCCATTATGTTTAATTTCTTGTATAGGCAACTTACACTGTAAATTTCAGCTTGACCTAATTTCAATATAGTTGAGACAATGTGACTACTTTTATTGTTATTGCCAAATTTATTGTAGTAGAGGGCTGGAGCTTCAGTCAGGGAGCAGGATTTCATTGTGCTAGGTGCGTAACGGAGGGTGTTTTGACTGTTTTCACATGGGAAGGTTGAGGTGAAAGGTTTGAGATGTTCTGACATGCAAGGGGGTGGGAGGGCAGTTGTGTTATCAGAGCTTAATCTAATTTCTCTTGAAAGGGTTTGTGAGCTCTTTGCATAAATACAGGTTTGCTGTATTTATGGGTAGAAGCTAGAGATGTGCAAATGCGGTTCGGACGTTCGGAGTTTGGATTGATTCAGCCAGTTCAGACGGCCGAACCAAACAGCTGAACCAAACGTGAACAGTTCAGGCTTGTTCGGATGAGTTCGGGTGGCATTTGGGTGGAAAAAACGGGACTGTCAGGCCCAGGGAGAGGGGGGTCATCTGAGGAGGGGTGGAGAGGCTTGGACTAGCAGCCAGCCTGCCCAATCACCATCCCTCTTTTCCTCAGACCACTGGCTTCGCAGTCTGCGATTGGCCACGGGCTAGGCTGCACAGAGCCAATGGTGCTTGTGGTAAGGCGGGCGCAGCAAGTAACAAAAGTCATTGCCCTCCTCCCTTCCAGTTCCTTCTGAGCTAGCCACTGATCCTGTCAACAGGCGTTTTCAGAAGTCTCCCTCTCCCAGCAGGTTGTGTTCTTCCCAGTCCATTGCCATCCTCCTCCTATTTCACCCATTTCCAGACATTTATCTCCATAGTTTCATTTATTTAGATTAGATTAGATAGATTTAGGTGTTATTTTTATTTTTTACCTCTCCCTGTGTTCTTTGTCCCTCCTCTCCCTTGAATCCTTCCCACCTCCCTGTATATATTCCATCCCTGATTCCCTTCCCCTGTTTTTCGATTTATTTAGAGTAGTATTAGATTGATTTGGGTTTCATTTCAGTTTTGTACTCCTCCCTGTGTTGTTTGTTGTGAGCTGTCTGTG
>QEPC01004757.1:530806-541556 GCA_003113815.1 Sphenodon punctatus
CCTCTGCTGTACCATGGGTTCTGTGCCCTGGCAATCCAATGTCTGCTGCTGCTGCCTCTGCTGTGCCATGGGTTCTGTGCCTCGGCAATCCAATGTCCACTTCTGCTGCCTCTGCTGTGCCATAGTTTCTGTGCCCGGGCAATCCCATGTCTGCTGCTGCTGCTGCTACCTCTGCGTGCCATGAGTTCTGTGCCCCGGCAATCCAATATCTGCTGCCTCTGCTGTGCCATGGGTTCTGTGCCCCAGCAATCCAATGTCCGCTTCTGCTGCCTCTGCTGTGTCATGAGTTCTGTGCCCTGGCAATCCAGTGTCTGCTGCTACTGCCACTGCTGCGCCATGGGTTCTGTGTCCTGGCAATCCAATGTCCACTTTTGCTGCCTCTGCTGTGCCATGGGTTCTGTGCTCGGGCAATCCAATGTCTTCTGCTGCTGCTGCTGCTGCTGCCACTGCCTCTGCTGCACCATGGGTTCTGTGCCCCAGCAATCCATTGTCCGCTTCTGCTGCCTCTGTTGTGCCATGGGTTCTGTGCCCCGACAATCCAATGTCTGCTGTTGCTGCTGCCTCTGCTGTACCATGGATTCTGTGCCCAGGCAATCCAACGTCTGCTGCTTCTGGGTCTCAAATGGCCAGACATGCCCCCATGAGCACCCCCAGGGGCCAAGTGCTGAGCCTGCCTGTCTGGGCAACCTGGAGTGCCAAGCCCAAAGCCTTCCCAGTCTCTGCTACTGCTGTGTCTCCAATGGCCTGCCATGTCCCCACAGGCACCCCTGGAGTGCCCCAAGCCTCCAGGCAGCCAAAGTTTCTGAACTTTCAGGGGGGTCCGAACTCCGTGGGACTGAACCCATGAACCCGAACTAAGTTTTCAGGCTGAACGGCCAAACATCCGAACCCCATTCTGTTCACACATCCCTAGTAGAAGCTCCAAAAACATCTGCCATAGCCAAAATGTGTTAGAAAACTGGCCTTGCCTGTTTCTGTCTATAGTTACTTGAACTCATCTGTACTCATGTGGTCTGCATGTTATGATCAAATAAATAAATTTATTTGTAAGAAGTAAATAAATGCACAACTGACATAATTAGCAAATCAAAATGTGTGCATCTGAGGTGCAGATGTTAAATACAGAGCCAGAATGGAAAGGGAGAAGCTCACACAGAGAAGAGTAAAAACACGTGCTTTTGGTGTTTTCTGGGTGGGGCTGCTACTATGTACAACTCTAAGTATTTGTGAGGGTGTGGTAATTGAGATGGTAAATTGGCTCCAGATGGGAGCAGCAAGCTGCTGCTAGCCAACTGGGATGAAACCCCCTATAAATGTTGAGCATAAAGCCTCTGAGAGGAGGACCATCCATCAGGAGACATGAGCACCAATGGGGGCATAGGGAAGAAGTATAGAGCTGCATGGAAAGGGATCACCAAGGAAGGGGACTGGGAGTTCATCTCAGGCTTTCCCAGGTGCAGGGAAGGATGCTAATATCGGGCCCAGGCATATGTGCCCACAGGGCTTATTCTGGAGCTGACTGGCTGGCTACAACAATCAGGCCAAAGGGCTGAAAGGTTGGGAGTCCTGAGAGTGGTTCACCTAAAGCTCAGAAAGAGACTTGCCTACCTCATCTGGAGATAGAGTGGCCATACCTCCCCTTTGGAACCAATGCAGCCCTGCAACATGTATTTTTCATAAGTGTCCCCTTTTAAAGGGGAGGTATGGCTACCCTATCTGGACAGGTTGATCTGTCAAGGAGGACGCAGTAAACAAGACTGTGGAATCTGGAAGGGTAACTGTAATTGTGCACTTTGTAAATAAATAAAAGCTCTTTGTGGAAGAAATGTGCTACCTGCAAACCTGTAATGCTGATCAGAAAATGGAAGGTGGGGAATATTCTTTTATTGCCCAAGGAGAAATAATTAGGAGCAGATTGCGTTAACCGATGAGAGCAAGAGATTTTGGTGAGTGCCTGACTTAAAAGTAAGAGTTCAACAAGATAAATAATAAAAATGTACAAATAGAAGAGCAATTCTAACTGCTTAGTACTTTACCATTAAATATACCCTTCCTTGCCTCTTCCCACTGCTCTCTCCTCCTCTTTGCATCCAACACAAATATTGTCCTCACCTCAAGACTCTTCATGACCTTCCACCTCCCTATCTTAATCTGCCCTCTCTTCTCATCCAGTAACTTTGCTCCTCTTCTGCCGTCACACTCCCCTACCCTAAAGTCTCCTACTCCATAATCTGTTTTCACCCCTTCTCCTGTGCTGCCCACCTTTCTTGGAACAATTACACACTCTGCTCTCTCCCCACAACTGTCAAGTCCCTCCTAAAATCTTACCTCTTCCATTATGCTTTCCCTAGCACCTCACCCCCATACATTGCTCATTTATGTACCTCCTTATACTGCCCTGTTGTTCAGGATCTTCCTCTTCCCCTTGTAAGTTAAGCCTGCATACATGCAACTTCTCAATTTTTTAAAAGTTTCTACGTCTCTCCCTATGTGTCCTGCTCCTTTGTCCCTTTCTTTATCCATCCTAGATTGTAAGCCCCTCAATGCAGGGACCTGTCTCTAATTTCGACTGCTTGACACCAGGCACGTTGCTTGCATCATATAAATAATAATAAATATCTGTAAACCACAACATATGTTTTTTGGGGAAATGGCCATAGGTGAGCATCTGTGCACATTGGGCCCCCTTGTGATGGCAAAAAAACCCTGTTCATAACTACTAAGACTAGTGGAACTCCTAAGACAGGTGGAAATCAATCTGCTTAGAGAGCTGGGAACAGAGAGTAATAATTAATGAGTCAACTTCAAAGTGGGAAGAGATGGCAAGTGTGGTTCTGCAGGGATCAGCCCTGGGTCCTGTGCTATTTGGTGTTTTTGTAATGACTTAGATGGAGGCATGAACAGTACACATAAATTTGCTGATGATACAAAACTTGGGAGAATTGCAAACTCCTTAGTGGGTAGGATCAACATTCAAAAACACATTGATAAATTGGAGATCTAGGCTGAAAACAATAAACTGAAATTCAACAAAGACAAATATAAAATATTGTACTACACAGGAAAGAAAAAACAAATACACTAATATTAGATGGAAAATAACAAGTTAGGCAACAGCACTGCTGAGAAAGATTTGGGGGTTGTAGTGGATCACAGAATGAATATGAGTCAACAGTGCTGTGCTTTTGCAAAAAAAAGTCATGGCAATCATTTTCAGTTGTACAAATGGAAGCATCATATCCAAGTCTCAAAGTTATAGTACCACTATACACATCACGGGCCAACCCCTTTTGGGGTCTGTGTTCAGTTTGGAGCTCCACACTTCAAGAAGGATGTTAACAAACTTGAAAGGATTCAGCGGAGAGCAACTAAGATGATCAAGGGTCTGCAATATGTTTCATGTGAGGAAAGGCTGGCAGCATCAACGATGTTTACCCTATAAGAAGATTAATGGGGGAGGGGCATGTTCACTGTTTTTAAATATTTAAATGGTTGAATTTAAAAAGACATAGAACATTTGTTACTGAATATAGTACAAGACACAATGGTTTTATACTGCAGGAAGATAGGTTTAGGTTATGTATTAGGAAAAACCTAGCGTAGCTAGAGTGAGGGGGCTCAGTTTTGCTCAGGCCCTTTGCAAGTGGCACTGGCTTGAGCCTTGCCAGGCCATTTTCAGAATGTGCAGGGAGAGGGAGTAGTGCCAACATACTGCCCCTGCTCACTTTGACCCTTTTCACATGGGTGCCCCCTCCTCGCACACGTGTGCTGGAGGGGAGGGGGGGGGACACCCATGCAAATGCTGCAGTGAGTGCAAGGGGATGGGTGGGTGCCTGTGGGAACACCGGGGGCAATGGGAGGAGGGTGTGTGCGCGCTTCTGTGCTCCACCCACCTCCACCCATCACCTATGCATGGTGCAACGGGTGCCAATGCCCGATGCTTCATGCATGGAGATGGGTGGAGGTGGGTGGGGGACCATAGGAACACACCCCTAAGCACCACCACCTTGCCGCACACACCCCTGCCATCCCCCCCTGTCCATGTGAAAAGGGCCTTTGAAAAATTTCTAGTGGCACTCAGGCCACTTGCAAAGGGCCTTGCCAAAAGGAAGATTTCAGAGTGGGTGTGGGTAGAGTTCTGGCGACATCCCTGCCCAATCTGAAAACTTCCTTCTCTGCTGTTCCTGAGGAATGGAGGTGGCTCTCTGACAGCCAGGATGGGGCTACCTACGGTCAGCTGAGGGACCCTCCTGTGCGTTCTGTCTGTTATCCTTTTCCGTGGGGAAGGGGTGCATGGGAAGGCGTTCTTGGTTGCTGCCCCCATGTTGTGGAACTCCCTTACCCAGGAGTTTGCTTGACCCCTAGCTATCTTCCGGAGGCGGTGCAAAATGGTTTTATTTGAGAAAGCATTTGGCAGGTAGGGATAGGTTGGGGTTGTGTGCAGTTTTAGGTGGAGTTGCAGAGGAGGATGGGTACTTGAGGGGTGTTTTTATTGTATGAATTTTAACGTATAAAAATGGTTGTTGTTGGTTTTGATTGTGATCCGCCCTGAGCCGTGTGGAAAGGGCGACATAGAAATTAGAAAAACAAATAAATAAATAAAGAAATAAAAAAAATATACTACATTTAAAGGAAGGCCATGGGTGATAGGGAGCTCCCATGGGATTGCCACTGCTTAGGGAGACCCTGACCCATTGCCTTTAGGGGGCCCATAACTGGGACATGAGCCGGGGCCTGCCACAGCCTTGCTATGCCACTGGTCAGACTCATTTAGCAATGAAACAAGCTGCCTAGAGAAGTGTGGTGGTGTAAGATTTAGAAACTACATTTCCCAGCAAACAGTGCTGAGAACAGAAAGCAGGAAATGAATGTGTTTCTGGAATCTCCTTCCCTGGAAGTTTTCAAGAAAAGACTGGACAGACATCTGCCAGGGATGCTTTACATATAGAGCATTCTGCCTCAGGGGAGGAGTTGGACTAGAGCCCTTTTTGCATGGACGCCCCCTCACTCCTCTCGCCCACATGTGCAGGTAGGGAGTGGTGGGGGTGTCTGTGCAATCACCATGGTGGGTGGGTGCATGCGCACTCCTGCGCTCCACCCACCCCCACCCATCGCCCATGCACAGAGCAATGGCAGTCAGATGCTCCGTTTGTGGAGATGGGTGGAGGTGGGTGGGAGCCTGTGCGATGGGCTGCCCATGCACTGCCCGCCGGCCACCACCTCCACCCATCCTCCACGGACCACAGCGCCTCTGTGGTCCATTTGAAAAGGGCCAAAATGATCTGTGATGTCACATTCAACTCTACCTTTTTATTTATTTTATTACTTTAGTTAGTCCTTTATATTGCACATGTGCCTCCCACTGCCATTAATTAAGAGACAGGCCGTGTCCCCAGGAGGTTTACAAACTAGGATGGAAAAAGGAGAGGGGAAGAGAGAGAGAGACAGAGATGATTCTTGTAAATCAACCTCTGCAGAGTTTGGGCCTGGATTTAAGACTTTGTGAGCTAGATCCCAGGGAGATCTGCAGACTGCAGCCAGAGTAGAATGAATAGCTTATAACATCACAGAGGAATAAATACTCTTTGTTTCCAAAGTCCTTTTATTGTAGAATGTTCTAGATTTTCCTCTTGTAAATTGATCAGCCTAGATGTGCATAAATATGCATGTTTGTACTGGTTGACACTACATATCAGCAGATAACATTAATTATAGCTGCTAGTTCCCACTTGCATTTGCATGTGTACAGTTTTTCTTTTCAACACCCAGCTAAGACACAGATTCCAAACATAGACAGGAGAGTGCTACCTAATGAATCATCAACAAAGTTTCTTGGAGCACCTGGACTTTTCTTAGAGATTTCCCCATCCAAATTCTTTACTGAGCAGGCCTAGCCTTGTTTAGTTTATGAGATCTGGCATGATCACAGCCTGAGGTGGTATGGCTGTTAGCCAAGAGTAGCAAGTAATTGGATCTTGCTTACATGGAAGCGCTCATTTGCTGCGAAAACGTGAGGATTACTTTTCTTCAGCTGCTAACTATACCTGGTTCACCAATTTTTCAGAGGAATGTGTTAAAGTTAAATTGTGAGCATAACTTGCCCTGTTACATAAGTGTCTGTTTAATTTTAACTCTGGTTTTTGTTAGGGAATGGAGTGAAATGCAGCCCCCTTGACAATACTAGGCTTATGAAATTGAGGGCCAGTGTGGCAGGCAAAGTAAGATGTAATGAATATTTCTTCAGTGATGTAGCTGCTACATGTACTGGCAGAGGGCAGCTGGCAGGTTTGCTTGCATGGCAAGTAGGTGGCTTTGGAGAAATGATGCTTTTAGAGGCGGGGGGTGAGGGAGGAACTATTTGTAAATAAAATGATCACCTACAGTAATGGGCCATGCAACACATTATCAAAAAGGCCATGTGAGTGTTTCTCCAAAGGATGCTCCTAAGACCACATGGTGATTTCAAGAAATGAGGGGTGGGGGGGGGAAGGAATGAATGAATTAATGAAGTGCAGATTGCTTGGGGAATTGTTCTGAACTCTACACTCTTCTTGACCCTTTTAACATGAGACACACCCACCCATGCCCATGCAGGTCCACTGTGTGGGCATGAGTGGGTGCCACCTGTGTGAATGCCACCGCGGGTGGGTGGGTGTGCGCACACTCCCATGAAACGCACATGCCCACCCACCTCCACCCATTGCCCTCTGACAGAGCAATTGGCCCAAATGGTGATTGCTCTGTGGGGGGTGAGGGGGATCGGTGTGCACCCATGTACACCACCCTCCGCACCACCCACACTACTGCATGCACACCCACCCACCCTGCATCGGCCTGTTTAAAAAGGTCCCTTGTGTAAAACCTGAGCAATTTACCTCTCTAGCTCATGGGGTGTGCCTTTGTGTGTTTAATTAAATACAGAATTCTTAGTCCTCCAGGGTCCCAAAGTGAATCACAGATATACTGGAAGGGAGCAAGATATATTTTAGGAGGATTTCAATAGTTAGAAGCTTGTGGACAGGTCACTTCTCCAAGTTCTCTGCTTAAAACATGGAATTTGGTATTCTTTTGCTCACTCTGGTTTAACTACCTGAAGTTTCTAGGTCATTTCTCTCAAAATTCTCATCTGAAGTACACAACATGTAGAAATGCTCATGCAATGAATGATGCATCATGTCTGCATAGTCCCACCCTTCTACTGGTTCTTCGCATGATGGGGAAATTTTGTCTTGAAAAGTAAAACCAAAGATGAAATAGATCCAAGCACAAGAAGAAAATGACAGCAGTACTGCCTAATGCAACTTTAAGATGGAACTGATTTCCAAGAGAGTTGTATATGAAAAGTGACTATTACTATCTACTTGTATTAATACAACTGTACAAATTAGCACAATGCTAATTGATATACATTGATATACCCTGATTCATATACAAAAGAGCTTCCAGACTCCATTGGGAATTCCATTTACATATAGGCAGACATAATCTGGTCTCCTGTTGTAGACAGAAGTTGGAAAAAGGGGCAGTCTCTTGCTTTTAAAAACATTTACTGTATCCTAGCAATGTGCAGTGAGACTGACAATAGATAAATGGCGTCCAAAGGCATCAAACTTTAAAGAAATACAGTAGGAAGGCTAAGTGATGTTCCTGGAGTGTTGACAGGTAGAGCAGGTTGTGGTGGATAGTCCTGCCTTAACCCAAAGCACCAAAGAACTGAATTAATGTGCGAGGCATCTGCATCTTAAATACTTGTGCTGAGGCTACTACAGAGCCTCTCTCTCCCTCTCCCTCTCCCTCTCCCTCTTCCTCTCTTTCCAGAGCTGAAAACAAACAGCAGTGAGGAAGGAAGACATTTTAGCAGAAGCGAAACATTTTGTTCTGCAATTTTCATTGCTCATAAAACAATTTTAATCCACACTCTGTCTTACTTCAAGATTTCTTTATGAGATCTTTTGAACTCTTTATAACTGCAACACAGAGACCATTTTTAAAGTATTTTTTTATTATTAAAAAAAACCCACCTTAGCAATAAATTTCAGGAAATAAATGTCTCATTCAAGATATCCAGTCTGACTCAGCTGCTTCATTTTTCCAAAGGAAGTGTGTATGAAAGGGAAGACATGGAATGAAAATATTTTTGTCATTTTGTTAATTGTTAACTCTAATAATTAATTCTATTCACTTTTCTTTTGACTTATTACCAAACTATTTTTTATCATAAAGATTAGTTTGGTAATAAGTCAAAAGGAAAATAAATATAATACAGCATTTAAGGTATACAAAGACTTGATCTAAGTATTTCATAGCAAGCAGCAAAAATAATCAATAGTTTAGCATATATATATGTAATTATCACAGCAGGAAAAAAGAAGTCACAACAAGACCAATGAGTTAATAAGGTTTATCAGTAGGGCTGATGTGGCAGCAGCTGTTACCGTGCTGCGATTCCATTTCGCGATTTCGGAATTGCCCGCACCACACTGTCAGCTTTTCTGCTGACATTCCGCTAATTCTGCCGACATTCTGCAAATTCGGAAGCTATCGGAAAAATTGTGGAATTGTCAGTAACTGTCGGAAAACCGCTGTTCCGCTATTTTGTGGTGCTGGCAGAATGGCGGAAGTAGTGGAAATGTCATGGTTCCGCTATTTTGCAAAGCCTGTGGAAGTAGCGGAATGAAATCAGTGGAACTGCGGAAGTAGCAGAATGAAACTAGCGAATGAAAGCCTCTGCCATGCCATACCACTAATTGCGGAAACACTGTTTCCAGCGGAAATAGCTACCGCTGCAACATTCCGCTACAGCCCTATTTATCAGTGGGCTGACACAGTCCTACAGTTCTGAAGCTGAATAACCTTTGATCTAGCTTGGACTGAAAGTTAGATTGGAAATGACGAAAAGGGGAAGTAGCACTGAATATTGAAAGCATTCATATTTTCTATAGTCTTTCAATACCCAAAATAGCTTTACAGTTCTTACCTAGCTCACCCGCATGACCCTTTGAGGATGGGGAACCAATATTGAGAGATAGTGGGTGATTTCAGACGTTACGGGGCCCATTGGCCCATACCGAAATCACCCAATTCCTTCCCCGCCGGGATCACCCCGTCACGCCGCAACAGACGTGCCGGGGGGATCCTGGCGGGGAATTGGGGAGGGGGCGGGGCTGCACGGCACAACGTGCGGCCGCACGGCCCCGCCCCCTCCATGCTCCCCGCTGCCTGCCCTCTGGGGAGACGGGCGGGTGGCGGGGTCAATGCGGCCGCCGCATCGGGCCGGATTTGCCACGGCCCGGGGTCCCGCCGGTGATCCCGGGCTGTGGCGCCCGACCAGACGAGAAGCTGAGGTTCATCCTGGCATGGGATTGCATTCGACACACGGCGCCCTCCGGTCCCGCTGCTTCGGCCGCTCACGTGTTGAATGCAATCCCATGCCGTGGTAACATCTGAGGGGAAACATCCGTTTCCCCCAACAGACGTTACGCGATCACAGCCACCACGCGGAATTGAGCGTGGTTCACTGTGATCTCGTAACGTCTGAAAATACCCAGTGACTTACCTAAGGCCACCTAATGACTTTATTGGTAAATGAGATTTGAACCTTTGGGTGAAAACAGACATGATGCTAACCACCCTTTAGCCACCCTTGGTGGTTATTTACGCATGTTGCAGGACTGCATAGGGCACTAATACAGCCCTGCAATATGCATAAATAACCACCAAGGGTGATTAAATGGTGGTTAGCGTCATGTCTGTTTNCCACCCTTGGTGGTTATTTACGCATGTTGCAGGACTGCATAGGGCACTAATACAGCCCTGCAATATGCATAAATAACCACCAAGGGTGATTAAATGGTGGTTAGCGTCATGTCTGTTTTCACCCCTTGTCTCAAGGTCCAAATTCAACACCTTACCCGCCAGGCTACAGTAGCTCACCAATTAGAGCCTATAGGAAGCTTTTGCCTGCATTGCAGTCAGTATGGTCTTTAGCCATTATTGTACATTGGCTTTGAGTAACATCTTTGTTCCTCAAATTCAAATGTCATGATCTTACTTTTAAAAAAGATAAAAAAAGAAAATAATATATAACCTATAGAAATGTGCTTTGAAAGGATAAAATAGAATTCTGCACATATAAATGAAGACCATTCACAGTCAGATTACAGCTAATTAAAGGAAGTACTGAAGTGTACATAATATTTTGATACCAGGTAGTGTTTTATTTGCTTGCATGCCAACTCTGTACCTTTAAAAAAATAATCTGGTAACAAGACTAATGCGGTTAGCAAAATGAATTCAGCCTTTACAAAAAATTGCACTATGACTAGAACTGAAACGGGTACTTAAATTAGCACCTGTGGGTAATACCCACATTTTTGAGTACTCAACGGGGTAACTGGAAACCTGAAAAGTCAGTAACTTCTAGTACCATTTTTTAAAATTACCGATTGGTATATAGCGTCGGAAAATGATAAACCAAAAACTGGGACAGAAATTTTAAAAATTGGGTACAGAGGTGAATTTCTCAGACCAGAAGTGAATTTTCTGTGATGGAAAATCAATAACTATGTGTTAAAAATCAGTAAATCAATAAAGTTGAAAAATCAGTATCGGAAGTCAACATTTGGGGATTGGAAGTTGATATTCCAGGACACTGAGCACCTCAATCAGGTTGCAATTGGGTACCAATTGGTACCCAATGTTGTCAGGTTGATTTGGATACTGGAAATTCATTGGGTATACCCATTTTTGT
>QEPC01004757.1:556387-579350 GCA_003113815.1 Sphenodon punctatus
TCTTGTGCAAGTCTTAGTAATGCGGTTTGCAGTCAAAATCTTGCAAGCTGTCAAATTAAAGTCTGTGCATAGTTCACTTAGGGGCTTTTGGCTTCAAGCAATGTTTAGGGCCTATGGCCTCAAGTCATGTCTTGCTGTTTCAAGCAATTCTTCACAGTATCTTCAGCCTGGACAATTCTAACTTCTATTATCATTCATACACCTGTCATTCTACACCTGACATTCGTCTGTCACTGCCATGGAAACCAAGTGACCACTGCTGCCTGGAGCAAAGCAGTTTACCAGGAGAACTTTAGTTTTTACACACAAAGGTTCTGGGAGAAGTTCTATGCAGAAGTTTAAAGAGCCAGATGTTTAAGATCTGTGTGAGTGATTTAGACACACAGAAAGTTCAGGATGTAACAGCAAGCATGCAGGAGAAATGCGTGTGTAAAAACATCCACTGACAAATATTGCAGAAGAGGGATTACTGGTAACCCTTGGAGACTTGCCTCCCTTTAACTTCTTCTAGCACTGGCACATCCATCCATCATTTCTTTACTATTACAGCAGCGCCAATTTTGTGCCCTTTAGCAAGGAACATTTAATGTAAATAGAAAGTGTTAGACAAATCTCTAGTTATTTTATCTTCTTTAATAAATGCGTTTAGAACCATGGCTCATCTATTTGTTCACTTGTTCCTGTTCATACTAAACACCATCTTATTGCCAGAATTTTTCACACCATTTGCTTCACTCTAGCTTAGAAGACAGCAACACACACACACACACACACACACGCCACGCACACAGACTTATGTAGGCTGCAGTCCTCTGCCACTGAAGTCAAGGGCTCAGCTTGCATTGACTTTATTAGTGGAAGAGTGCACACTCTAAGTGGCTGTCCAAAGAGAATTTTCATTACATGAGAAACTATTGTTGACTATGCAAAATTGCTTCCCATTCTAAGACCGCTTGTCCATGTGCTGATTTTCACGTGAGCTTCAATCTCATGTGAAAATATTATTCACGTGAGTTTCACAGTGGACTGTATGCCCACATTACCTGGCACACGTTACCTTGCTCCCCTATGGGGATGAAGGGTGGAGTGCCAGGAAATGCCTCCGCCCCCTCCATCCCAGTAACTCATCTGGTGGTGGTGGTGGCGGCAGGAGTGTCTTCTCAAGCTGGCTCTCCATAGCTTCCTCTGGCTTCTTCCAGACCCTCCCGATGGGGCCTTGCAGGGCAGCCGCCTGGAAGGCCCCATCGGAAGGGAATGAAATTTGCCAGGAAGAAGCTATGGAGAGCCAGCTTGAGAAGTTGCTTGTGCTGCCACAACTGGGTGAGTTACTGCAAAGGGGAATCTCGCCATAGGTTTTCCTATGGTGAGATTCCCCTGCACATATTACAATTATATGTGAATTTTAGCTCACGCGAGTGACAGGACTGGATTTTCCAGTCCTGTCATCCATGATGAATTTCACGTATAATTTGATCCTGCATGAGGAAGGGAGCTTACCGAAAGTTACCCAATATTATGTTAGATAGAAACTAATGTGGGATTGGGTAACATGAGCAAGCAGTCAAAATCAGAACCCAAAAGATTATATATTATAGTTGCTTCCGAGAAGGGTACAACAGATCCTAATGGAGTGATCCATTTCCTGCTATTTTCCCCACTCCATGACAATCAGAGGCCTGACTGACTTGATAGGGTGGTGGGTTTTGTTATAACTTCCCTGTGAAGGGAAGGGTTGTGAGTACAGGAATTCAGGGATGGGAGTGCCCTAGCCCCCCTGTGAGAGAAGGGGGTATGGACATGGGGGACAAGGGTGGAAGGGATTGCCCTGCTTCCCCCCTGTGAGAGGGGGTAGGACAGACATGGAGAGGAGGGGGGAGGAGAGGATGCCCTGGCCCCTCTGTGGGGGGTTATCAGCTCAGAGGAAGAGCTGTGAGAGGGGGTTATGAAGGTAGGGAGGAAGGGGGGACTTTTCCCCACCTGCTACCTTTGCCACTCTGCCTCTGTGGATTCTTAGTTCGGGAGACCCTCTCCAGCATGTCTATGGGTCCTTGTGGGCCCTTTTGGGAGGTGGGGATTAGGAATCAGGTGCTGGAGGGGGGACCTGCTTGGTGGAGGTTGGAGGGGGCAGATATTGGGATCAGGTTGGGCATGAGGAGGCATGGTGGGGGTGAGGTGGGGAGATAGACTATTGGGACTGTTGGGAGAGACACTTGGTGTCTGTTCCTGTGTCCCATTCACTCCCCCTCCCGCCCCCCATCTCATGATATTTGGGGGTTAAGGCTGGTAGGGCCTCTGATCTGGCACTGATGCTGCTTAATGTGAGGTCGGTGGCTATGGCTAATAAAACATTAACCATCCATGATCTTATTCAGGATGAGACCGCTGACCTCATCTGCATTACAGAGACCTAGCTGGATGAAGTGTCTGGGTCAACTTTGTCCCAGATGGTGCCAGCTGGGTACTTGGTGCAGTATCAGTCTAGGATTGGAGGCAGGGGGAGCAGAGTGGTTGTGATCTGGAAAGACACCTTAACCTTTCAGAGGCATCTGATGCCAGACTCATCCAATATGGAGTGTGTCCACCTCATGTTGAATTTGGCAGAGGATAGATTAGGGATCCTACTGGTGTACTGACTACCCCGCGGCACAGCACACTCCCTGGCTGCAATAGCCGAGCTGGTCTTGAAAGTGGTGTTGGGATCACACAGACATATTGCCTTGAGTAATTTCAACAGGCATGCTGAGGCTGGTCTTTCAGGGCAGAGCAGGAGTTCATGGCCACCATGACAATCATGGGCCCATCCCAGGTAATATCTGGCCCGACACATGAAGTGGGACACACATTGGATTTAATATTTTGCACCAGCCTGCAAACAGGGGTTCCAGTTTTCATAGGTGGTGTTACAATACCGTCTGTCATGGTCGGACCATTACCTTCTGAAGACTCAGATCACTGCCCTTCTATGCCTTTGGCCACTTTTAAACGTGCGCAGTGCATACGTGGCATAAAATCATGCCACGTGTAAAACTTCCATGTGTGAGATTTAGATGCAACATTTTGCGCATTAAAGTCAGTCTTGCATTCTTTTAAAGCTGCAAATTAAATACCTCAACATCAAGATATTTAATTTGCGGTTTTAAAAGAACATGTGACCAGCTTTAACACGTAAAATGTTGCATCTAAATCCCACATGTGGGATTTTTACATGCGGCGTGATTTTATGCCGCATCTGCGCAGTGCATGTCTAAAAGCAGCCCTTGTTGAGGTGGTGGTCCCATTAGGGTGGTCTTCCCTCAGAGACTTATGGATCCAATTGGTTTCCAAAATTCTCTGGGGGGTATACCTTATATGCCGGCTACTTTGTCAGTGACCTGGTTGCTTTATAGAATGGTATTTTGCCCAGGGCCATTGACACAGTTGCACCCAGATGTCATATCCCATTGCTGTGACAGCACAGGTCCCCATGGTATACGGATGACCTGAGGTGGTTGAAATGGGAGGGTAGGTGGTTAGAGCTCAGGTAGCACTTGACTTGCACTGACGCTGACCAACTGCAGCATAGAGCCTTTTTGAAGGACTATGCTGTGGCTGTGATGGCAGCAAAAAAGGTTTTCTTCTCTGCTATCATAGTGTCTGTAAAGTCCCATTGGGCAGAGCTGTTCCAGCTGTTCCAGGTGGTGAGGGATCTGGTTAATCTGGCCTGTCTCCAACAGAAATTAGAATCAACTACTGCCCACTGTGATATTTTTATTGATATTTTTATTTTATTTTAGATAAAGAGAAGGTCAGAGAACACCTATCTACTTTAAACGAGTTCAAGTCTTTGGGGCTAGATGAATTACATCCTAGGATACTGAAGGAACTTGCAGATGTAATCTCGGAACCTCTGTCTATAATTTTTGAGAACTCTTGGAGAACGACTGAGGTGCCTGAAAACTGGAGACAGGTAAATGTTGTCCCTATCTTCAAAAGGGGGGGAAAGGAGGATCTGGGAAACTACAGACTGGTCAGACCTCATCAATAACAGGAGTCCCAATCCCCTCCAAGTTACAGAACCAACCCACCATCATCACCTCAGTCTTGCCAGGATTCAGCCTCAGTCAGTTCACCCTCATCCAGTCCCCAACTGCAGCCAAGCAACGAAAGAGAGGTAAATCTGGGTGTCATCAGCATATTGATGACACTTCACACCAAACCGCTGAATGATCTCACCATTAACACATTGAACAAAAAGGGAGACAGGATAGTACCCCATGAAGGGGACACTTCACACCAAACCTCTGAATGATCTCACCCATTAACACATTGAACAAAAGGAGAGACAAGATAGTACCCCATTAGGGAACGATGATCAATCCTGAGCCCTCCCTGACAGGAATGAACATCACCACTTCAGCAGTCCCACGCACCCTCACCAAGTCCCGCAGTCATGTCAACAACACCTCATGATTGACTGTGTCAAAGGCCACTGAACGATGTAACAAGATCAACAGTGTACAATTCCCCTTGCCAATCTCCAGGCGCAGATCACTGACCAAGGCCACAAGCATAGTCTCGGTGCCATACCCAGAATGAAAGCCAGACTGAAAAGGGCCCAAGAATCCAACAGCATTGAGAGGAGCATGGAGCTGTTGGGCAACCACCCATTCAGTAACCTTCCCTCAAACGGGAAGGCTAGAGACTGGGTGATAGTGGGTCAGGAGTCGGCATCCAAGGTTGGTTTCTTAAGCAGGGGCTGAACAACCACATGTTTAAGGGCATTCAGCACCCTACCCTTGCAAATGCCCAAACATCTCTCAGTTGGCTTTCACCAGCCAATACGGGGAAGGATCTAATTCACAACTGGTCATCCACATCACTCCAAGCACATCCTCTGCATCAGTGGGTGATACCAATTGAAAATGCTCCAAAAAATAGGGCAAGCTTGAGCTTTCATAACCCCAAACTCTGACTCTGCAGTAGAAATGGCAGCAGTTAAGTCATGGTGAATATGAGCAGTTTTGTCTGCAAAGTAATCAATAGAATCATAGAGTTGGAAGGGATCTCAGAGGTCATCTAGTCCAACCCCCTGCTACTGTCAAACAGCTCTTACCATTAGGAAGTTCTTCCTAATGTTTAGTCAAAATCTGCTTCCTTGTAATTTGAGCCCATTGGTCCTAGTCTTGCCCTCAGGAGCAACAGAGAACAAGTCTGCTCCATCTTCTACGTAACAGCCCTTCAGATATTTGATGATGGCTATCACATCTCCCCTTAGTCTTCTCTTCTTCAAGCTAAACATACCCAGCTCCTTCAACCTTTCCTCATAGAACTTGGTTTCTAGACCCCTGACCATCCTTGTTGCTCTCTTCTGAACCCGTTCCAATTTGTCAATGTCCTTCTTAAAATGCGGTACCCAGAACTGGACACAGTACTCCAGATGAGATATAACCAGTGCAGAATAGAGTGGAACTATTACTTCTCATGACCAGACACTATGCTTCTGTTAATGCAGCCTAAAATTTCATTAGCCTTTTTAGCAGCTGCATCCCACTGCTGACTCATGTTCAGCTTGTGATCAACTGCAACCCTTAGATCTGTTTCACATGTACATCTGCTAAGCCAGGTATCATCCATTCTGTACTTGTGCATATGTTTTTTCTTACCTAAATGCAGAACTTTACATTTATTTCTGTTGAATTTCATTTTGTTTTGGCCTAGCTTTCCATCTTGTCAAGACCATTTTGATTCTTGTTTGTATCTTCTAGGATGTTAGCTATCCATCCCAGATTTGTGTCATCTGCAAATTTAATAAGCATCCCCTCTACTCCTTCACCCAAATCATTAATAAAGGCATTGAACAGTACAGGGCCCTAAACCAAGCCTCGAGGCACCTCACTTGATAACTCCCTTCAAACTGGGAGCCATGAGCACTCTTTGGTACCGTTCTTCAGCTGGCTGTAAATATACCTAATGGTAGTGTCATCTAGCCCATATTTTACCAGCTTCTCAAGAAAGAAATCATGGGGGACTTTGTCAAATGATTTGCTGAAATCAAGGGCCTTATCACATGGGGGGGGGGGGGGACCCATGCAAACACCATGGCGGGTGTGGGGGAGGATGGGTGGGCACCAGTGGGAACATTGCGGGTGGTGGGTGGGAGTGCATGCGTGCTCCCACACTCCACACATCTCCACCCACCATGGGCAAACACCTATCCCCTCACCCACCATGGCCCGTTTGAAAAGTCCAATTTGCAGCTGCACAGGGACACACAAGCCGGGGGGAGGAGGGCACAGATGCATATCGAGTGCATGTGCACACTGGAGTGGACTGTCCCAGCAGGGGCCCATTCCATCTTCTGCACCAGGGCCCATTTCCTCCTAACTACATCCCTTCCCCTAGAGCCAGTAAAAAAACAACCAGGAGCAACTGAGCCCCTTCTAGTTAATTGAAATAATGGGCCTACTCATGACCCCAGCACACCTCATGTGTGCTGTGCAAACAGCATGCATGCATCTCACACACAACCCTCCCCCCGCGCAGACCCCCCACGCATGCCCAATATCAGGACTATGGCACACGAGCTGTGTGTAAATTGTGTGTTACACACCCATACACAAACATGCAATGTCAGAATGATGCTGCAGGAGGAGGGACATCTCACCTGAGAGGCAGAGAGGGGGACTGTAGGAGGAGGGAGATTTCTAGTGTGCCTTCACATTTCATTTCAACTAGTTTCCATGTCCTGGTCACATCAATGCCGACATACACCATTCCTCTAGGAGATCTCACAGAGATAGTTAGATAAGATAAGGTTTTACACTGAAAAATTCCCCAAACTCTACTTTTTCTCCCTCTTCTGCCAAAGTGAAAAACAATGTATTTTTTTGTTGTTGAAAACTATGATTCTATTGAAAAGGGGCCCAGTAGTCTGTGAGCAGATGAAAAGTTTAAAATGGGTGGGGAAAACTCACGTCTGGGGACTAAATGCAGTCCATGGCTAGTGTTTATTTGACCTCTTTCCATTTCCTGAATCTGGCCCCTGAAGCCAGTTCCTACCCTCAAGCAAGGAAGTGTGAGCCCAGAGAAGGGACCGAGATGAGGGCATCATGCACACCAGAACTGGAGAGGGATCTTTAGTACAGTTCCATGGACTAAACCCTGAACACATTCATGTACTCCACTTCTGTGCAGTCTTTAGAGCTTGGGCTAATTTTTTAAATGGCCCCTGGGAAGGAGGATGTTCCCCACCCCTGGTTTAAAATGTCAGAGATGCTGCAGCTGTGCAGTTATTAGAACTGAGTCAGTGTAAACCTCTAGTCAAACTGATTGACTATAGTGCATGATGATCACTACAGTAAGCAGATGCACAGAAGCAGTGGAGCGAGTAGCAATTCTGGAGCTGCAAATGGCTCCACCCAGTCTTAGTCACACAAATCACCTACTTAGGGATAATCTTGGTACTTCAGGGCATAGAGATGATGAATGGATTCAGGGGCTACGTATCCCAGGGACAATGTGTTTGCACAATCTCTTCCCACAGAAATAGGAGTATAGAGCTGTCTGTGGCCATTCCCAGGTTTATCTAAGGATGGAGTCAAACAAGATGATAGCCCACATTAGGCTGCGTCCTCACCTGCGGCAGCGGTGGCGGCGGCAGCGGGAGGGGCGAGGGAAGACGCGGCAGTGCGGAGGAGCTGGCTGACAGGAAAAGAACCAGTGCGAAATAATGGGGATCTGCCGCGGCTTCTCTCGTGCATGTCAGGGTGCAAAATCCGACATGCACGAGAGAAACCGTGGCAGATTCCCGTTCACACCGACTCTTTTCCCGTTGGCTGGCTGCTCCACGCTGCCGCATCTTCCCTCGCCCCTCCTGCTGCTGCCACTGCTGCTGAAGGTGGGAACACAGCCTTAGTCTTCACCAGTTATGTTCCCACATGCCCATCTATTGGGCATTCTCCGCATGGTTACCACAGAACTGCCACTCACGGCAGAGTCCAGGGATGTAGTGGGCCCACTATGTGGGCCAATCAGGGCGATCATGTGTCTGCATCTTGTCAATTAGGCTCACCCACAGCCTCACCGGCATCCAGTTCTACTAGTACAGAGTCCTGCCTACTGCAGCTGGCCAACTGAGTGTCATGGTCTGGGCTTGAACCCATGGGCTTGGCTTTGAAGTGCAGGGAGGTTTTCCCAGCACCACATTGTGGCCAGGCCTTACTAAAGCTATTCCTTCTATGCCTGTCCCCTTGCCTTGGTGACTCCTCCCCCTTGGACCCTGAATGGCCCTTACTAAGTTAAAAGGCAGGATGGAAACTATTGCAGGTGTGGAACATCTGCTTCTTTGGGTGATCTTGCCAGCTCTGTCTGTCTCTTCTGTTTGTTGGTCCACTCTGTTTCCTAGCCTTTTTATTTTCTCTGATACTGTTCTCTTCACCACCCTATATTAGTTCTGGTATCTTCTCTCTTGTGTTTGGATCCCTCTCTTAGACTTGTGTATCTTCCCTTTAGCCTCTTGTTCTGTCCTCTAGTCTCTTGGAATCCTTCTTATTGTAGTTTTCCATCTGCTCTGGGTTTCTTTTCCCTTGACTTCTCAGTTGTAGTAGTCTTGCGTTCTATCTAGGTGTGTGCTGAGGGAGTTAGCGCCTGGGGTGTGCTTCCCTCCCTCTTTCTTGTCCCCTGTTCCCTTGCTTCCTCCTGTGCTCCTCTAGCCTTTCCCCTTAGTTAGTTTCCTTGCTCTGTGGATCTTATCATGGTGTGCTGAGATAGCTTAGATTAGTGTTTCCCTTGCTGCCCCTTAGAGTATTTCCCTTCTCCGGTAGCTCATCTGTTTCCCTTTAGTCTAAGGCTGCTTTTATACGAGCGGGTCTCAGTTGTGAACCCGCTCGTGTGATTTTTCAAAATCCCACAAGGAGGGATTATATGTGATGATGGACGCGATCATGCCCATTCAAGGCGGTTGAGCATTGTTTGCTGACCATGAACTAAATACCTCAATGTGTGAGGTATTTAGTTCACGGTCAGCAAACAACATGTGGCCGCCTTAAATGCACATGATTGCATCCATCATCATGTATAATCCCTCCTTGTTGGATTATGAAAAATCGTGTGTGCAGGTCGTGCAACTGCGACCTGCTTCTATAAAAGCACCCTTATAGTGTGACTCCTAGTTTACCTTGTGTTCCTTGTTAAGAACCTTGATTCCCTTTACTTCCTTGTAGGAATACTTATAGTATCGAGCTTCTGCTTGTTTCCCCTTATAATCTCATGGCTGCCTCACAACTGAGGAGCGAACTAGAGATCTTCCTCCCCTGCAGCCTCTCAGCTGAGAGGCGGGAGGGAGACTTTAGGAGGAGGGAGATTTCTAGTGTGCATCTCACCTGAGAGGCAGCTGCGGGGAGATTGCTAGCGCCGCCGCCACTGGTGGAAGCTGCTGCAAGCACATGAAATACAGTCAGGGGGCTGCCCATTTATTAGGCTTGATGTGCTAAACATGTAATTGAGGCTGCCTGGGGGCTGCATGGACTGAACACTCCAGGAGGCTATCATCTCGTTTTGAGTCCACCCTAAGGTTCCCCTCTTCCCTAGGGTTCTTATTTATATCATATGGCAACTCATGTTCATGTAAACCAACTCCCAGTGCCCATACACAGCATACAATGTACACTTAACTGGTATCTTGATGTTAGGTAAACATCTTGTTTACATTTCTTGGACTTCACCAGCATTTAGAAAAGAATATGCTTTCTGAGATTCCTTTGGAAGGGGAGGAAGGAAAATCTTTTTCTGTACAATGGAATCCACTTAAGTACAACTGGTATAACTTGAATTCCTGGATAGGTCAAACTTGTTTTCACCACCACACATCAATATTGATTCTTGTTCTGGATAAGCAGAATTCTGAACCCTAATAACTGGAATTCTAAGGTATATAGAGAACATCCAGTCAGCCAAAAAACAAAACAAAAAAACCCCACCCAGGCCCATTTGAATGTGTTTAATGACTGGCAGTATATAGCTAAATATTGTAATCTATACCTTGTCATGGTGAGTCTTCATGTTAGGCAGACTGGAGAAGGTATTAGGGAGCATAAGCTCTCTCTCCAGTTACAGAGACATGCAGACTCTCATGGAGGCAGGCCAAGCCATGAAAATGGCATCCTGTCCCTTCTGACTCTGGGACTTTCAAGTGGGCTGTAAGGGGAGTGAGTAGTAGGCTTCCCTGATTTCAGCACACTCAAGAGACTCAGGGTCAGAATGGACAGGATTATGTGCGTTTGTGCACATACAAATGCACACACACACAGGTTTGTCCTGCTGTCTGTCCCAGCTCACTGCTTCTCAGAGGAGGGACGGTTACTGTATATGGAGAAACCTGTTGCTACTGTAATCTGTTAGACTAGACATCAATTTTCTCCATCTCAAAGTCTGCTTAAGTAGAATTTCTGATAAGTCAAACTCTTTTTCCATGGCTGGAGAAATTTGACTTAAGCAGACACCAATGCATGTACAGTTCTTGGAGTCATTCTAACTTCTTATTGTACCATATCTGAGCTGGATCCAGAAACATTTTGCCATTTTATAGTAATACGAAATTTTATGGGTGGCCAGTGGTCTCAGCCCCTGCCCCACCAACCTGCAAGTGTACCAGCTGCCACTGGAGTCTCCCCTGTGCTCTTCTGTACATGTGTGGGCAGAGAGGTGAATGTCATTTGCCCTCATCACGCCCATGCAGTTCAGCTCAGGAGAGGGGCTAGAGGCAGGGACTAAGGGACTCCCTCCACACCTCCCAGCCAATAACAGGAAAAAAAAAATGCATACAGCGGACAAAGAGAGCTAGAAGCCCTGCCTCTCTCCATCCCCAGATGGCAAAGCTGAGCAGAGGAGCTGCTGGAACTGCAACCAGTGAGTACTTGCCACACCTGCTCCCCTTTCCTGCCCCCATTTTGACCCTTCCCCCTCTGCTCTCCTTCCTTGTCCATTTGGACCCTCCCCCCTTTTTGTTCCCCTCCCCTCATTTGGCATCCTCCCTCCCCCAATAGCTGCCAGTGCCTACCCATATTCCTCCCTCCCCTTGTTTGACTTCCAGCCCCTTTTTGCCTTTTCCTTTCATTTTGTCCCCTCTCCTTCCTCCTTATACCCTTGTTCAGCCCCCGTCTCACTCTGGCCCTTCCACCTGCCCTTGTTTGGTCCCTTCTCCCCTTAAGAACAGAAGAAGTGCCATGCTGGGTTAGGCCAATGATCCATGGAGCCCTGACCAATCTCGGCTGCTTGAAGTACCCAACAGGTCATTATGGGGCAATTCATTTCCTGCTGTTCACTCCCAACAGCAAGAGGTTACATTCCCAAGCCTACCTGGTTAATAGCAGCTAATGGACCTATCCTCCAGAAACTTGTCCAACCCTTTCATAAAACCCAGTTATACTAGTGGCCTTGACCATGTCTTCTGGCAAAAATTCTACAATTTAATTGTGCGTTGAGTGAAAAAAATACTTTCTTTTATTTCTTTTAAATCTGCCACCAGTTAGTTTCAACAAAGTTGCTAGTTCTAGTACTATTTGAGAGGGTAAATAACCATTCCTTATTTACTTGTTCTACACTACTCACGATTTTATAAACTTCTATCATATCCCATCTCAATTGTCTCTTCTCCAAGCTGAAAAGCCTCAACCTACCTAGTCTCTCTTCATATGGGAGCTGTTCCGTACCCATTATAATTTTTGTTGCCCTTCTCTGTACCTTTTCTAGATCTGCTATATCTGTTTTTAAAAGGGGGTGACCATTTAATATTTAATGTGTGGTTGTACCATAGATTTATATAGGGGTATTATGATATTTTCAGTTTTATTCTCTATCCCTGCCTTCATTTGATCCGTTCTGTCCCCACCCATACTTTCACTTGGTCTTTTCTTCCTCTGCCTCCTCCCTCTGCCCCTTCCCCAAATTTGGGGAACCACCAACCTAAAAGACCACCAGTCACCACTGGTGTCAATTACTTTAGGATTAGGTAAGCTTGCCCTCTCTCTTTCCCTCCTTTTCTTGGAGTCAGGGTGCTTGAAAACCTTTTTGTTGAATGATGTTTAAATTAGTTGGTATTGTCTCTGAAAGGGGGAAATACAGGTAGTCCCTTTGAATTTTCTCGCTCACTCCCTGAGTGACCTAATGTTACTGGGAGTCTTGTGATTTTACAGATTTTTCAATACTTTTCTTGTTTGTTTGATCTGTGTACTGAGGGCTGAGCTCACCCTGTAGCATTCCATAGCTGCGGTGCAACCACTGAAAACGCCCTCTCCATCGTGGCTCCCCGGTTCACCTCCAAGAAGGCGCCCCCGGCAGATTGTAGAAGTCGCTCCAGGGCCGGGGAGTGAGGCCGTCTCTCAGATAGGAGGGGCCCAGACCATGTAGGGCTTTAAAGGTCAAAACCAGCACCTTGAATTGGGCCCAAAACGCTATAGGCAGCCAGTGCAGAGCCCAGAGCACTGGTGTAATGTGCTCCCTATGGTCCATCCCCGGCAGGAGATGGGCTACCGCATTGAGTGCCCCAACTTCTCCTGAAGCTTTCCTTGCACTCCTAGCATGTATCAGGCTTCTCTCCCTGTGTGGATTCTCATTTTTAAATAGCAAATTTTTAAAACGAGAGAAAAAACACATACATCTAATGTATCCTTACCTAAAATAGACTTGAACTCTTGACTTGCCAGTTTTCTTTTCCACCGCCTAGCCTGCAGAAGCAACTGCTAGTTCTCCCTTTTTGACTTGTTTCGAGCTTTGCATTTTGCTCACTATTGCATGCTACCAAGATTTTGTAGTCTTTGGATCAGTATTTGCTGTGTTTTTTTTTCTCTTATTCATTATGTATTCCATAATAGTGTGTGAAATTTTAAGGGTGGCTCCACTCCAAGTGGCCCCATGCACTGCCCCACCAGCCTAAAAGTCCACCAGTCACCATTGGTGTCAATTACTTTTTGACACTATACACACACACACACACACACACACACACACACCAAAACCATAAACTTAAACTTAATATCCAATTATACTATATTACAATTATACCTTCCCTTAACTCCCCATCCCTACCCCCCTATCCCACAAATTCTATAAAACTGAACAAATTTTTCCCCACATAAAACAGGACTAATAAAATTTCTCAAAACTAACTGGCCAAATAGCCTGCTAAATAAGCAGTTAATCTGCCTATAGCCAGTCTATAACCAGCTACAGACCACCTCTAACCAGCTATAGGGTGCCGGGATCAAGACCCATCTCCATATCCATATTCTGTGACTTGTAACCCAAGGGCTACACCACTAATTTAAAGTTAAATTTTAATGCATATTCCAAAACTGTATCCAAACCAAACCACCACTCTACATCCATCAACTGGGTATTCCGCCCAGAGTTATAAACCACGTTTGCTATAGAAGCTTCAAACATTTGGCTCAGCCAAGACGCCAAACATTGGTCTTTAGTTTTATCAATAACAAAGGGATTTAAAGCACCAGGATCCAACCCCATCGCATTTGCTTATCCATACTCTATGACTAATAAACCAAAGGGCTAATCCATTGCCTTATAATTTAAGAATTTGGTGCACATTCAAACGCTTTGCACCAAAAACTGAGCCACCACAATAGATTTGTCTGCTGAATGTCCCACCAAGAAGTTATAAACCAAATTTACTGTGGTAGCCTTGGAGGTTTCACTCAACCAAGGGGCCAGACATTGATCTCTGATTTTATCATACAAATGACAGTGGAATATAATGTGCCCCACCGATTCAGTTTCCAGATGACCAAATGGACATAAGCGCTGAGAATACTTTATATTTGCAAATCGGCCCTGTAAAACCATAGAAGGAAGAGTATTTAAACGAGCACAACATAACAAATATCTGCCTCGAGCTGAGAGTGGTAACCTAAGATATTCCACCATACAACCCCTTTTGGGGATCATCTGTACATAACCTGTCAAAAAAGACATATCAGATATATAAGCAATGTCCCTTTGTCTATCTACATCCTGAAAACCTTGAGACACCTCCTGCTTGGCTACAAAATAATTTTTGCCCTGAAAATAATCCTCAGAAAAACCCAATAAATTTACCTGGTTACGGATAGCCATAACCCAAGGGCTATCATATGTATCTTGTACAAGAAATGTTGATAACCCCAGATTTCCTTCGATTCTCATTTTTAACCATAGATGTACAGCCCTCTCCTGCATCACACTGTTCCAACTTCTCTGCCCTAATTCTAAACGCAGAGCTGCGGGTGGAGTACTTTGAGGCATGGCTATCAATGCTCGTATAAATTTAGATTGAAGCAAATTCAAGTTAAAGGGATGAGCCACTGCCCATAATGCTGCTCCATAGAGCCATTGGCCTTTCACTTTTGCATTGAAAACCCTCACGACCGGTTCAATCTCCTTCTTTCCTGTTTGCCCAAAGAGTCTTAATATGGCAATAGCAGTCCCCTTGGCACTCACCAAGATAGTACTATAGTGATTCCAGCTGCCCAAAGCTTGAAACGTAAGGCCCAAATACTTAAAAAACTTAACTTGTTTTAATGGCTGATTGTCCATTACCCATCTGTATACTCTACATTCCCTTCCAAAAACCATCACCTTGGATTTATCATAATTCACCTCCAATAAATTGGCCTTACAATAGTTCGAGAAAGCTACCAGCTGATATCTCAGTCCTACTTTAGTTTGGAATAATAACACTGTATCATCGGCATATAATAAACATCCAATATGGTGTGCTGCCAATTTGTGCAGCCAAAATACTTAAGTGCTGATGCTACAGGAATCAAATCATTTTTAAAAAGATTGAAAAGTATCAGGGCCAATATACATACTTGTCTAGCCCCTGATGATATTTTTAGATTGTTGAGAGGAGCCCTACACTATAATATTTCACTGCCAATGACGAATTAGGGTAGAGGGCTTTTATCAAAAACAATAGCCAAGGGTCTACTAAGGCCACTTCCCACCCACACAGCACCTCTCATCTGAGAGGTACTGTAGGGGGGTAGCGGTGGCTGGCCTTTGAAAGTCACAGGCCCTCGCTGGGACCACTGTGGAGCCTGGCTCCACAACACTCTTGGCCACTTCTTGTCAGTTTCAAAAGTGGCTTCCCAGTCACAGCACCTATCAGAATACTGAGGGGGTTGGTGGGGGGAGCCCCAGCCCAACTTTGAAACTGACAAGCCCCAGCTGGAGAACTGGAGTGCTCACATTTTGGGGCATCAGGTACCCGATGGGGTTCCTGAAATGCAGGTCATTATCCTCAGGTACTAATTTTAGGACCCGTTGTAGCCCTACTCAACTCCCTTGTACCCTTGGTTAAATGAGGATTGTACCTGGCAGCTACAGGAATATTTCTGATGAATTTTCCCAGTTCTAATAATTTCAAAACATCCAGGTTTTACAATATTTTTTTACCCCAAATAGCGAAAAGAACAGAAATAATGTTATTGGTACATAGGGTACATATTACAATGATTTCCCCTAGGATAAGTTTTTTCAAGCCTTGCTAAAATGCAGAAGATGAAATCATAAAGTTCTTAAATAGTTTTTCCTCTGTCCTTACTCAACCAAACTCCCTTGTGTGCCAGGAGAGTAATACCACCCAGAACAAGGACCTGAGCTTTTGGCCAATGCAGTTAGAGTGTCTTATAGCTTCAAGGCAATACTCCTGTTTTCCCATCAAGTTCAATTATGTAGAAAGCAATGATACTTCTCATTTTCAGTCTATCCCAAACTAACCAGCATAACTTAGGAACTGCTCTCACTGACTTCTGTTTTTCCACAGGAGTATCCAGAGTAGGAGTGCCAAGACCTTGACTGGCAATCTTACTAATTTTACAGAAACTGCTGAAGCTTCAACACTAAGACATTCCATGAGCAGAACTTATTAACTGCTTCTGTGCTGTGTCCTGTCAACTAGTGCATCATCCTAAGTATTAGTATTCGTTTATTAAATGAACCAGCCAACTGGCCATGTCATATAGAGATTTTTTTTTTATAATAGTTACAGTATCCCATCAATATGCACCAACAGTTACAGCAGAAACAAGAAATATTTGCTCCATTCCAGAAATGATATATTTAGCCCATTGCCCTCTTGTTTTGGCCGCAGACACAGAAAAAGCGGCAACAGCCCTAGTCACACAATCCCTAGCATCCTAGTATCCCAGGTCCGTAGTCTAGGGGTGCTCCTTGATCCGCAGCTCTGACAGGATGTCCAGGTGACAAGCTGTGGTGAAGGGTGCATTTCACCAATTACACGTGGTATGTTGGCTAAGGCTGTATGTCTCAGACTTGGACCTGGCCCGATCATCCATGCTTTTATTACCTTGAGATTAGACTACTGAAATGCGCTCTATGTGGGGCTACCCTTGGTGATGGTCTGGAGACTGCAGCTGGTGCATAATGCAGCGGCTCATCTCCTGAAGGGGCTGGGCCGACGCCAATAGTCTCCTGGACTCAGTTCAAGGTGTTGGTGTTGACCTTTAAATCCCTAAATGGCCTGGGCCCCACCTATCTGCAGGACTGTCTTACCCTTGGATCCTGGATCGACCTCTGCAGTCGGCTGGGGGCACCCTTCTTGGGGTTCCCCAGGTTTACCAGGTATCGACCATGAGGAGGGCGTTCTTGGTGGCTGCTCCATGGCTGTGGAACTCCCTCCTGTTGAAGGTCTGCCGAATGCTGACCTTCCCTCTTTCCGTAAAAAGTGTAAGACCTGGCTGTTCTGCCGGGCCTTTGCTGAGGGAGATGGGATATGCTGGGTTAGGGTGGGGTATTATTGTTTGGGGGGGAGGGGTTAATCCTGGGAAATGTTGATTTTAATGAATTTTATTATATGTTTTAAAATGTTGTTAGCTGTCCCAAGATGCTTGTAGCAGGAGGGGCGGCATACAAATGCAACTATAAATAAATAAATAAATAAATAAATACAGCTAAAATAGCAAATAATGTGGTAGATCCTCTATTTCACTCTGCCCACAAATACAAAACCTGTTACAATAACTAATCCCTTGCATAGCGGCCATCTTGCACTGCAGTTTTCATTGACTGTGCACGCAGATCAAAAAAAGGTTTTATTTGCAGAGGCGAGACCAAAGAAGAAAGGTCACGGGGACCGCTGTGGCCTGGCATCCAATACTGGAACCAAGAGGAAGAACCCGAGGCCGCTGTCAGATTCCTTGAAACCTGGATATCCAGGCTATCAGTTCATCTCTTTACAAGCCTCTTGGCCTTAGTCAAGGGAAAGCTGGCCATAAATTCCCATGACATCCCAATGTCTTTAAGATTACAAATAACACATCCCATCCAGGAAGAGTAGCAATGATAGACCATGGCTAGCTTCTCATTTAAACACAATTGTAAAAGGGAAGCATGAGGGGAGTGCAAAATCTTCCACCAGAATGAAAGAAATAACCTTATATTTCTGAAGGTAACTGCTTAAGCCCCAGCCTCCAAACATAACACAGAGGCCGTCATCCCTGGAGAAGCATGCAGGATCTTTCTTAGCTAAATGTTCTGGATGGCTTCCAAACAGAGATAATCCCCCCTCCCCCAAGATCTGAGCCCCATAGCAGAGCTGGGATATTACCTTAGCTTTGAATACTCTATGGGCTGGATAGACCAGTCCATCCACAGCGGTATAAAAAAAACTTCACCAGACGGTGGATGGACATAGACGTAATCGGTTTGGAATGGGTCACCTGCGGACCCCAGGAACTGGACATGGAGAATACCAGCCCAAACATTTAAAACATTTCACCTGTTCTAACATGATTGTTCAGCCACCAGGTCTGTTTCCTGAAAAATGGGGCAAACATCATAACTTTGGTTTTCCCATAGTTAATGACCAATTCCTCAGAAGTACAAATCTCCTCAAAATCTGCCAGCGGATGCTTCATCCCTAAATGAGAGGTGGAAAAGTAAAAGTGTGTCATCTATATACATAAAAATGGAAATTCTCCTACCTGAAAGTTTAGGGGCCATGTGTTTTTCCTTGTTTCTAAGCTGCTCAATTAACCCATTAACATAAATACTAAAAAGGGACAGAGCAAGAAGACAGTCCTGTCTAACGCCTTCAGATACTGAAATTTGCCCTGAGAGGGTACTTCTCCCGTCAAGGAGGACTTGAAGGTTTGTATGAGAGTATAGGTCAACAAATAAGTGCAAGAAGTCTCTTGTCAACATGGAGCGCTTCCAACTTGAACCATAGCCTATTCCTATTAATCAAATAGAACACAAAAATCAATAAATGTTGCAAAAATTTTCTGCTTCTTTGATGTATATTTTTCAACCCGATGGGAGAGGACAAAACAATGATCCATAGTTGGTTTGCCCTCACAGAACCCCACCTGCTCATCTGCTAAGATGTTCTCTTCAATAATTCATTGTTTCAATCATTCGAGTAACAAACCAGAGTATACTTTTGCAACCATGCACAGTAAACATATTGGGTGATAGTTACCAGAATGGTTTCTAACACCTTTCTTGTATATGAGTACAATTATCCCTGCTTTCCAAACATCTGGAATGGTCCTGGTGCCATCTGCCCACCAGCCCAGGAACAGTTAATAAACCTCCCCAGGGATATAGTCTAAACCAGGAGATTTGCCAGATTTCAAATGAGCAAAAAAAAACCTAACTTCCATCCCAGTGACAGGTTACATTAGCCAGGGCAGCCTGTCTGGGTGTTCTGGTTACCAAGTAGGTCTTAAAATAATCCAGGATTAAACTCAGACCTTCGATGGCCATATCAATGTCATGGGAAACTAGAAGAGAAGCCCTGTATGGAAGACAGGGGTCAGAAGTCAGGGCAACGGCTATACTATTACCTAAATTAGAGGACCACTGGATTTGACTTTTCCCACATTTTTTTAGAGTCCCCATAGGTTCTAGTTTTAAGTTATGCAGATGCTCACCCTGAACTTCAGTGGTTAGAACCAAAGGAAAGTGATCACTGTCTGCCTGTACGCTAATTTCAAAAGAGCAAATCTGCTTACAGAGGAGGATGTAGTACATCATCCTTCCGTGAAATGCATTGGAAAATGAGACAAAAAATGCTACTGTTACACAGATTTACCTTTCACTTCAATGGGGAAAGAAACAGAACCGTAATCCAAAACCCGAAACTGAAAGAACCAAAAAACAGGGATCCGTAAACCAAAGAAAAACAAAAATGGCCCTGTGTCCCACCCCTACTTGCTATGCCTCTGGGATCAACCGTTACAGCAGGGGGTCCCAAGATGTGTATCAGGTGGTCTCCGAATACAGTTGTACTGTCTGTGGAATGGGCCATTTCCCTTTTTCTAATGGGCAAGTCTGTGTGTGTCTGTCAAACATTGCTAGATTAGGTAGGGTTGCCATAAATGCTCAATTTTAGACACATGAGAAATACACGTTGCAGGGCTGCATTGACTCCAATGCAGCCCTGCAACCTATATTTCATAAGTGTCCTTTAAAAATTGCATATATGGCAACTCTAAGATTAGGAGGAGGACCACACAACTATTTCAGGCAGTGGTCCGATCTTCCCTGGATCTGGCACTACTATAAACATTACATTTCCTACAGAGAGAAGAGAATTGGAGGACCTTGTCATGGATACAGGGCGAGTTCAGAACAATAAAGACTCCTCCTGTTCTGTAGGTCAAATTTAGGACTTAATAATAAAAAGGCACATGGAAAGTCACTCGGGGATATGGCCATGCTACTTGAAAAAGCAATATTCATTCATACATCATGGGTAATTTCAGATGTGGCGATACCACGATCAACCACAGTGGACCACCGTCAATCTCGCAGTGCGACCAAAGAGCCGTGAACGTCTGATTAGCGGCATCCAGATGTTCACCACAGTCAATTACCCAGAGGGACCAAAGCCAACCACGCTTCCGGAGGTCGGGACAGGACCATCCCCGGAAGCGTGATGAAAGCAATTCCCACCGGGAAACCGCCAAACGTAATGACTGAATGCCAACCACCAGGCGGAATCAGAATGAATTATCCTCAGCTGTGGTGAGAGCACGCAGCATCGCTGCCAGGCAATGCGCAACACACAGACCGGGAAGGGAGATTTAAAGGGCATACAGCAGCAGGGGAACATGGTGGGATGGAGCAGGATNGGAGGAGTAGAAGGGGGGGAGGAGCAGCAGCAGCAGCCGGAGCTGGCCTCCCCGAGAAAGATGGAAGGGAGAGGGGGAGGAGAGCCCAGGGAGCAGGAAGGGGGGGGGAGGAGGGGGAAGGGGGAGGGCATGGGGGCACTGTATGGACAATAAACACAAGGTGTAGCTAAAATAACAGCTTTATTGTCTGCTTCATGGTAACAGGAAGGGGGTAGGAGATCGACTCGACTGCGGGACGGTGTGTGCCTGCAGATGACGCCCCTCCCCTGGGTGCACCTGTGCTCCCATCAATCCGGTCCACAGCTGGTTGCCTGTTGTCATCACCTCTCTGCTATCAGTGATTGCTGGACATTCTGTGCACTCGGTTCCTGCAGCTGTGCTGGGTCCGCTCCCCATGCATCGCTCCCTAGCTGTGCCTTGTTGTGGCCTGCGGCCTTATCGCATGTCCTTGGAGCTCCCCTGCTTCCCTCCCCAGCCCACATGGGATCGTGGGGCCCCTCTTTCCCTGCTGCTCAGACCCTCTGACAGCTGGACCATGGTCGGATGTGCTTCCCCAGGGCTCCCGCACCCCGGTCTGCCTGGTGCCCCCCATAGCTGGACCATCCAGGAGACCATGGTACTAACTGACCTGTGGCAGTCTCCAGGTGTGCAACTGCTCCTGTGCTGCCCAGATACCCGCTCTGGTGCCTATGCGAGTATGAGCTCCAGCCTTCGGTACTATGGCTATGAGGCCGGAGCTCGCAATTTCCGGCTCCATGCGGAGGCGCTGGGTCTCTGTCCCTTTCCTGATGGGCGCATTCCGGAGATGAGATGCTCGCATGTGGTGTGGTCCATGAGGGAGACCATGTCGGCCCTCTCGGTGTGTAGCCTGGCCAGGTTCATGAGCTGTCTGGAGGAGGGGGACCCTGCCCGGCTGTTTCCTTTTTCTGCTGCATCCACAGAGCCCATGGCCAGAAGTCATGTTGGGTGGCATATTACCACCTGTTAGAGCTTGGGCACCTGCAATGACCCCCAGCTGCTGACTATACCTTGTTGGAGCTCACCAGACCAGAGCTGGCGGCGCTGGCTGCTGTGTGGTCCTGTGCTGATATTCAGGTGGGGCTCACCTGCTCAGATCCATTTGAGGCCTACTACCTTGTTGCCCAACACATGGCAGTGTTGGGCTACTGCTGGGGCATGCTTCAGTGGCCCCACTATGTGAATCTGGTGGACCAGCCGATCCCAGCCCCCTTCGTGACCCCGTGCAGCTGGCTGTGAGGCCCCCTGTGTCTTCTGTGTCATGGATGACAGCCCCAACATGTGCTCCTGTCACGGGGATGGGGGGAGTTAAGGGGGGAAAAGGGGGAGTCAGGGACCACAAAAGCCTATTCTCGTGCCCACTCACCAACCAATCACCTGAGCCCTTGCTTGGAAGGAGTGTATTGAGGTATAAATGCCCGTCAGGATAGTATGTGGATTATAAGGCCTCATTGAGGCAATATCCCTATCATCATAGGGTGCCAAGCTTTTGTAGGGAGTCTCAGGCCAATTCTCTCACACACTCCGTTGATAACCCACACTAACCACTGGGGATGGAAGGATAGCGTGCTGATGATGGGGGAAAGCCAGGGAAGGAGGATCCCAGGCACAAGGGGGAAGGGAGGGGGTATGCACACAGGAAGGGGGGAAGAATAACTGGGAAGACTCACTCACACTCCCTTGCACTCTCCGCACACACTCCAAGGGTAGCAGGGACGGGTCCAACACTTGCACTCTAACTCAATAGGCAGGGATCCAAACACGTGTCAAGGCACACAATCAGTATCACTCTCAAGCACTTAGCTCTCTTTCAGGCCGGTCTCTCCGCTTCAATCACCAGTGCCGACTGAACCACGGCGCTGTTTTTTGTTGAATTTTATAAGCAGTTGTATTATGTTATTTTGCAAACATCTGCATATGCATTCCTGGCTATAACTTCTTTGTCTTCCATGTAATGTAGATGAAACTTGGCATGTTTGTACCCCTCCTCATATTTACTATATATGGTAACTTTCAAAATGATTGGACAAAGGGTCCTGGTGGTATAAGCAATAACGTATAAATGTATGTCTGACTGTAACATCTTATTCCAACCAGTTTACTTGATACTTGTCAGGGCTGTATCCCACACCTTCAGGATCATCTCTGCCAACTATTGGAAAGATGTGATAAAGGGGACCAATTTTATAAGCCTGCACAGCATATGCAGAGAATGAGCCTAGATTAGGGAATCTCTTACGTGTCACTGTAATATAAGGCCTATTTGTGATGCCAATTGGCCAGCAGAAATGCCAACCAAATATCCTCATTATTTGCAGTGACCACCTCAGCTTCTCTCCCACATGTGTTACTGGGAAGTTGGAAGCATCTGTTTAGGAAAGAGCCAATAGAGATTCCCTTATGTCTTCTGTCACAGTGCTGCAGGATGTGATTGTGGTGATAATTGACCATCCTGGATGTGTAAACCATGTCTTCTGATTGTTGGGATGCTATCCCCAAAGTCCCAGTTATGTCCCTTCTATGCCCGCCTCAAAGCCTCAACCGATTGGTTCTATAAAGCTGGAAGCATGCAGTAATTGGTAGTGGGACACCAGCGCAATTACCGGGTACCGGATTTATCGGATTCTGGTTTTCAAAAAACCGGATTCCCGGATTAAATCCGGTATACCGGTACCGGATTTATTCCATTGATTTCAATGGGGCACTGTCCCCATTGAAATCAATGGAATAAAAAAACTCCTCCCCCCTCCCCCTCCCAGGCTGTGTGGGTGGAAGGGGGGACACCCCCCACCCACCCTGCCCAGCCTGGATTT
>QEPC01004757.1:579771-596338 GCA_003113815.1 Sphenodon punctatus
TGGGGTGGGGTGTTAAACCCCCCCACCCCAGGGATCATACAGTACACGTACTTAATACTTACCGGCTGCTGCTGGGACGGCCGCTGGTGCTGGTGGGCTGGCTCTGGGTTGCCGGTGGCGGCCCAGAGCCACAGTAGGGGTCACTTAGGGGAATGTTTTTGTTTAAATCCAGGCTGGGCAGGGTGGGTGGGTGGTGTCCCCCCTTCCACCCACGCAGCCTGGGAGGGGGAGGGAAACGCGGGTTTTTTGTGTTGTTTTTTTACATTGCGGCCATTTATTTGAACGGCCGTAATGTAACAAAAAAATCTAGTACCGGGAATCCAGAAACAGGCCGGATTATCGGATACCGGAAGATCCGGTTTTCCCATCCCTAGTAATTGGCCAGTGAATGTGTCTGTCAGTCTGTTGGGTTGCCCCCCATCCTCCCTCCTACAGCCTTCCTCCCCCTGTCTCCTACTGGCACTGCATGTGAAATTTATCTGAATAATGGTCTTCAAGGAGAGAACTTCACTTGCTTATAAAATTGGGTCCCTTTATCAAATTGTCCTGTAGTTTGGCAGAGATGACGGGGAAGGTGTGGGATACATTCCTTCCAAATGTCTTGTAAACAGGATGGAATATAAAAATGTTACAGCTGGAAATGCATTTCTAAGTTAATGTCTTACAACATCAGGACCCTTTCTAATCTTTCTGAAATTTGGCAGGATTGGTAATCTTTGAGGGTCATAATCTTCCCAGGTTTCATGCAAATTGGATGGAAAATAAAGAAGTTGTAGCCAGGAATGTGTATGCAGATTTTCTTAAAATCACAACATTCAATTGCTTATAAAATTGATTCCCTTTATCCAATCCTTCCAAAATTCATACACTTAGGGTGAAAACAGACATGATGCTAACCACCCTTTAACCACCCTTTGGTGGTCATTTATGCATGTTTCAGGGCTGCATAGGGCATCAATACAGCCCTGCAACATGCATAAATAACCACCAAGGGTGGTTAAAGAGTGGTTAGCATCATGTCTGTTTTCACCCTTAGTTCTCTCTGTTGGAGATACAATCTCCCCAAGTTTCATCAGAATTGAATATGAAACAAAAACTTTATAGCCAAAAATGTTTTTCAGTGTTTTCCCATTATTTCAAAAATGAAAATTTGTTTTTGTTATTATCTTTCATTTTTGTTATTACCATAACTAAAAACAAAACAATTTTTTTTCATTTTTGTTATAACAAAAACTAATTGCACACCCCTAAAGCAAAGCAGGAAAAAGACAAAAACAAATAAATAAATGGCACACCAGGATGATTCCTCAAACATGGTTGGCCCTTAGAATTTGCAGAGCCCGGTGTGAAAATAAAATACAAGGCCCCTACTGCCCCATCCTCCATAGCCCCACTCCTTTAACAATTGGGAAATTGGTGTATGGTTGCAAAAACAAATGTCATAATCTTTCACAGACATTAGGGGCGGGAAACCGGTAAAATCCGGTATCCGATAATGCCGGTACCGGGCGTACTGGCATTATCGGATTCAACCCGGTAATCTGGTCCGGGTACCGGATTCTGGGGTACCGGATTTTTTTTACATTGCAGCCACCAGAATGGCTACAATGTAAAAAAACTTAAAGCCCCAGCAAAAAAGTTTTTTTAAAAAAAACCCTCCCCGAGTCCAGGCTGCGCGGGTGGAAGGGGGGACACGCCCCACCCACCCTGCCCAGCCTGGATTTTTGTTTAAAAAAAGACCCAGAGGCGAGCCCACCCCCCAGCACCAGCGGCCGCGGCATCCCCGCAGCCGCCGGTAAGTATGACCCGATCCCTGGGGGGGGTGTGTATTTAACACCCCCCAACCCCCCCAGGAATCACCCCTACTAAAGTTCAGTGCGCTTACCTTGCGGAGCTCCGGCGGCGGCGGGCGGTCCGGCGGCCTCAGCGCCGGCTGTGGCTGCCGGCGTCAGAGACGCTCTAGGCCTTCCGGGGAACTTCCGGGTTTCCCCGGAAGGCCTAGAGCGTCTCTGACGCCGGCAGCCACAGCCGGCGCTGAGGCCGCCGGACCGCCCGCCGCCGCCGCAGCCCCGAGCTCCGCAAAGGTACAGCACTGTCAACTTTAGTAGGGGTGATCCCTGGGGGGTTGGGGGGGTGTTAAACACCCCCCCCAGGGATCGGGTCATACTTACCGGCGGCTGCGGGGACGCCGCGGCCGCTGGTGCTGGGGGGTGGGCTCGCCTCTGGGTCTTTTTTTAAACAAAAATCCAGGCTGGGCAGGGTGGGTGGGGGGTGTCCCCCCTTCCACCCGCGCAGCCTGGGAGGGGGAGGGGGAGGGAATTAATTTATTTCATTGATTGCAATGGGGACACAGCGCCCCATTGAAATCAATTAAATAAATCTGGTACCGGTATACCGGATTTAATCCGGGAATCCGGTTTTCAGAGAACCGGTAACCGGTAAATCCGGTAGCCGGTAATGGGCCCGGGGTCCCACCTCTAACAGACATACATGTGTGCACACAGGCTTTAAAGAGGTTAGAACATATATTCACCCCACTCCATGAGGTTGAGGGCAGAGGGGGAGGGCCCCACAGGACGCAGTTAACCTGGTGACTGAAAATCATGGGCAGGAACACCAGTCCCTCTTTTTTGTGCCTGCTGCATGCTGAAATTCTGCCTCCTGGGGGCTTTCTCTTCAACTTGAAGCCTTGCCATACTTGGGGAGCTACTGTCCCCTCCTGTGCAAGTGCCTGGCTGCTTCAGTGCCAAGCACCTGCTGCATGCCAGTGTTTGCACTGTTCTCTACCCAGCTGCATACCAATCTCTTGCTGATATTTATGCCACCCTGGGACACTTTTGGCAAGTTTGGGGGAAGGGACAGTGTGGGAGAGGCACTTTTGGAAGCACTTTTGGTTGGAAGGCATGGAAACAAAAAAAAATTGGTTTTATGTTATTTTTTTTAATGTTTTTCATTTTTAATAACAAATGAAAATGGGCATTTTTATTTATGTTATTATAAAAACATAAATGAATAATATTTTAAAAATTAAAACAAAACAAAAAGGAAAATAAGGTTTTTTTCTGGTTCACACCCTTACATTGCCAATTGTCTAGTGTTTTTGCTTGCTTTATATCTCTAGGACACCACAATGCCAGTTGGCCAGGAAGAAAATAGATGATTAAGAATTTCTTTCACAGCCATGCATATGAGAAAAAAGCTGGAGTTTACTTTGCTGGATTTTATTGGATAAAGAATCTTCAAATTTGACGGACAAGAATAAATGTGGAGGGAGAAAAGTGTGGAAGAAACCTATCCAATTGAATTAAAAAGCAAGAGAAGCTGAACTATTTGAATGCACTAGCCATTGACAAATCTTAAAGTTAAATAAATTTTAGCAGAAATTAAAAAAAATTAGAACACACGCATACGCCAAGATTAATGGAAAAGATTCCATACTGTATTATAGCTGTGCAGTGCTGCTATTTTTGACAAGATGGTTTATATTATGAATGTAATGACCTTTCATAAATGACAGATAAATGACAATTTCAAGCTTGGAAGTTTTCAACTACTTAAGGAAAGTTTTAATGCCAAGTTTTCTTCTTATGATTTTTATTACTGTATATTTACATAAAATGTTGCACATATATAAACTATAGCAAAGAAGCATTTGGTTGAAAATCTCATTTGTTTGGAGTTCATAGGGCTATGTCCCATTACAGTAATAAGAATATATTAAAATAGTCATAATAAATCCATCAAAGGAAATATTGGTGCTTACAAGTTAAAGCACCTAATTTCTCATTTGCAATACTTCTTTGGGACTTCATTTTAAAATGTGGATGAAACTATATTTTAAACATTCACTACAGAAGCCTACCTGGAAAGTTTCACTTACAGCTAAATCTAATCATAGAGATAAGGCAATTAACCAATTACCTTGCAAATGTTGACAGACATGTTTATCTCCCATCACTCATTTCCTCATAACCTTGGTAAATGCATTTCATGAAAATATTCAGAAAGACATACATCTCCATTAGTGAGAAGGGGAGAGGAAAGGGAGTTGAGTTGATATAACACAGAAAATACTCTCTTGTCACACAAGACTGCAGGAACATTTTTGGCTTCAATAAGAAAGCAAGCCTAGGAAAAAGGTTGGTAATGTTCAACATGCTATAAAATGCTATAGACTTAGGACTTAGATACGCTGCTGAATCCACTTCCTTTCACATTGCCCCACTAATGCCAATGTAACCAGTCTGAGAAGGCAGTGGTCACAGGGCTGTGGGTGTATCCAGCTATGGTGTAAGAACATTGGTGCCATATAAAAGATGAAGCATGGATGTCTCTGTACTGCTAAGGGTGTAGTCCAAGTCTTCAGCTGGAGTAAATCAGCAAAGTTGTACTAAAGACAATGCAGCCAGTTACACCAACCAGTTGAGTCCTGCTGAGCATCTGACCATATCCTGGCATCACTGAATTCAGGAGCTAGCTAGGGACAAAGGGTTGGAAAGCTGGAAGTCTTTTTGTGTATTCCTCAAAATGTTACTTGTTTCCTTTAGACTCTTGTGTTGGAACTTAGGGTGCTTTCTGATGTGCCTAAATGTGCCGGATTTGCCTCACTGAGAAACTCTGGGAGGCAAATCAGGCATGGTTTTTGTCACGTGGGAAAACAAAGCTGCAGGGCTTTGGCGGTGAACATGTGGGGGATGCAGAGCTGGCTTTTAAGGCTTTACATCCCCCGTATGATCACCGCCAAAGTTTGTGTGGCTTTGTTTTCCCATGTGACAAAAGCCACGCCTGGTTTGCTTCTCACAGAGGCAAACTGGGCACTGTGACCAGGATCGAGTTCCCCTGTCTCTCTAGGCTATCCCTGCAACACCCAACTACACCTGCCACAACCTGGTTACCTGTATCTGAGTGGGGGTCCAAATCATCAGAAGATTGGGTTCGGTTCAAGGTGCTCCGGTTTAGGCTGGAAACTTCCCCAGTTGATATCTGGTGCCAGTAAACTCACAAAGACACATTGTATTAAAGAGAAAGGGTTTATGTAGGATTATAAGACAAGTATTGGTTCAGAGTCATAGAGAATGTGCATTAGAAAATAAAGTCCAAAAGGGTGCTCAAAGCTTCCTTACTTAGCCATGTGCTGACTGCCCCCTTACTCTAGTCCTGGTTCCTTCAGGGTCTGGATATCCTTCCAGACCCTCCTGCTCTGCAGCTTCAAGATGATTCTTTGGGGCTTGCCTTAAGAAGCCACCGCCTCCATTGTTCCCAGTCTCATGCAATGATGCTGATGGACCATTGGGCGGCAATAGTTACCAATGGCCCATTGCTGGCTGTTACTTGCCCCTGGGTGGACATCTCCTTTGCAAGGCCTGCTTTGTCATTCAAGCACTCTCCCAGTGTCCCATCACAGGTTTCAAATTGAAACATCCCACATTTCATTCCTCCCAGGTTTTACATTGTGACATTCATATTGTCTGCCTTACATTGTGACATTTACATTATGTGACCTCTGGTTGCAAGTATTTAACCACCTGCTGGGCCCAGGGGTCTCCTCTGGTTCCCCAAGCCAGGTGTATTTATAGACGTTTCTGCATGTCAGAAAGCGCTCTTAGCCAGAGGATTCTGGCTGGCTGGTTTGCTGGCTGCAATGCACAAAGTATGTACTCCAGAATAGTCCTATTGACTTCAGTGGGACTACTCTGGAGTAAATAGTTCCTGCATTGCACGCTATGTGCTATTTATTGATTGATTTATTTAAATTTTTAATTCCGCTCTTCCCACTATGGCTCAGAGTGGCTTACAAATCAATAAAAGCATTTTAAAATCCACCCAACGCTCCCCCAACGCTTCTCTACTGCCCCTCCCCCACTCCCCATCATCCAACCCTATCCCTGCCTGCCAAATTCTTTAGGGCTTTATAGGTCAAATCTAGCACATTGATTATGCCCAGAAGGCCATTGGTAGTCAGTGCAGATTCTGAAACATTGGTTTAAATGCAATTGATAGAAAGTGATCCTGGCCACCACCACAACCTGGCAATCCAGGTGCAGCAATGTATCCAAGAGCACCACAAGGCTGCAAAGCTAAGTGATCAATGGACACTGGACCCCCTCAATAACAGTGGTACCTATGTCTCCATGGTCACAAAGTCAGCCAACCATCATCACTTTAGTCTTGTCTGGATTTATCTTCAGTCAGCTCACCCTCATCCAATCCCCAATGGCAGCCACACACTGAATAAGTACCAAGACTGCAGGACCTAAATCAGATGAAAAGGAGAGATAGAGTTGGGTGTCATCCACATACTAATGGCACTTGACTTCAAATCTTGGTACAACCTTGCTCAGTGGTATTAGATACACATTGAACATCACTACTCTCTGGGTTTTCCAGGCAGGAGTGAACGAACCACTCAAATGCAGTCCCGCAAAACCCTGGCAGGTCACGCAGCCATGTCAACAACACCCTATGATCAACTGTATCAAAGGCCGCCAAAAGAGCTAAGAAAATCAACAGGGACCAATTTCCCTTGTTGATTGTCAAGTGAAGGTTGTCAACCAAGTCCACAAGCACAGTCTCAGTGCCATGCCCAGCATGAAATCTTGACTGACATGGGCCCAGGAATCCTATAGCATTGAGATGTGCCCAAAGCGGTGAGGCAACCACCTGTTCAATAACCTTCCCTAAAAAGGGAAGATTAGAGATGGGGTGATAACTGGGAGTCAGCAGCAGCAAAGCAAATTTTATTGTGCCTTTCGCCATTAAATCATACATAAAACAAACAATTATAACAACATACACCAATATAAATACAAGAAAATCCAGAAAATGCTCTATCAGAGCAAATACAGAGACTGCAGTTGAATGGATCTTCGACATTGGGCAGCAATGAAAAAAAGGGTCAGTGCCTTAAGAGTGTCTAATCTGTCAGAGGTCAAAAGTGCAGTCAGACCCTGTGGCAGCAGTGGCAGCTGCTCTTTCGGAAATAAGGGTAATAGCCACACAGTTCTTAAATCCTTGTAAAGGATTATATCACGTGCTCTAAGGTTTCAGTTTTACGTGAACAAATACACCATCTGTTCTCTAGAGCTATATGCTCTGCTTGTCCCTTAAAGACGGCTGACTCAAACAATTGAAACCTTATCAGAGTCATCATTCTGCGGAGATGGCAATCTGATAAAAGATTGAGGTAAGGTTCAAACTGGAAGACAAATTTAACTTTAGCATACCAGGGCGCTATCTTAACCTTACTCAACTTGGATAGTTCAGTTTGGGCTAAGCTGTCAAACACTCTAGCCTTCAGCATGTTATGCATCTGAGATATACTCATGAAATAGCAGGAATCAGACAAAAACCCCAAATTATTCAAGGTCTTGAGAATTTCCCTCCGCCACTTATATTTCCTGCTTCTTTCATGAGAGGTTTGTTCTTTCCAGCATAAATACGGAAGCCTGGTCGAATCTAAACAACAGAACTTATTCCAATAAAGGAGAGCCTTAAGAGTAGCCATTGTATGAACAGGGTGTATCCCTGTTTCTGCAGGTCGGATAGATATTAGCGTACAAATAGGTACTCCCAAAATTCTCCTAATAAATTTATTTTGAACTATTTCCATCTCTTTGGTATAGTGGGCAAAACAAATTTCCGCTCCATATTTAAGCTGTGCTAACACCTTTGTTTTGTATACCTGTATTACAGTGGATAGCTGAGCACATTCAGTTGCCCTATAAAATTGAAGAATGCCAGGCACAACACTGGTGGTTTTCTTTGCTAAAATTTATAAATGTTTTGTCCACAAAGTTGTAGCATTAAACAAGATTCCCAAATATGTATATTGTGAGACTTGTGGTAAAGAGTATAAACCAAATTTCCAGGTATAGTTTGCCTGAGAACGCCCAAAGCAGATGACTTGGGACTTTTGTGTATTTACTGTCATACTATTAGTCATACAATATACATGCAGATGATTTAAGATGTTCTGAAGATCTTTCTTAGTTTGCAGAGAAGCAACACATCATCTGCATACATCAAGCAGGATACTGGTCTACCAGGAATCAATGGTGGAGTTCGGGCAGCTTTGATAACTAAATCCACTAGATCACTTACGGATTTAATAATATTGGGGCCAGCAGGAAACCCTGCCGTACTCCTGCTTGTATGGGAAAGAAAAGAATTTTGGGAGGCTACCCTTGAAATCTAACCTTACTGTAGCTTTTATGTTCCTATGTAAAATGATGATCAGGAGTTGGACTACTGCAGTTTTAAGGCCATCAGGCACCCTACACTTTGGAAGGGAGGCATTAACAACCCCAACCAGCAAGGGTCCAAAAGTCTCTTTGCTAGCTTTCACCAGCCAGGAAGGGCACAGATCTAATTCACAACTGGTTGCCCACACCAGTCCAAGCAAACACAGCTGTTGCTTTATGCCTTGTTGCTTTTCTTAGACTGACATTTAAGTTATAGAACACTCCTGATTTACCTTTTTTAGTGCCAAAACCACATTTTACATTTGGAAACATTGGTAATAATGAGGAGGATTAGGAAGAACTAATGTGTTTTTAATGTTTTGCTTTCTATACAGATAGCAATGATGTTCATACATGTAAAACTATGGTCAATAGTGTCATAAAAATACTCTCTTTGAACTTTCAGCCTGGCCTTAAGCTGTTCAGTGTTAAGGCTGAGATTAATATCTGGTGTAAATACCAAATTTGGTGTGTTGTGTCCATTCAAGCAAAGTGACTACAAAGCAGTACAATTTGTGGTTCCAAATATTTGCTTCAGTTTTGTTCAGTATTTATTTTGGCTATTTCATTTATTCAGTACTTCGTGTTGAGTACTGGGTACTTGATTGAATCAAGTTGATTCACTATAGTAGCATCATTTAAATTAGAACTAAATAATGGATTTGCTGATGTGAATGAAGTATCAAATGCCAAAATATTCATAAGGAAGGAACAGAATAAATGAAGTAATGAATTTTGTACTGGTGACAAAGATTAATTTGGATATTCATTCATGGGAACAAATGCAAATTATCTTCATGAATTTGAAAAGTCACAGTTGTTTTAGTTCCACTCAGTACTGAAGCAAATTCTATTCACTTCAAAGGGAGACTCATTGGCTAAGATCCACAGCCCACTTAGTCCAAAGTAGTCTATAAAAACCCAAAGGCTACTATTTCAATGGGACTACTCTGGTGTAAATGGTTTGCGGATTGCAGCAAGAGGTGATAAGGGCTAGCACCCTTGCTATTCACCTTGAGGATTCCATGAGGTTAGGTCAAGATGCAATCCAAAAGGCAGGGGCGAAGGTATGTGGGAATGGGCTCTGATACAGAAGATGGGATTGGCTCCCTGCTAGGGCGCTCCACTACAGTGTGCAAATGCACTCTACATGTGTGTGAGCCTCCCAGGCTCATGGGGCTCGGTGCAGCTGCACTTGCTGCCCCTATTACAGCTATGCCCCTGCCAAAAGGACGCAAACATGAAGGAAGCTGTTTTAATCTGTGTGTTTAATACAACATGATTTAACTGACAGATTTTTAAAATTTTATTTATTCAAATTTAAGATGTGCTAACACTGTTTAACTTATAGGGCTGAAACAAGAAGGAAATTAATTATCGTGAGAATCTTGCGAGAATCTCGCAGCACCGGTAAGATCTCATGAAATTTTCACGAGAAACTTGAGATTCTTGTGAGAAACTTAAGAATCTAAAAAAATGCCCTCACAAATGATCTGTGCAGGCGGCCAGGCGTTCTTCGCCACTCTGTAGTGGAGACAGCCCAGTGGCCTGGCAGCAGAGACAGCTTCTGCCACCAGGAAGAGCAGAGGTGACCTGACTGCTGGCAGCAGAGGCGGTGGCCCACCATTCCGACACTCACCCCCACCCTCCAGACCTGGACCAGCAGTGGAAAGTACAGGAACCCAGGGGGTGGGAGGGTAAAGCTGGGCCCAGCAGGTTGGGGTAATGGTTCCCCACCAACATCCTCCAAAGCTGGGAGTGGGGTGGTGGGGGTGGAGGTTTCTGGCTGGCTCTCTGCATTGAAGTCAATGAGAGGATTGTCGATTGACTTCATTGGGAACATAGATCAGAAAATTGGAAACCGAGATGGGCCCAATTTTTGGATCCTTCGGTTTTAACCGAAACAGCCATTATTGGACTGTTTCAGTTAAAATCAAAACCAAAAGTCCCACTCTACTATCAGGAAGAGACTTGGGCTGACACTGGTGTCTTTGTATCCAGCCATGGGTAGGGTTGTCTTGCAGAGTGGCAGCAGTGACAGGATCTGAAAGAGGTTCTGAGACTGACCTCTGGCATGAAAAGACATGCCACATCTGAGCCCTGGCAAACCCTGGCAGAAATTAATCCCTGCTATAGATCATGTTTCAGTAGTGGCATTTTTAAAAGTATTTATACAGATTTAGATATCTGTTTTTAAGCCGTATGGGTGAGGTCACATGAGACAGGCAGGGGAGGCTACTCTGTCTGTTCAGTCGGACCATGCAGTGCAGTGCATCATATGGCTGGGGCCCACCAGATGTTTCCCAGGGCGGTGTGAACAGCTGTTTGCTGTGTGACGCATCCTCTGAAAAATTCCAAGGATGCATTGCAGCCTTATCCCAACTGGAGTAAGGCTACACAAGAGTAAGGCACACTTGTCCCGCATGCAGGGAGTACCACTGTGGGGCCTTGAGTGGTGGGTGTTGTCGCCTGTGGCCACGTTATGGCCAAGGGTGGGATCTCCATCAGACTGGGGGAGGGAGGCGGGACAGGACATCCACCACAGCCTACCCTAGATGTGACGGGTGTTCCAAGAGTAGCCTGGGCACCAGGATTCCTTGCAGGGTGGAAGGAGGGGCTGCTCTGCTCAGCTCCCTGCATGGTGATGACAGTTGCCCACCATGGGGTTGTGCGAGGATCGGGCCTTTACAGCTTGTCTGGTTGCACCCACTGTCTGTGCACTTTGGTGCCTCAGATGGGCCATTCAGGAACAACCCTGCCTCTTAAGGGACCACCACTAGTGACACCCCTCAGCACTTTCCCTCTCCCCGGTCCTGGCTCTGATGGAAAGGGGGGTCATGCCCAGGGAAGTTTTCTCCCCTTTCCATACCCCCCTTCCATCAGAAGCAGTGCTCATGCACTCTTCCAGCTGAGAAGTGGCTGAATGAGGAGAGAGGGATCACACTCTCTCAAATGAGAGGTGACTTAGGCCGCTTTTACTCGAGCAGCCAGGGAAGTGTGTTCTTCAATGTGTCACTGCGAATAGCCGTGCGGAGTGTGTTTACATGCACCAGAAGTGGCCACCTGCCATAGGAATTGGTGGTGCCCATGGCCTCACACAGCCTCTTTAAAGACGCGTTCTGGAGACCTCGATATCAGGGTTTTGCACAGCTGCATGCACCACTGATTTCTATGGTGGGCAGCCACTTCCAGTGCATGTAAACGCACCCCGCATGGATTTTCCCAGTGGCGCGTTGAAGAACGCACTTCCCTGGCCACTCATGTAAAAGCAGCCTAAGTGATCCTGCTCTCCCAGCTGAATGTGACAGGAGAGAGGGATGACACTCTCCCATCCAAGAGGCATCTTCAGGTGGAGAGAGCGAGGCAGAGGGTTCAGGAAGGACCTTCTAGAGGGGATCTGTGTCTGCACTGTTCTCTCTGTTTGGGAAAGTAACCAAGGGGAGCGAGGGAGGTGCGTGGCTCCTCCAAAGGATCCACATGGCTCCTGAGAGGAGTGTGGGCACAGATCCTCTGGAGGAGGTCATTCCTGAACCCTCTGCATTGCTGTTTCCTCAGCCACCTGCCAGCTGGGAAAGCACAATGGTTCTTTCCTCTCACAGCTGACTCTCTCAGCTGAGAGAGTGCACTAGTTACAACTCTATAGTGCTGGCAGAGTTGGATGCTTGCAAGGCTGCAGGCAAACCTAATTAATAATGTGTGTCTGAATTTGCCCATATAATGGACCTGCTATGGGCCTGGAGTGACTTCACCGTGAGTAGCAGGTGGGTGGTGACCACGTGGTGACCATGTGGCAGACACGTAATAAACAGGAAGACAGGAACTCACCTGGTGAGGGCTAATGTGGGCTATCGTCTCATTTTATTAAACCTTTAGAGTTAAACTGTGAGAGGTGGCAAGCCTACTTGTATACTATTAGATTTTAAGTCAGACTCCACATCACAAGACAGTACTTTAAAAGCAAATTACACAAATAAGTGTGTATAATGTGGCAAACAGAATTGAAAAATGTGTATCGTTTCACTTGCCTTTTTGTTGTAGTGTTTGTGAGGTACTTTATAATTTCATGTGACATGGTTAACTATAGTGCCGTCCCCGTCTTCATCTTCTCAAAGTTAGCAGAGTTGGAACCTCATATTATAACATTTATTTGGAGTTCAGCTTCCTGTCCTGTCCCCTTTCCCCTCCACCACAACTGTCAGAGGGGGGCTACCTGTTGAACCCAGAATCCATCACCCAGCAGAGACCAGAGGGAGCATTGTGCTGAGCCGGGGATTCCCAGGGTGAAGATTGTGTGCAGGTGTATGAGGAGGCAGGGCTACACTGTCGGGGTTGCATAAAAGCTGCTGCAGAGCCCGAGGTGTGCATCGGGGCCGCGCGCCTAAGGGCCGCGCACAAGGGCATGCCCTTGCGTGCATGGCCTTAGGCATGGGCCGGGTGTGGGGTGCCCCCTTCCCCCTTTTCTTTTTCTCCCACTGTTATTTGTATTGCACAGTGTGTTGCTTAGAGTTTTGCAGGATTGGATGCCCTGTTTTCCCAGACCATGACAAAAAAAGGGAAACAGGGCATGGCTACCAGGGCTAAGGCACGACAGCTCAAGTTATATGACTTTCTTCCCAATGGCCAAAGGGCAAGTTTTTCAGCTGAGGATGGGACTATACCTTTAGAGCCTGATCCCACAGGCTGTGGGACTATTGGGGATTTGCAGATTGCTTCCACTGCTCCCCAGCTGCCCCTATCGGGCAGCAATGGAAACCAAGAGTTTGGGGTCCTTGCAAGTGCTGTTGGAGAAGCTAACTGTGCTGGTGGGGGATCTGACTTGCCTCGTTACAGCCAGGATGGATGGAGTAGAGCTGCAATTGGCAGCAATGCAATCACAACTTCAAGGACTGGAGGATCTACTTAAGGATTGTAATGTTGGCACAGGAGGGGATAGATATGTCCCCCCCAGGATGGGGACCGATATTGCAGGTCAGACTTCAGTGCCTGCAGATCAGCCTTGTTTGATGTCTCCTGGGCAACAGCCCTCCGTGCCCAGAGTTCCATTCCTGTGTAATAGAGGCAAGCTTCAACTGGTGCCTAGGGCTGGGGCTTTTATGATTGCTCCTCTAGCCTTGGGGTATTTTTCCTTTTGGGGCTCTAAGAGCAGAATCCTTTCCCATCTATCCAACTTGCTGGGATACACGGTCTTCGCTTACCAGGTTCTTCGCATTGTCCGGTTGCCACCAGTGGATTCCATGCAGCGTGTTGTTGCTTATTTTAATGCTTTATCCATTGTTAACGGTTTGTGGGCCCATTATAATATTTTGTCTTCTTGGGGGGTCTTTATCAGCCAAGTGTATGAAAGACCTGGTGTTGTTCCACTTGTTCCCCATCTCCACCCAGTCACTACCTCCTTATCTAGTTTAAATCATCCAATTACTCTTGAGGCTTTGAGAAACTCTAATTCGGTACAGCTGGCAAGGAGAGTCTTTCCAAAAACCTCGGGGGCTTTAACTAATTTTAAATCTAAGCATTTGGCCCAGAAGGTGGAAAGCTCGGAGACCTTGGAAGACAGTTTTCTACCTAAGGACTCTGAAGGTTATCCCCCAATTATTCAGTCCCCAGTATGCTCCTCTATGGCCCTGTTTTTAGCTAATCAGCCAGTTCCACCTGCTACCTCATTGATTCCCCCTACGGATACCCTTAGGGCTTTGTTGCCCAATCCCTTCAGTGATCCCACACCATTGAAGGCAACTGTTGTGGTCCCTCCAGTTGTCAGTAGGGTTTTTTCTGGCCCTTTGGATTCGCAGTATCGTTCTCAATGTCCTATTGTATTAAGTCCCCAGATAGCTAGTTATCCTCTTTCCCTTCAGCTGGGGACTTCTTCTTCAAGGCCCTCTATTTTAGATGATCTGGCAGCTGTGGACGACATTTGTCAGGTTACTGTTCAAGAATCCAGGGGGATGGTTTAAAGTAAATTATTTCTGCGTGTGCTCTTGTGATAGGGTAACCTTTTTGAATTTGGGTTAATCCCTTAGGCCAACAAATTATTTCTTTATACGTCTAGATTAATGTATTGATTAATTTTATAGTTCCAATATTTGCATTATTATGCCTGTTTAGGGCCATTGGGTAATTGTATTTTGGTTATTCAAATGGGATTCACATGACTCTATCTTGGATAGAAGCTGAACTTATGAAAATCCTTATTATATTTGTTTTTAATCCCCAGGGATATAGTTATATTTGATTTAATTTAGTGTCATTTAGTTGTTTAGATTACTTGAGTTAATTTTATTAGAGGAGTGTGTGTGTGTTGTATGTTTTGTTTGTATTTATTGTGTATGCAATGGCCTCAGGCTACGCAAATAAAAACATTTATTTACCAAAATTTCAGGAAATTTAAATGAGAATTACAGGGTAGTGCTAAAAATGCAACAGAAACTATACTGGCCAGCTCCTGCCTCCATTTTACTTGAGTCAATTAACCTTCAGGGTAAGATCCGACAAAAACAAAGAATGAATCCATCCAATCATTAGTAACTATGATGCAGGGCTGCTAGAGCAGCACCAACTCTACCTCTTTGGCCACAATGGAAAAAATATATATTCTGTCACACTCTACATCATAGGTCCTCGACTTTTCTTCAGTCATGAGCACTGGAGTGACGTATCTGATTCCTTGGGAGCACTACATAATCTGCATGAATTATTTGCATAAATTTGCATAGATCAAGTCTCCCCTCTGCAATTCAGTTTAATTCAATTTGATGCCTCACATTTGTGAAAGTGCGCCCAAGCACTACTGACAGCTGACTTGGCAAGCACGTTCACACATTTCCCGAGCACTCTGGTGCTCCTGAGCACCAGGTTGAGAATCTCTGCTTTACATGCTCCTTGCTCCCCTGCAATCAGTTTCCTTGCTCCCCTGCAATGAGCGGTTCCACAGGGAGTAGGAGAGCTCAAACCACAGTTCAAGGAAAGATGTCAGCTTGGGAATTCTTAACAATCAGATCTCCAGCTAGGTGTTCAGAACTAGGCATGCCAGTGATGCAGGCAGGGTTTTGAAAGACAGAATTTGCTTGCAGTTTCTGGGAGATAGGGCTCACTGACATACCAACTGCCACTCTTAGTAAAGGTTGAGCAGAATGATTTAGAAAAAGGTCTGCAAAGGAATCTTCTTCCTTTGCCATTTTCTAGGGAAGGGAAAAGTTCAGACTTATAAAAATGTATGAATGATCCTTTATTACTGTGAGGTTCGGGGGTGGACTGGGGAAGAGGGTCAGAGCCGGGAAGGGTCCAGACAAAAACAAGTATACGGAGCAGCGAGGTTATGCCTGAAAACAAACCCTCAAGATCAAATAGGGCCTCTAGGATTAAGAATCCACAGCCTGGATCATCACAGAGTATCGGGGATGAGCACACACCTCTGGGATGCCACCACAACCATGCACACCTGGTGAAGGGAAGGGAAGGGAGGTGTGGGTAGTGAGAGGGTAACAAGGGTGCCAGACCCCGGGATGGGGGAAGCGGGATAGGGCATACACTCACGAGAAGGGCTCAAGGATCAGTGCAAAAAAGGGTCAACAAGGAAAACGCCACACTTACCTGGGGTTGATCCCTGGGGTGGGGTGGGTTTTAAATTTTTTTTTAGTAGGCTGCGCAGTGGGGGGGGGGAGGTGAGCTCTGGTGCCCCTTCTACCCACGCAACCTGGAAGGAGGGGAAACCAGGTTGCCCCCTGCCCCCAACCCAAATGGTTTCAGAACCCAAACTTTGTTTGGTCGGTTCAGCCGGGGAGCAGTTCAGGTTTGGGGGGTTCACGGACAGGCTGAACCCCCGAGTTTGGGCCGAACCCCCGAACCACATTTGCACATGTACTGCACTCACCAGGGGCAGCTGGTGGGTTTTGATGTTGGAGGGGCAATGGGGCAGTAAGGCTGGCGGGCCTAGGGGTGGAGCCAGGGGGATGGTAGGTGGAGCCAGGGGGATGGTAGGCCAAGGGCATGGCATAACCCAGCAGGAAGGAGTTCACAGGGTTAACATCGGATGGAAGAAAAAACAGTCTACATGCACATCAAGCTTAAAATAAATAATTTATAAACCCAAAACACAGGGAAACACTGGCATAACACAACACTGGCAAAACACTGGCAAAATGCAGCAGCAAGGAGTTCTCAGGGTTAACATCGGATGGAAGAAAACGCAGTCTACATGCACATCAAGCTTAAAATAAATAATTTATAAACCCAAAACACAGGGACCCACCCTTGTAAAGCACCCCAGTCACAGCCTGAGTCCAATTTTACCACACACATCCCATTTCCAGCATTTTGAACACAACTGAAAT
>QEPC01004757.1:616558-628463 GCA_003113815.1 Sphenodon punctatus
CCAAACATTCCCCCTCCCTACCCTACCCTCCCACCCTCCCCTCTGAAGGCCTGGGAGAACAGCCAGGTCTTACAGGCTCGACAAAAGGCCATCAGACCTTGGACCAGGCGATCTTCCTCTGGGAGAGAGTTCCAAAGTTGCGACCTGGCCACCGAGAATGCCCTCTCCAGCATTTGTGGCCCCCCATTTAATACAGGGAACCTCCAGCAAGGCACCCCCGGCAGACCACAGGGGCCGCCCTGGGGCCCGGAAGGTGAGGCGAACCCCAAGGTATGAGGGGCCCAGACCGTATAGGGCTTTATAAACCAGCACCAGCACCTTGAATCCGGCTCGGTACGCTATAGGCAGCCAGTACAGAGTGCGGAGCTCAGGTGTAATATGCTCCCGTTGCCTCGTCCCCATAAGGAGATGGGCCTCAGCATTCTGCACCAGCTACAGCCTCCGAACCAGAACCAAGGGAAGCCCCACGTAGAGCGCGTTGCAGTAGTCTAGCCTTGAGGTGATGAAGGCGTGAATAAGAGTGGCCAGGTCAGGCCCAGAGATGTATGCACGCAGCCTCCGCACCAGAAACAGCTGGCGAAAGGTGGCTTTAGCCACCGCCTCCACCTGCTGATCCAGCGGAGGCCCGGATCCAACACCACCCCCAGACTCCGAACCTACTGGGCTATGGGAAGGCAGACCTCCCACACCAGAGGAGTTGGCACCTCCCTCGTCCTACCCACTACCATCACCTCTGTCTTATCAGGATTGAGCTTCAGTCTGCTCTGCCGCATCCAATCTGGCACAGCCTCCAGACATTGGGAAAGCAACAAGACAGCGGGACCTGGGTCGGTCGAAAATGAGAGGTTCAGCTGAGTATCATCAGCATATTGGTGACAACACACCCCGAACCCTCTCACGATCTCCCCCAAGGACTGCATATACACATTAAACAGAAGCGGAGACAGGATCGAACCCTGCAGAATGCCGCAGGTCAAGGCCCATGGGCTAGATGTTTCATCCCTCAACACCACCCGCTGGCTTCTCCCCGAGAGGAATGAGCGGAACCACACAAGGACAGTCCCATCCAGACCCCCCAGGTCTTGCAGCCATCTCAACAACAGCCCATAGTCCACAGTATCAAAAGCGGCCAAGAGATCTAGCAGGATCAAGAATGTAGAACATCCTGCATCCACCTCTCAGTGGGTCCTGGGGCTAAGGTGGAAGTTTCTAGGTATTGGTCACAGACCTCCCTGCCTATAACTTGGCCCCAGAACCCTGGCGGTGGGTCCTGGGGCTGGAGTGGCTGTTTCATGATGCAGTTGAACGATGACTCTCTGTGAGTGGAATGACAGGCCCCAGACCCATGAAGGTGGGCCCTGGGGCTAGAAGAGTGGCAGCTTCTGGATATTGGCCACAGCCCTCCCTGCCTGTAACTTTGCCCCAGAACCCTTGCAGCGGGTCCTGGGGCTGGAGTGGCTGGAGTGGCTGTTTCTTGATGCTTTGGAAAATTGGTCCTCTGCACGAGGAATGATGGCCCCAGACTCATGATGCTGGGTCCTGGGGCTAAGGTGGAAGCTTGTAGCTATTGGCCACAGCCCTCCCTGCCTGTAACTTGGTCCCAGAACCCTGGTGGTGGGTCCTGGGGCTAAAGTGGCAGTTTCCAGATATTGGCCACAGTCCTCCCTGCCTGTAACTTGGCCCCAGACGGCAGCATTGGCAGCAGACATTGGATTTCCCAGAGGCAGCATTGGCAGCTGGTGCAGACATTGGATTGCCTGGGCACAGGACCCATGGCATGGACAGCAGAGGCAGCATTGGCAGTAGCAGCAGCAGACACTGGGTTGCCCAGGCACAGAACCCGTGAAACAGGAGAGACAGCAGCAGCAGGATTTGCCTATACACAGCACCCATGGAGCCAGGATAGTTGGATTTGCCAGGGAATAGCTCCCATACAGCAGCAGACGGCAGCAGCAGGATTGTGTGGGCACATTTGGATTGACCAGGGAAGAGCACCCATGGACCAGCAGACAGGAGCGGTGGGATTACCAGACCAGTGGTGCACATCACCCAGGGTTTCCAGGGTAGGCAGACAGGCACTGTGTCATGAGAGGAGGCAGACTGAGGCAGGCTTTGATCTAGGCCACTAGGGCAGACAGGCGGAAATCGTGTCATGAGAGGCAGGCAGACTGAGGCAGGCTTTGATCTAGACCACTTGGGCAGGCGGGCGGGCTGGCAGGCGGTGCAAGATGATCAGAAGGCAGGCAGACTGAGTCAGGGTTCAAGCTTTGAAACCTGGGCGGGCAGGCAGGCAGCGTGGTATGAGAGGCAGTAGGGAAGGTGGGCTTGGGCAGGCTTTGAGCTAGGCAACCTGGGTGGGCAGACAGACACCTTGGCATGGGAGGCAGGAAGGCGCACTGAGGCATGCTTTCAGCTTGGCGGCAAGTTGGGCGGGCAGCCAGGAAGCGTGGCATGGGAGGAAGTAGGGCAGGCAGGTGGGGACATTGGCAGCAGGGCGCTCAGATAGGCTAGCAAAGACTGTGCAGCAGGAGAGAATGAGAGCCAGTCAGTGTCACATAGAGGGGCTGAGATCGTGTAGCCATAAGCCAGCTCGCAGGCTTACAGTTTGTTTCCCAATGCCACCCTGCATCATGAGGTCAGTCAGATAAGGAGCACCTCAGAAGCATAGGATCAGTAGCCCTAGCCCAGATTGACAAGGAGGAGCCCCGTCCCGACTGCCCCTGGCGTGGGATGGCGTGTGCCACTGCACCATCACTCCTTGTCCAGGGGCAGCCCGGGGAATCCCAGCAGCGGAAGGTTCACCTTCAGAAAGAACAACTGCTCCACCAACTTGACCCCCAGTCTCAGGCGGTGCAGGGAGCAAATGTCCCCCACCACAGAGAACACCGCATGCTGGGGACACTGGTTGGTGGGCAGGACAGGATACCCTTGGCCACTTTTGACAGGACTGGCCAGTGGCCACACATTGGTCTTTCTGGCCCAGTAGGCCAAGGGATCGCTGCTGGTATCAATGCATGGCTCGTCCTCCAGGTAGGTCTCCACTATTGCTGAGGCACCATCATACTCCCTCTGGTAGCTCTGGGTGGGCACCACCTGCCCCACTGCCCTCAACCACGCTGCTTGCCCTTTTGTGCTGGGCCCAATTGCTCCCCAGAGTGGCCTTCACACAGGAGGAGCTGATGGCAGTAGGGGTCCTCCTGCTGCTGATCATCCTGCTGCTGGNCCCAGAGCATCATTCACCACAAGATTGAGGGTGTGTGCGGCACAAGGGATGCTTCAGAACCCCTCCTGCCACTGCCAAGCGCTACCTCTGCGTCCTGCCACCAGTCTGCAGTCACTACCAGGTAGGCGTGCTGGGCGTTCCTGGAGGACCACAGGTCAGTGGTGAAATGGACCATGGCCCCTGAGCCCCTGCCAGCTGCTCCCTCACCCGCTCCTTCAAAGCTCTGTAGAGCTGTGGCACCACGGTCCAACTCAGGGTGGTGCGTGAAGGCAGCTTAAAGTTGGGGGCCAGGAACCCAATCAGCTGCTGGAAGCCCTTGTCCTCCACAATTGACAAGGACTGCCCATCAAGGGCTATAATTTCTGCCAACAGGCGCTTCACTTTCTCTTGGAAGCCAGTGCCACGGTGCCCTGCCGATGGTCTTCACAGATCCCCCCACCCCAGCTCCTCCATGGTGGACTGACGGCGCTGTGGTGAGGCTCCTGCTGCTGTTCTTCCCCCATACTTCTCCTGCTGCTAGAGGCAGCAGCAGTTGGTGCAGGACGCTGGCCCGCTGAAAGAGCAGGGTGATTTTACGCTGCAGTTGGGAACCCACTGGCATCAACTTCCCCTGCCTTCCTGCTGAGCTGCAGAGCACTGTGGCATGACTTCAGGTGCCTCGCCATTGCAGTTGTCCCAAGATTGGCGAGCACTGCCCACGCTTCACCAGCTTATTGCACAACGTGCACTGCACCTCTCTGAAATCATCTGCCCGCACCTGCTTAAAATGATCCCAGACTGAGGATTTTTTCCACCCTCCTGCCTTCTTGCCCGCCCCGGCTGATGCACTGCTGCCAGTGGTGCTGGAAGGGGGAGAACTTGGTGGCTCTGGTGACACAGTTCTGGGAGGAGGCTCAGCCATCGCCTCAGCTCCAGACATCTCCTCTGCAGCACTAGTGTCTGCCTCTGACTCACTGTCTGCAATCATGGTGATGTCCCATGAAGGAGAGTACTGGGACCCTGAGGCTAGACTGCCCGTGCCTGCCATGCTGCTGGCACTCTCCCTGTGCCATCCTCTGTAGCTGCTAGTGCTGCTGCTCCTACTCCTCTCCCTACTGACATTGCCCGGGGATCTGGACCTGCCTCTAGCAACTGGGATGGGATCCACCAGCTCTGGACTGCAGGGGATCGCTTCGACAGTGAGGGACATTGGTGGCCCTGGAGGAACATCAGAAGCAGCAGCAGCACCAGCACCTGCTCCAGCACCACCAGCAGCAGAGACAGATGCAGCCTCAAGTCCTACAGGCCTTCCAGTGCCCTGCGTGGCAGTGGAGGGGGGTCCTGCCAGGAGGCGATGCTGAGCCACTGAAGCCTGTTGCCCTAAAGCAGGCCTACTGAGTTTGGGGGGTGATGATGTGCTTTGCCTCTGGCTACTGCTGCTGCCTGCTACCACTCCCCTGGCACGACCCCTCCCGCCTCTGGCACGTGCCCTATTGCCTCCCGTACAGGTCACCAGACCAGCCTCTCCTTACCTTCTCCATTTTTCCCTCCAAAATAATGTTTATATATATATATTTTATTTTATTTTATTTTATTTTTTATTTAAATTTTTTATCTAATATTATATATATATATCTACACTAAATCTAACTGCTATTAACTATTCTAATTGCTATGAACTAAATTGATTATCTAATAAATACAAAGGCCTACTCCTACAAAACTAAAACTAAATCACTAAACACTATCTCTATCACTAAGCTAACTCTTACAACTGTCTTCTCTCTCTCTCTCTCTCTCTCACTCTCTCTCTCTCTCTCTTTCTATATATATATATATATGGGATGGGGGGAAGGAATCACAAACAACACAAGGAGGGGTACAAAACTGATTGTACCCCTCCCTGGGTTCAAGATTGAACAGAGGGAGGGATAAAAACAAAAAATAACAACTAAATCTATCTAAGCTAAGCTAAATAAATGAGAATATGGAGGTAGATGGGTTGGATGGGTGAAATAGGAGGAGGATGGCAATGTATTAGGAATTGGAAGGAACAAAAATTGCAGGAAGAGAGGGAGACTTATGAAACGCCTGTTGTTCAGGAACAGTGACTAGCTCAGAAGGTGTTGGAAAGGCGGGAGGCAATCAGTTTTGTTTCTTGCTGCGTCCGCCTCACCGCAAGCCCCATTGGCTCCATGCAGCCTTGTCCGTGGCCAATGGCAGACTGCGAAGCCAGTGGTCTGAGGTGAAAAGGGATGGTGATTGGGCAGGCTGGCTGCTACTCCAAGCCTCTCTACCCCTGGTGCCTGGAAGTCTGCTCCTCAGCTGACTCCCCCCTCCCTGCCACGTTTGGCCTTCCAGTGACACCACGTTTTAGCTACCTGAACTCACCTGAACGCGATCCGAACTGACTGAACTGTTCGGTCATTTCGGTGTTCGGAATTGAGTTCGGTTCGATCAGTTCATGTTCAGTTTCGGGTTCGGTCGTCAAAACAGGCCGATTTCAGGCCGAACTCCGAACTTCCGAACCGTGTTTGCCCATCCCTAAAAATCTATTTACCTTTTTCATCTGACCCAGGTCCTGCAGTCTCAGTGCTCATACTCATTGCCTAACTGCAATGGAGACTGCATGCACATGAGCCAACTGAAGCTGAATCCAGATAAGACAGAAGATGGCAAAAACTTGTTCTCTGTTGCACCTGAAGGCAAGACTAGAAATAAAAGGCTCAAATTACAAGAAAGAACATTTTGGTAAAATAGTAGGAAGAACTTCCTAACGGTAAGAGCTGTTTTACAGAGAAACAACTTGCTTATTGAAGTGGGGTGCTCTCCTTCACTGGACATTTTCAAATAGGCTGGACAGCCACCTGTTCGGAATGCTGTATTTATTTATTTATTTATTTATTTTATTACACGTATATGCTGCCCCCTCATGCCGCTGGCATCTCGGGGCGGCTTCCAACAAATATAAAAACAATCTAAAACAACATAAAACCACATTAAAATCTAAAAAATTCCAATATTATTTAACAAATTCAAAACACCCCCCATACAGCAATTTAACCCACCCGAAGGCCTGGGGGAACAGCCATGTCTTACAGGCCTGACGCAAGGCCAACAGACTCGGAGCCACCCGTGCTTCTTCTGGGAGGGAGTTCCATAGCTGTGGTAAAGCCACCAAGAACTCCCTCTCCATTGTAGCCCCCGCTTTATGCGGGGAACCTCCAGGAAGGCGCCCCCTGTAGCTGTGGATTTTCTGCATTGAGGAGAGGGGTTGGACTAGATGACTTCTGAGGTACTTTTCAACTGTATGATTCTATGATGGTTGGCCAACCCTGTGACCTGGAGAGTGATGGGACCCCCATCATTGATGATGTCCGGCTTCCCCTGTTATTAAGGTTCTCAGCCTTGGCGTGCTCCTGGATCCCGAGCTACATCTGGAATATCAGATTGCTGCCGCGGCCAGGAGTGCCTTTCACCAACTCCATCTCATAAGAAGGCTGCGTCTCTTTCTTTCACATATAGATCTGGCCACCTTCTTGCATGCCTTCATTAACTTGAAGCTGGACTACTGCAATGCGCTCTACATGGAGCTGCCCTTGAAGACTGTTTGGGAGCTGCAACTCATGCAGAACGCTGTGGCCCACCTCTTGATGGGGGTGGGCCACCATGAGAAAATTACACCAGTGTTTCAGAGTCTGCACCTGTTGCAAGTAGCATTCTGGATATAATTCAAGGTTATGGATTTGACATAAAGCCATAAACAGCCTGGCCCCTATATATCTAAAGGACCACCTTCCTCCTTACATCCCTCCACAGCCCTGAAGATTAGCTGAGAAAACCCTTTTGCAAGTTCTACCTTTGGCCCAGGTCCATATGAATATCTCGGTGACTGTTTCATGGCTTTGGAACTCCCTTCCCTGGGAGATTTGTCTAAGCCCTAGCCCGGGCATCTTCCAAACGCAGTGCCAGGTGTATTTATTTGGCTAGGCAATCAACAGGAAAGGGTAGAGCCTGGAGTGGGGGGGTTTATAAGAATTTTACAGGGTTTTATTGGGGGAGGGTGTCGCTTTTATTTTATTATGTTGTTAGTTTCCCTGAGCCTTCATGGATCGGGTGGGATAATAATAATAATAATAATAATAATAATTAATAAATTAATAATTTTATTGATTTGATCAATGGTCATGGCAAAAAAGAATATTCATACAAATATCATAAAACAAAAACATCAATAAAATAACCCATAATATTGGTATCCAAAATTAATACATTAAATAGAATAAAATATTAGATTGATCAATTAGAACTTCCAAATCAAATTACTTACTGTGTCCACCCATCAAACAAGAAAGGAAAATAACTTAACAAAAATTAACACATAATCAACGAGAAGTTCCCAGTAAATTGCATAACAACATAATAAATATGATTACCTCATTTCTCTGTGTTAACAGGTTCCAACTCTGAAAAAAGGTCACTTTAATAACTCTAGCCCATGAACAAGTACTGGGCGGGCTACCAAACACCTTAACAATATTTATGATTGCGTAACTGTTTAGGCCAATTAGGTACAAACAAAATACCAGACAGAATATCATTACAAGCCACCCCCACAAAGTAAATAAAACAAGACAAAATTATGCCCCAAAATCTCAAAGTTAAAAATCAAATTAATTTAAAATTCTTGTACTGTATATGTTTAAGGACATCTAATTTAATTTATAGGCTAGCAAGACCACTTGCTTCAACACTTTCATATCTGTATTTGCAAGAAGGAAAGAAATTTTCAATTGAATATTCCCAGAAGTGTTTGTCCCTAAGCATAGGAGAGAGCATAGGGTGAGCCCTCTGAAGTTGAATCCCGACAAGACAGAGGTGATGTTGGTGGGTAGGGCTGGGGTGGTGGTGGCTCCCATCATTGACAGAGTTTGCCCCTCTGGCCACTCAGGTCCGAAGTCTGAGGGTGCTCCTCAGCCCACATCTCCAGGTGGAGGCTGTGGTGAGGAGGGGAGCATTTCGCCAGCTGCATCTGGTACATCGGCTGCGGCTGTATGTTTTGGACTTGGATCTGGCCACCATCATTCATGCCTCTAGATTAGACTACTGCAATGCACTCTACGTGGGGCTGCCCTTGCGGATGGTCCAGAGGTTGCAGCTGGTGCAGAATGCGGCAGCCTATCTCTTAACGGGGACAGGGTCACCACACACACATTACACCAGTGCTCCATTCTCTGCACTGCCTATTATCGTATGGGCCCAATTCAAGGTGCTGGTAATGACCTATAAAGCCCTAAATGGCCTGGGCCCTGCCTACCTGCAGCACCGCATCAGGCACTGGGTTGTATCGTAGCCCCTGCGGTCAACTGGGGACACCCGACTTGAAGTCCCCCACATTTCCCTGGTGGCGACGATGTGGAGGGCATTCTTGGTGGCAGCTCCTAAGCTGTGGAAACCCCTCCTGAAGGAGGCCCGCCTGGCCCCAGATCTCCACTCTTTCCGAAGACAGTGTAAGACTTTGCTGTTCTGCCAGGCCTTAGGGAGACGGGTAGGGTGGGGTGTTGGGGAGGGTGGAGGGTTCTGCCCTTTTAGTATATTTTAACTAATTTTTAAATGGTATATTATTATTATTATTATTATTATTATTATTATTATTTGTTATATGTTTTGTGAGCTGTACTGAGCTGCTCTGTGAGCAGGAGGGTGCGGGGTAGGAAAAAAATAAACAAACAAACAAACAAACAAGCAAACAAACAAACAAACAAACAATAAATAAATAAATAAATAAATAAATAAATTCTTCTCTCTCCTTAACAGTGTATAAGCAATTGAAAAGATAATGAGGTAAATCATCAATCTGATTTAATCCACAAGAACAAAATCTAAGGTGATAAGTTATTCCCAAATATCTAACTATTGTTATCATGGAATGTATCGTTTGGAACCTAAGTATAATCAAAGATCTCCTAAGATTGGAATTAGTTACTTCTACCAAATAAGATTCTAAACACTGATTAATTTTAAACAAAGAATACCAGGGTTCTGTAGTGTTAGTATTGCTGCCAAATCATTTTGAATAGCGATATCTCTCAATCAAAACCTTGATTCTTCTTTTGCCTGTATATAAGAATGAGCAGCTAAGTATTGGTCTAGACAGGCCATGCTTCCTAAGAAATTTATCTAAACTGGTTGTCCAGTAATATTGAGCAAGAATGTTCTGTTGCTCTTTCCAACACATATTAGGTAAACGATTATCCTTCATATTACACAACCAAAACCGATACAAATTTTTTACAAAATCAGCTCTAACATTAAGTGGGAGGACACCTGTCTCTGCTCTTGTTAAATAAGATGGCGTACCTCTGGGAACCCCCAGGATGTGCCTCAACAATTTGTTTTGTACAGATTCGAGTTTATCAGCTTGTAGTTCTCCTCATATTTCCACTCCATACATAATCTGGGGCACCAGTTTAGCTTCCAGTAACTTTAGGGTGGGAGCTATTGTTTTCCCTCCGGTGGTCCTCCAAAATTTTAATAGGCTGTTCATAGTTTGAGTGGCCTTCTGTTTGACCATTTGCACATGGGTACGCCAATTCCCAGTACTAGCAAACCATATCCCTATATATATATATTATTTGATTTGCTCAAGCCTCATTGTACCATAAAGCCAAATATACTCCTGGGATTTCTTAGAGAAAATAAGAACCTTAGTTTTATCCTGATTAATCTTTAGATGTTTAGTATGACAGTAGTCTGCCAAGGTGACTAACATCCTTTTCATGCCCACTCTAGAAGTGGACAACATGACCATATTGTCTGCATAAAGGAGAGAAGAGAGTGGTCTTCCACCTTAACAGGGGGCATTAAAGACAGGATTGGTTTTGAAATCAGATACTGATTGATGCAGCCAAAGCCGAGTTATTAGTGATCCAAAAATCAGTTCTGCTGGTTTGCACGTGCTCAGTAGAGCAGCTGTTCACCAGCAAAACACAGCACGGTCCTGCTGCCTCGCACATGCTCAGTAGAGCAGCTGCTGTTCTGCCTCACTATCGGGGGTTGGGGCAGAATGTCCCTTACCCCGTGTCTGTCTCTCTGCAGGGACCCGCCGACCCATGATTGCCTTCCAGGGCAGCCAGGGGATGGGGGGGGGGCGGGACATGGACCTCCCTGAAGCCGACAGCAGCCCCCTCATCTCAGTGCAAGCCCCACAACCCCCACCCAGAGCCGGTGCAGCCATTAGGCGAACTAGGCAGCCACACAGGGGCGCCACGCCGAGCCTGGGCCGTACACACCCACCTTCACCTGCCCCTCGTCCTGACTCCCAAGTTGAAGTAAAAAGTTCCCGGACCCCACGGCCTCACCCCCCTGGGGGCCCCACCTACCTAACTCCTCATATCATCTGCTCCTGGACCTACTTGGCTCTTCTCCGACAGGGCCTCAGGGTCCATGTGACCAGTGCCGGCCCCTTCTCTCTCCCTCCTGGAAGTTGCATAAAAGCAACTTCCGTGAGGCAGAGCACACAGCGTGCGGCGCAGGCAAGAGAGGAGAGGTGCCGGTGGACTTACCTGTGTACGGCTGAGGGGGCGCGGAGCCTGCGGAGGAGCGATGGACTGACAGTGTCAGCCTGAGCACAGCAGCAGGCAACAGCAAGCCTGCAGCATGGCAGTGGGTGATGATGAGGAGGAGTGGACTCGACTTTGGGCAGCTGTCTGTGACTCGGCGGCAGGCAGAGGAGAGCGGACCTTGCAGCAGTGGAGGACGGATGAGGAGCAGAGCGGCGGCAGCGGGCCAGCAGTGGAGTGGGAGTGGCGGCGAGGAGTGGAGCGGCAGCACTGGCAGAGGAGGCTGAGCAGCAGCGGTGGAGGGGAGCAGCGACGGCAAGGAGCAGTGGGTGGTGGTGCGGCGGAAGCGGTCACCCAGAGAGGCGGAGGGCAAAGACTGCAGAGCAGAGGAGAGGGCCGGGGATGGGCCCCATGTAAGTTCAACTCAGTGCCCGGGGGGGAGGGGAAGGGGAAGGGGAGACTTTAGGCCTGGGCTTGGTGGGTAAGGCTGGGTGGTGGCAGCGGTGGGCTGCAGGGCCCAGCGAGGCCTACTAGCCTCTGGCGTGGCTGGGGCCTGGGGCCTGGAGAGGCCTAGCCTAGTGGGCTGGTGGCTTAGGCTGGGTGGGTAAGGCCAGGTGGTGGTGGCAGCGGGCTGCTGGGCCCGGTGAGGCCTACTAAGCCGGTGGCGTGGCGGGCCTGGTGGCGTGCGACCCGGTGAGACGAGGCCTAGCCTAGTGGACTGGGCCTGCTGACTGGGCCTGGGGCCTGGTGCTTGCTGGGCCTGGGGCCTGGTGCTGGCGGGGCCTGGTGCTGGAGGGGCCTGGTGCCTGGTGTGGCCTGGGCCTCGGCCTGTGGCCTGGTGTGGCCTGGGCCGGGGCCTGGTGCCTGGTGCAGACTGGGCCTGGTGCTGGCTGGCTGGTTCTGGCTGGGGGGGAGTCTATCACTGGCCCCACTGTGTCCCCCCCTTCTCCCATACCTCAGGGGGGAGCCCGGCTGAAGTTTCGCCTAGGGCACACAGTACCCTTGCACCAGCCCTGCCCCCACTCCAACCTCCCGGCCCCCGCGCAACATCCCCCTGCCCCAACCTGACTCCCCAACCCCCGCCCAAGCCTAACACCCCCCCGTGCAAGATCGCCCTGCCCCAACCCTGCCAAAGCCTCCC
>QEPC01004757.1:639297-663065 GCA_003113815.1 Sphenodon punctatus
ACACTGCCCTGTTTTATTGATATATTTTATATTTGTATTTTAAATGTTTTAAAACTGTTTTTATTGTTGTTAACCGCCCCGAGCTGCATTGCAGGATGGGGCGGTATAAAAATCTATGAAATAAATAAATAAATAAATAAATCCTTGTCTTTTAGATTGTAAGCCACAGGTAGGGACCGCATCTGATTGTATGTTTTGTACAGCGCCAGGTTGCAACTGGCGCTTTATAAATGTTTAATAATAATAATAATAATAATAATAATAATAATAATTGCCCTATTTATTTATTTACTAATTTATTTATATCCCACCTCTCCTGCCTAGGCAGCTCAAAGCGACTTACAAAAATTAAAATATTTAAAAATATACATAAAATAAAATACATAAAAGGGAAGAATAAGAATAATTTTTTTTTAAAAAACACCCATCCTCCCTTATGACCTGTTAGATACTTCTCTCAAGCAACTGAGGCCGTTTTTAGACGTGCTCGGCGGCGCCTGTGCTTGTTTTCCAAAAGAGCTGGCAGCCCAATTTACACATGACACCACCACCGAATACGTGCATGCGCGGGCAATGCGCATCCATTTCCGGCCGCGAACTGACTGGGTCGGCGATCGAGGCCGGTCATACGCGGCCGGAAATGGATGTGCATCGCCCGCGCATGCGCATATTCGGCAGCAGCATCACGTGTAAATCAGGTTGCCAGCTCTTTTGGAAAACAAGCGTGGGTGCCATCGCACACGTCTAAAAACAGCCTGAGATTGGCCACTATCAGAGACAGGATCCTGGGCTTGATGGACAATTGATCTGACCCAGTATTGCACTTCTTATGTTTTTATAACAAAAGAAACAATAAGAAAAATATCAACATCTTCAATATAATAATAATAATAATAATAATACTGATGATGATTTATTGTGCAGCTGTTGGCCATTGCATATAAAATAAAACAAAATAGCATACAGGAAAGAGAGAAAAAATCCATGACAACAAATAACATCCACATAACAAAACATACACATAACAATCTGGGTCATCATCCCCCAGCATTAAACTAATCGACATTCCCCTTCTACTTAAACTCCAGGAACTGCTGCCTCAGGGAGAATGCCTGCACCAAATATTTGGCCACCAATTCTGTAAGGTCGTGCACTGTCCTGCAAAGCCAACACCATCAAGCCATACTCCCCTCTCCCAGACTGGTTATTGAGAAAGGACACCAGCAAGTTTCTCCTAATACCATCATACACGCTGCATCCAAACAAAATATGCTGAATAGATTCTGCTATAGTCTGGTCAAAAGGACAGAGTCTTTCACTAAAGGGAATTCCACCTCTTCTGCCCTCCAAAATTTTGGAGGGGAGAGCGTTAAATCTTGCGGACATAAAGAGGAGTCTGCCTTTCAATGAAATTGAAGATGCCAAATATGAGGCTCGTTCACCATCTTTTGGGGCCCAGATAAGATAATCTGACATATGCGGGATGTTCCTTATTGAAACGGCTTAGTTTTGCCAAGCTATATCCTCAATTCTAGTAGAAACCTCCACTCGTAATGCCCCTGCATTTTTATCTTGGCAGTATTTGAGAGAAAAGTCCAACCTAACCAAATAAGCTTCCAGAGCATGTATCCATCTACCCTTGTAGGAATCCTTCAAGAAGTACTTAACTAACCCACTTTCCCTATTATTGAATAACTTAAACCAGAAATTGGTGGCTCTTATCCAGGCCTCATGGTTCCAACCCAGCTGCCCAGTCTCCATATGAATAGCAGCAGAAGGAGTACCGAGAAGTATTCTCAAGAAACTTCAAAGAAAATTCACCTGGACATGGTCCAGTTTAAGAGGTACCAAGGGGGCCCAAAGTTCAGTCCCATACAGAAGTTTCGAGCCAATTTTGGTGTTGAACATCTTCAATATGAAAAACCAAACCACAAAAGGGTCACAAGATTTCAAAATATCAGCAGTGCATATAGACTTTAGAGTTAAAGTTTATTTATTTATTTATTTATTTTTAAAAAACTTATTACCCTGCCCCTCCTATCAAAGGCAGCCCGGGGCGGCTTACAATATAAAATATAAAATATATAATATATAAAATACATAATAAAACAACAACAAAAAGGGGCAAACACAACATACAGAAAGTACAGTCTCTCCCACTGTGGAGAGAGGGACATCAAAAACATTAAAACACATTTAAAAAAAAAAAAAACCACCCCAGCCCCCCACCAAAAATAATTACACACACCCCCCAAATCAACCATCTCCCTTGCCAAAAGCCTGGTGGAACAGTCAGGTCTGCATTGACGTCTGAAGGAAGGAAGGTCCGGGGCCACCTGGGCCTCCGTTGGGAGGGAGTTCCACAGCCTTGGGGCAGCCACCAAAAACACCCTCTGGGATAGCCAGGGGACCTTGACAAGGGTGCTCCCGGCTATCCGCAGGGGCCGATCAAGGGCATGTGGAGTGAGGTGATCCCGCAGATAGATGGGGCGCAAGCCATATAGGGCTTTATAGGTAAGAAACAGCACCTTTAATTGGGCCCGGAAGATGATAGGCAACCAGTGCAGAGAATGGAGCACCAGTGTAATGTACTCCTGGTGACCCGTCCCCGTAAAATGAATAGTAGTTTTTTTATTGGCAGAAATTATTGGTATTTTTAGATAACCCTCCAAACATCCGAATAACATCCGCATCAAAATGGGTATTTGCATATCCACTTATTTGAATACTTTGTTTCAGTTATTGCATTTGCTTTCCTATATTGATTATTGGGTTTGGTTATTCTGCTATTTTGTTTTTTTCTTTTCAGCAATTGCATACGTACAATAGTGTCAAAATGATGTAACCAAATAACCAAACTGAAATAACCATTAAAAAATAACTGGAAAAGGTATCTGATGAAACATGAATTAATAGTGTTTCTGTTATTAGTCGCTTCTTCTGATTTGGTTCAAAAAGCGCTATTTCTGTGGATTTGTTCATTTTTGCAGGTATTCCTTTCAGCTGTCTTTTATGGCTGTTGTTTATGTATGCTTCTCGATTTCCTTGGTTTTAATTATGGTATATCCTGAATTGCTGGCTTGGAAAGTTGGTAGCTTTACCTTTACCTTCCTGACTGCCGACAGTGGCTTGCAGATTGCTTTGCTACCTACAATTACTGCTTGCCATGCAAAACTTCTTCATTTCCAATGTTATTTTGTCCTTCACAATCCATCTGTTTCTCTCATTTATCATGTCTCTCATTTATTATTTAACTGTCATCAATTTGACTTGCCATCATGACCTAATTGAAATTCTATACTTTTTGCAATGGACTTTTCCTGGCCTTAATGTTTTCTTGAAATGTGTGCATGTAGAAAGAAGTCAGGATGTCAACCTCCCAAATCCCTGGAGATCAAAAAGTAGACTAAGGCCCTTTTTGCACAAATACTCTAACACCGATACAATGGGTGTTACATGTTACAGGGCACCCACAGGGCAACACTGAAGCCCTGCAACATGGGCCCTTTTCACACAAGATGCCTCCACCCAGTTTCAATGGGTGGAGACGTCTCTGTGAACACTGCAGATTGTGGGTGTAGGTATGTGTGTGCTCCCGCGCAAACCCCATCTCCACCCACCACCCACCCATGGAGCAATCAGCATTGGAGTCTGTTGCTCCATGGGTGGGTGGTGCGTGGAGAACTGGAGATGGGCATTGCATGGGAGCACACATGCACCTACACCCACCACCCATGGTGTTCACAGATGCTTCCACCGTGGAGGAATCTCGTGTGAAAAGGACGCATGTTGCAGGGCTGCAGTGTTGCTCTGTGGGTTCCCTGTAACATGTAACAGTCACGGTGTGTGTGTGTGTGATAATGGGACCCAAAAGGGCGAGAGGGAGCACACAGGGACACCCACACATGGAAGGTAGCTTCCTGGTCCCGCTCTGCACAGATCTCGCTGGAAAATAAGCCCATCAGGATAGTAGGGTGGCCTTTAGATCTCCAAGAGATCAGGCCGCTATCATCATTGGGCACAGAGTGGACTCTGCAGGAGGATACCCCCGAACACTCAGGGATCCTACAGTTACACAACAGTCCACAGGGAAGGGACAACACCATGAAGGTGGTGGGAAGTTTAGGGTAGGGAAACTGGGTCGGGGGAAGGGTGTGGAGTTAGGGCTTTCAGTCCAGGGGGGAGAAGGAATGAGACCCAGGAGATGGGGGATTCGCACTCCACACTGCCACCACGCGTTCACTCAAGCACCCTTAGGAAGACACACAAGGTTCCACTCAACAAGACAACACGCAGGATTAGATTCAAAAGGGACAACCACAACTTAGGCTTAGCTTTTGCAGGGGCCAGCTTCTCAATGCTGTGCTTACCAGCGCTGTGCACAGCGCCGGTGCTTTATGGTTCTAGCCCCACCCCTCTACATGCTCGTATCCGTGTGGAGCGCCGCACTGCTGTGTCAGTTAATGTGGAGGGAAGGGCTCCTGCGGATTCGGACTGCAATCAGGCTGCCTTGGCAACCCGCTGTTGCGCTGTGTTCTTTGGCGCTGCCGCGGTTACGTCGGCTGCAGGCGGGGCCCCGGTCGGAGCATGAGCGGAGAGGGTGGTCCGTCGACGTGGTGCGGGGTGTGGGGCCCCGGAGTCCCCCCCCAACCACCTTGGTGGCCAGGGAGTCTGACAAACACCCATTTTATTGGTGTTAGAGTGTCTGTGAAAAGGACCTAATATCCAGTCCCCCAAATGGTTCCATTCTGCACAATAGAAAAATGTAATTAACTCGATCCATCTCCACCAGGATATGGATGCAGGATGTTCAACATTTCTCATCCTGCTAGATCTCTCGGCCGCTTTTGACACCGTGGACCATGGGCTGCTGTTGAGACGGCTGCGTGACCTGGGGGGTCTGGATGGGACTGTTCTTGAATGGTTCTGTTCATTCGTCCCGGGGAGAAGCCAGCAGGTGGTGCTGGGGGAGGAGACATCTTGCCCCCGCGCCTTATCATGCGGCGTTCTGCAGGGTTCGATTCTGCTTCCATTATTATTTAATGTTTATATGCAGCCCCTGGGGGAGGTCATGAGGGGATTCGGGGTGCGCTGTCACCAATATGCTGATGATACTCACCTGTACCTCTCTTTTTCAGCGGACCCAGACCCTGCTATGTTGGTGCTATCCCAACGTTTGGAGGCCGTGGCGGAATGGATGAGGCAGAGCAGACTGAAGCTCAACCCCGATAAGATGGAGGTGATGATGGTGGGGAGAGCGAAGGAGGTGTCAGCCCCCCTTATTGGGGGAGTTCGCCCTCCCATAGCTCAACAGGTCCGGAGTCTGGGGGTGGTGTTGGATGCGGACCTCCGCCTAGAGCGGCAGGTGGAGGCAGTCACAAAGGCTGCCTTTTGCCAGTTATATCTGGTGAGGAGGCTGCATCCATTCATCTCCGGCCCGGACCTGGCCTCCCTCATCCATGCCTTCGTCACCTCGAGGCTGGACTATTGCAACGCGCTCTACATGGGGCTTCCCTTGTGTTTGGTTCGGAGGCTGCAGCTAGTGCAGAATGCGGCGGCCCGTCTCCTTTTGGGGACGGGTTGCCGGGAGCACAGAACACCAGTGCTCCAGGCTCTGCACTGGTTGCCGATAGCGTACCGAGGCAGATTCAAGGTGTTGGCATTGATTTACAAAGCCCTGCATGGTCTCGGCCCCTCATACCTCAAGAACCACCTTGCCCTCTGTGCCCCGGATCGGCTCCTTCGGTCTGCCGGGGGTGCCTTCTTGGAGGTCCCCCGCATAAAGCAGGGGGCCACAATGGAGAGGGCATTCTCAGTGGCCGGGCCACGTCTTTGGGACTCCCTGCCGGAGGAGGCCCACCTGGTCCCAAACCTATTAGTATTTCAGCGGAAATGCAAGACCTGGTTGTTCGCCCGGGTCTTTGGGGAGGGGGGTGGGTAGTGATTTTTATTCCCCTATTCCAAGTAATTTATATCCCTGGCCCTGTCTTATATGTTATTTTATATATTTACATGAAGTGTTTTTAAGTGGGTTTTTTGGATTGTTTTAAATTGATTTTTATTGCTGGAAGCCGCCCCGAGCTGTATTCAGGAGGGGCGGGGTATAAATTCAATAAATAAATAAATAAATAAATAATAAGTAATGGAAAATTAATCTTTCTTGGAAAAATATTTTCATGCAAAATCTTTTTTCTCCTGTCCTCAATGTAATGCTTTATGAAAAACCTATACAAGTTACTTCTGCAAGGAAATTAGGGGTGGTCTTTGTTTTGCCATTATGCTGTAATTTAAGTCAAGAAAATCTGGAGGAGTTAGAAGGATAAAGGGGATAGATCTAATAATGACAAGTCAGACAATTTTTTCCCCATGGGAATTATAATTAAAAAGGTAACCACAATGAATAAAAGCTCTGTTTGACTTAAACACACAGTCATTTTTAGCAGTTACAGTTTGACTTTCAAAAGGAGGAGTTTAATGACAAAATTACAAGTTTTAAATCAAATCTAATTTAGTCTGAACACAGTTTAGTTGTACCAAGGGGTAATCATTTCAGGGATGGATGTTTTCAGTAATTAGCAGTCTTGCGATTTATTATGTTTAATCACAGCTGTTTGAGAGGATAAGGTAATGGCTTTGTTTTTATTTTATTTTTCTAAGAACAGCCATTTGAGCCAGTTTTCACACAGCTGCAGTACATTCATTAAATACTGAACTGCTGGGACAGAGGTTTACAGGATAGGTCAGGCTCAAACAAATCTATCTCTGGGGTTTCCGGTCACAGTCTTGTAAATGGTGGTGCCTCATCTCTATTATTCAATTACCACTAGAGCAGAAATGAATAGGTATATTATTTGTATTTTTTGCATAGCCCACCAAATATTCAAATAAGTTTAATCACAGAAATGATATTCACGTATCTATTTATTCAAGTATTTTGTTCCATTTATTTTGGTCACATTGCTAGTTTTGGTCATTTCAACACTATTTAGCACTATTGCACAACAGTTTGGTGTACAATCATGCATAATAGTGCCAAAACAACATAACTGAAATACCAAAGTGACCAAAACAAATGAAACAAAATGTCTCAAATGGATATTCATTTCTGAAAATAAAGTGATTTGTAGCCACTCCATTGGACCCAATTTTTTATTTTTTTATTTATTTCCACAAATTTATACCCCACCCCTCCTGCCATGCAGCTCGGGGCGGCTTCCAACATTAAAACACAATAAAATCAATAAAANACTTCGGTTTACTTCTGTTCGTCGGGAAATGGCCTCATTTACAAGGCTGTATGTGGGTAGGGTGGCTCTACAATAAAATGGCTACTGCTCCCGTCCATCTGCTGCCAAAGAGCTTCTTCTTTAGCATGCCTGCAGCCCTGAATGCCATTGCTGCACCATGGATTATGGATCCTTGAGTGATCTAGAAAGACCCATCTAGAATCATCCACCTGCTAGCCATATGCCTAGAAGACAATCTTTCCATTTGTGTACTCAAAGTGTTCAGAAATTCAGAGACATGGCTAGAGAGAGCTTTGCCATGGCTACTGAAGGGTCTGGCCTGGGAATTAGACCAAAGCCTATGGGGATTGTTTTCTTGCTGCTCATTGGTGCTGAAGTTGCAGTCAGATGCTGGACTGCGGTGGTGCCTAATCCAGCAAGCACTTTAGGAACGAGTATGCAGCTGTTTGAAGTCTAAACTGTATTGAGTTAGAATTTAATTGCTCCGTAATCGTGAAGTAAACACTTGCCAGTTGCACTGATCATATTTCAACCCTAATCTAAGCAGCACTTTATACACTGGAAAATTAAACCTCAAAAGGAAACTAATGCATGCAAACACCACCGTACAACAACCCCACCCCTCCCATAGATCCCAGCCCTTCTGCTCTGCACAGATCTCAGATGCCCACTCCAGCAGAGGCTGCCTGGATGCCATTCCTTCTCTCACAGAGCCAGCAGGGATTCCCTCACCACACCCCCATCCCCTTTCCCTCTCACGTAACCAGCTCAGATCTCAAACCTCATCCACGGAAACACCTGGGACCCTCTCCCCGTTCTCACAGACAGCTGGGATCCCTTCCCCCCTCCCAGAGCCCCAGCTGAGATCTCATCCCCTCTTCTTCTCAGAGACCACTAAGTTCCTATCCATTCCTCTGGAATCTCCTAAAGAGAGTCCCCCCCACCCCCCAATCTCTAGCACGGTCCTAGAGTCCTCTTCTTCAGACTTTCCACCCAGGTCTCTTAGCATATTTTGTAGAGCATTTCCCCATCAGTGAGGCAGAGCTGATTTTTTAGTTGATTTGCTGTTCAGCTCTGCAGGGGAGCCTGAGGCAGGCCTCCAAAAGGCCCATGAAAGGCAACGGAACGAATGCACTGTTCCCTCCGACTGCGACTCCAGCATTTCCTCTCATTACTGTAATAGAAACAAATCTTTCTCATCATGGTCCCATTACCTCTCACAAAGGCAAATGGTACATAATCCCATTCAAGACGGGTTGATGCTGGACGCATTTTAAGGTCATTGTTCCAGGGATGCGAAAACTCTCGTGTTCAAGACTGGGAGAAATGGGGATGCAATTACTGGTCTATTCATATTCCCAGAGCGGAATCATAGCATTAACAGCAGAAGCTACCAGGGAAAGAACAGTCATTTCATGAAATTACAAGGTTCTAATCAGCACCCCAGCCAGAGAGCAGGGGAAGCTGCTGATGATATCTCCGTGGAATCTCCTTAACACAGCAGACTGATATTAGGTACCGCTGATACAGGCCCAGGCATACAGCAGACTTGGCTGCCAGTGTCCGAGGATCTGACACAAGTCCCAGAGTCAGAGAGTGCATTCACACTAGATGCTAAGACACAAAAAATCCCTTTCCCTATTTTGTTTTTAAATTATCTGAAAAGATTAAGTCACAGGATGGCACAGGCATAATGTGTGTTTAATGAAAAAGAATTTAACTCGGAAACCAAGGTTTAACAATTGTGCTTATTCCTTAATGTACCTTTCTTGTCACATGGGAAAGGACAAGCATAACAATGCACCACACAAAAACCAGACAGGCAGCATTATGGGACTGCCAGCAGTGGCTGTGGGAATAGACAGGAAAACTGAGAACAGGGGAAGAAATGTGGGAACTAGAATAAGGCTCTCGGGCAGGGACCGTGTCTATCATGCAGGAGAAGGAACTTGTGTGAATACCACCTGTGTCAGGCAAGTGCCAGGCATTTACTCTACAAATTAGACCTGGTGTGCTAGGCACAGCCTCAGAGCACAGGTCCGTCTGCTGATGTCTGCTCCATGGGAATAGAAGAACATAAGAAGTGCCATGCTGGGCCAGACCAATGGTCCATCGGGCCCAGCATCCTGTCTCTGACAGATGAGAGCTTCCTTGCTCTGGGGGCCAAATGCAGCCCACTGCTAGTTTTTATATGGCCCCTTTCCAGTTCCTTGTTTTTCTCAGCAAATCCCTTAAGCAACTGCTGCGCACCCTCCTCCCCCCCCCAGTCAGAAGCGGTGAAGTCAAAAGTGATTGAGGCAGATCCCTCCCAATCCTTCCTCTCCATCTTCCCTGTCAATTACCATTGAGGGGTCTCCATCCTCCCTGTCCCCCAAGCCCATAGCTACGGTAGCTTGGACTTCATCTTCGACTCGCACCTCACCTTCAAACCATACATTGACTCCGTTGCCAAATCCTGCCACTTCTACCTCCACAACATTACCAAGATGTGCCCTTTTCTGTCTTTCTCCTCTGCCAAAACGCTCATCCATGCCCTAGTCATCTCACGCCTCGACTACTGTAACCTCCTCCTTACTGGCCTTCCCCGCTCTCACCTTTCTTCCCTTATCTCTGTTCAAAACTCTGCTACCAGGATCATCCACCTAGCCCGTCGTTCTGACCATGTGCAGCCTCTCCTCTCCCCACTGGCTCCCTCTTCCTGAGTGTATTCTGCACAAGCTCCTCATCTTCACCTACAAAACCCTTCACAACCTCGCTCCCCCCTACCTCTCTGCCCTCATCTCCCTCCGAACCCCTGTTCGAGCACTCTGCTCTTCTTCCATCCCCTCCCTCACCCTCCCATGCCTCCCCTGCTCCCCCAACTGCCTTCGTCCCTTCTCCCTCGCTGCTCCACACACCTGGAACTCCTTCCCTGCCCTCGTCCACCTTGCCCCCACCCTCCATGCCTTCGAGTCCCTCCTAAAAACCCACCTCTTCCTCTCCATCCTTCCTAACTCCTGCTAATCATCCCCACCCAGGATTATCCCCCACCTGTTATCTGGAAACTCGCAACTTACTGCAACCAAGCCAAGAACGTGTACCTGAGCTCCTGCATCCTCATGAATGTTGCATCCCTTGTCTCTCCCTCTGTTCCCCCTTCCCTGTCTCCCCTCCCACTGTCTTTAGTTTGTAAGCTTTGGGGCAGGGACCGTGACTATCGTATTCCTTGTAAAGCGCCAGGTACATCGCTGGTGCTATATAAATGCTTATAATAATCATCATCATCATCATTGCAAATAGTTGTTGATTAAAGTCTCCACACACTGGTTTCATCTGTTCTTCAAACATTCCCCCCCCCCCCCCATTTCTGTAAACTGAAAATCCAGATTATACAAGTATAGTAAATTATGTAAATTAGCTGAATCCTGCAAATGAAGCAAATTTTTGAATACAGATTATTTTTCCAGCAAAGACCAAGCCCAGTCTGCTTTTCTTTGTGGGACTGGAGTTACACAAAGGGGTTTTCAGTGGAAAACAAATATCAAATCCATGGGAGAAAGCAGCATGTCTATGCTCTGTGGACTTTTCTGTGGAGTGGTGATATTTTGTGAATGAGGCCTGAGAGTTGCTTGTCTGGATAATCAGCAAGCAAGTTGTATTCCATAGCTCAGAAAAAAAGACAAGAGATTGCAAATAAAGGAAGGATCGGTATACATTATAGGTTAGCTATAGATGCAGAAATACATTATGGCAATGCAGCAAATATAAGACAAGCACCTCTACACCCACCATACATTTTGCAGGGCTGCAGTAGTGCCCTATGGGTGCCCTGCAACTTGTATAATGGGTGGGAGGTGGATGGGTGGGTAGTGGATGGAGAGGTGCTTGTCTAAAAGCACCCATAGTTCTATAACTATGACCTTTTTCACACAAAACGCCCCCACCCATCTCCACGCAGTTTTGCTGCATGGAGATAGGTGGAGGAGCCTGTGTGAATGCCATGGGTGGGGATGGGTGGAGGTGGGTGTGCGCAGTCGGAATGGGCGCACACCCACCTCCACTCACTGTGGCTGCACACCCATCCCCCCACCACCGCGGTCCATTTAAAAATGGCCTACAATGTAGTCGTAGACTAGAGACAAAGGAGATTGCTTATTAAGTAGCTGCACACAGCAATGCTTTTATTATTTGTGCACTCTCCCTGTAAAGTGCCAGCAGACAACTGCCATTTGGCAGCTAAGGAGAAGTTAAAAATGCAGGTATCTTTGGAGCTTCCAGAAACATCACAGTTTTGGCCTTGAGGGAAGGTTGGCAGAAGGAATCTCTCAATATAATTACAAGCCAGGACACATGGAAATAAGGTTCTCAGACAAATCTCCAAATAAGCATTAGAAGCAGAGCTCAGAAACCTTTACAAGCGGGCTGCCAAACACTTTGGTATATTCTGTGGATTTAGAGGGGAATGGAGAAAAGACAGCTCTAACGGGACACTTCTTGTTATGTTTCTAGTCCTAATAGAGCGCTGAGATCAGACCAGTGTATGTTACTGGCATAAGAGCTCTAGAGTAAAGACCAAATTCCAGCCATCTTTTCAGCCTTTGTTTGTTAAACACTTGCATTAGTCTCAGGTTGGCTGTCTGACCTCTTTTAATTTCTGACGCAGATTGAAATTAGATTAAGGGCATATAACACCAGCCAAAATACAGGCTAGTTCATTGCTGGCAAATCTCTGAATTGGATAACAAACTAGCAGGCAGGCTCTCCTAGAGTTCAGTTTTTGTGTGATCAAAGGGATTGACTGGGTGATACAAATCTAATCTAATCTATCTATCTATCTATCTACACACACATCACAGCTGGGAAGGAAAGGAAGGAAAACTTGAGCTCAAGGAAGGGAGGATTTCTGCTAGTTCCTGAAAAAGTATCTCAGCACCATCCCTGTTCCAGTCAGGTTCTTATGCCAAACAAAGGATGGGGGAACTTTCACCTCCCATGGACCAGTTTGAAAATTAGTACAAGCTCTATGGCAGGGGTGAGGAACCTCAGGTGCAGGGGTCAAATGCGGCCCTTGGCAAGTTTTTTTTTTATGTGGCCCCTTTCCAGTGCCTGGATCTGGCTTCTGAATCCATTCTCTACCCCAAAGCACTGCAAAACTGAGCTCAGAATAAGGGAGAAGAGAGGAGGGCATGCACACAAGGATATGGGACAGATCCATGGCACAGATCCATGATCTAGGCCCTCCTTTTCTTGAATACACCCATTAGGCACTCCACCCCCAACCTCTATGTGGCTCTTGGAGCTCGTACTAATTTTCAATGTGGCCCCCAGGTCAGAAAAGGCTCCCCACCCATGCTCAATGGTCTGCCTAGGAGTTGAGAGCAGGGTTGCTTAAGGGGTGAGCCAAGGGTGGGAGAAAGAAGAGGGAGATCTAGATCATGGATCCATCCCTTGTCCTTTCCTTGAGTACACACTCTCAACTCTGCTCCCTACTTCTGAGCTTGGCATACTCTTTCAATGCTTGAGGGTAGAAACTGGATTCAGGAATTGGAAAGTAATCACATTTTTTAAAAAACAGCCGCTCAGGACAAATTTAGTCGTTGGATCAAAGGTTCCCCTCCCGTGTTCAACACCATGGTACTAACCCGTTATCACTAACTTTCTCTGTTGAATAGTTTACATGTTCTCAAGCGAAATAGCCATGCTGGCCAGGTTCTCCCTTGATGTGTTTTTTCCTCCCCTTCCCTTTTTAATTTGTTTTAATTTGATTTTATACAAAGTGTTTTATTGTATTTTAAATTATGTAAAGTGCTCTGAGCACCATCTGGTGGAGGGGTGCTGGCTAAATAAAATGTATTAATTATAATTACTTTTACTACTAAAGTTTTCTCATTCATTTTTCGCCTCTAAACTTCTTTTGTTTTGGCTCACATTTCTGGTTCTTTTCCCCCCCTTAAAAATCAAACATACAATTTCATTAGGCTCAGCCAGGGAAAGCCATACCTCTGGGGACTCAGCTAAGTTCACTTACACCGTTTTTAGATGAGGCGCTGCAGAAGCGCCTCCCGAGCCGCGCGTTAAGACAGAAGCCGGCTGCGCTGCCGGAAGTGACGTTCTCCCCGTTGCCGGCAACGGCGGCGGCTGGAGATGCGCGCTTTGCAGAGACACATTCTAGAGACCTCAATTTTCAGGTCTCTAGAACACGCCTTTGCAAAGCGCCACGTCTCCGGCTGCTGCCGTTGCCGGCAACGGGGAGAACGTCACTTCCGACAGCGCAGCTGGCTTCTGTCTTAACGTGCGGCTCGGGAGGCGCTTCTGCAACGCCTCGTCTAAAAACGGTGTTAGACTAACTGATGGAAGTCTTGATATAGCTATATACAAAAAATGTATGGTTTAAGAGAGAAGTTAAGGCCCTTACAAATTCAATCATGCACTAAAAAGCATGAAAATTGTAAGTTAAGACTCCTGCCTTAACTTACGTGCCATGTTAACAGTAAAGAGTAAGACATTGTACAGTCTCATATATTGTGTTCGCTTACAACTTAGGCTCCATATACACCCACAACTTGTCTTTATCTTTCAGACAATCCTCTTCCTTTTCAGGATGGGAGAAACACTGAAGCTGGAGAAAGGAGAATGTGAGCTGGCCCCTCACCCCCTCCTTTTCCTCTGTCTTTTCATTTGGGTTGGGGAGAATGGACAGCTAAGTAATAGCTCATGACCCTCCCTCTTACCCAGGAGAACCCAGGAGTCCTGGGACTCCCAGCCCCCCACCCCAGCTGTAACCCACTAGACCCCACTCCCCTCCCAGAGAACCCAGGAGTCCTGACTCCCAGCCTCCCTGCTATAACCCATTAATCCCTCTTCTCTACCCAGAGACACACACCCCCACCCCTTGATTTTGAAGACACTGCCTGGCACTTTGCTATCTCAGTTTCCACAGGTGCTAGACACTCAGTTCTTTCTGGCACCATGTTTGTGGATTCCCTGCATCAGTTCCTCCCCCAGCCACCATTTTGAGAGAGTGGTGTCATCAACATTAATTGATAATATTCTGATGGGGGTGGCTAGAGATGCCCTGATTGCTGGCACCATGTCTGGGGATCCCCCTCTACATATCCCAATCATCTGTTTGTCTGTGGGTGGTAGTTTTCTGGGTGCTGGAAATTTGGGGGTTTTGGACCCTAACTTGGCTTGGGGAGTCCAATTGCAGCAAAAAAGAGCATATTTTGAGTGGGGGAGTTGCCTCTATCTCATGCTCATGCTGTTTCCCCACTGGGGGGGGGGGAACCCCCTGATTTTCAAAATGGTCACCACTTCACTCCCTGGTTCTTTTTATACGTGTGTTTTCTGGTGTTTGGGGGGGGGGCAGAAAAAATTAAAACTTTGGACTTTTGGGGAGCCCCAAAGGTGCTACTCTAAACTGTATTTCCAGATCTTCCTTACCTGCTTGCTTTTTGTCACCATTTGGCGCTGGATCTGAGCCTGTCGGATCCACCATCTCCTTCTGCCTGTACACATAGCTGATGCTTTCAAACAGGGTGAATTTGTTTTCATTTCTCTCTCAAACTCCTCAACCAAAAAACTATTTATTGATTTGCCATAAATCTACTGGGGTTCTCCTACCCACCAATCTGCAGAACCTCCCTTTAGAAACTCCTCCAGTCTGGTTGGGAAGCCATCTTCTGTCTTTCTCTCTCAGTCTCTCTTCCTCCTGCACATGTTCCCCTCTGGTGGTTCTCTACTGTGCATGCCTCTGACTTTAACGGCTTTCCCATCGACTGTAAGAGACAAACAGCTGCAAACTTCCATCCGACCCCTGCCCCCATCCCTCCAGCTGTGTTCAAAAGCCTCTCTAATGCTGTTCCTCACTGCATGACAGCACCCTATCCCTCACTAGGCCTGTGCAATGTTATGGAGACTCCCATTGACGTCAATGATTTTTCAAACTTTAAAACAGGATGGATTTTAAAAATTAAAAATCTGGAATCTCCAAGGAAATGCCCCTTAATTACATAAGAACAGAAAATGCCAATGCAATATTTTAACATTAAGTACTGATGCCGCCCCCTGCCCCTCCAAAGTGTCTGAAATTAGAAGTAAAAGCATTTCCCCTCCAACTTTTCAATTGCGTCTGATTTGCATGAAATTTGGACAGGTTGTACACCTAAGCAACCCTCTTTGCCACTTATCAGACAAATAGGATAAATGGTGCCAATTTTATAAGCAATAGAATGTTCATGCTTTATAATGGAGAGTGTGTCTTAACCTTAAGTATGGATTGACTCCTGCCACTCCATAAATCTCTAAGACCACATCTCAGGGTTGGGCAGTTCTGCCCATTTATACCAGCTGAGGTTATGGCACTGGTCACTGCAGTGTAAACAAACATACTACTCTTACTACTTTTAATGATCTTTCCCAAAGCACTTTACAAATGAGGTATCATTATCACCAGAATACAAATAGGAAACTAAGGCTCAGAGAGACTGAGGGATTTGTCCACAGTCACTCAGCAGGCCACTTGCTGAGCCATGATGTAAGCGTAGGTCTCCTGAGTCTCAGTTCAACGTCCTATCATTGGCCCTTTTTACACAGACGGGGGGGGGGGGAGAAATGGGTGTTTTGGTATGGTGGGGGAGGTGTGTGTGTGTCCTTTTACATGGACACCCACCCACTTCTACCTATCTTCACCCACCTCTACCCCGGGGCCTCCTCTGGGCTCCGTGGGTGGAGATGGGTGGCTGATGGGTGGAGGTGGGTGTTACGCAGGAGCATGCACACACCAACAGCCACTGCAAGTGATGTTTACACAGTCGCCTCCACCCATCTCCACACAGAGAAACTGCGTGGAGGCATCTCATGTGCCCTGTACTATGTATAATAAAATGTAACACCCATTTTATCAGTGTTAGAGCGTCTGTGTAAAAAGGGCCCCTTATGTTATATCATATTTCCTTCTCCAACAGAATCATTTAGTACCTTCATTCTCTCTCTTACTTTCCTATCTCTCCTTGCTGTTTCTATCCCCTCACAGTTGCTTCTGTTTTTGCCTTTCTGCACTCCCTTTCCCCCCCATATCCTGTTATTTCCCTTTGCCTCTCTTCTTTTTCTCCCAGATTCCTTCCCCCAAACCTTTTCTAAAAAGGGTGATGTACTTTATGGATCGTTCCACAAAGAGACCTAACCTAACAGTCCAGGGTTCAAACCCTGGTATGGTTGCCAGATTAATTTTTTAAATTAGGGATTCTACTGAGCTGGTGGGTAATGAAATTAGGGATGTCCATTGTTCAGAATAAGGTACATCCCTATGTAAATAAGGGATGTCCATTATGTTCTATAGAGCTATAGGACTCTGAAATAAGGGATGCTTCCTAAAATAAAGGACACCTGGGAACCCGAAATACTGGTACCACATCTCAGAGTGTTACTCACTAGACTCACTAGAATATTATCAACTCCCAGGCTTACGTTGATAATATTATCAACATACGTTCCAGCTGTATAGCACTGGTACAGATTCCATTTACAATCGATTCATGCCAACACTGGGAAAACTGTTCGAGGATCACACATCAAATCCCTAAAAAGAAAATCCTTGACCACACAGAGTGAAATCCTCCATCATTCAAGTCACTGGAAGCTGAGCCACTGAAATGAAAAGTGAAGAATTGCACCCACTGTGTTTTTACTGTAATGCTCCAAAAACCACAGAGGAAAATGTAACAGCAAGAGACCTGATGACAATTAAACATTGCCTCAACTCAGGATTAGCATTGCTCTTTGTTTCTAGCACTAATTGGTATTTCAATAGTGCAGCCTGATTTCCAGAGCAGAGGGTATTTTCACACAAGACACTCTCCACCCACTACCCACCCACCATACATGTTGCAGGGCTGCCGTGTTGCCCAATTGGTGCCCTGTAACATTCATCATGGGTGGGTGGTGGGTGGGTAGTGGGTGGAGAGTGTCTTGTGTGGAAATGCCCAGAGTTTGTCTTTTGGAAGATAAAACCTTTCAGCAGAATTATTTGAGACGATATATTTTTGCATACCTGATACTTTTGGAAGATGTGGTTCATTTCTTTCTGACAGGCTAGTGTCAGGTTTCCCAAACTTCCTCACAGTCTGCTTGAGTTAAATTGCTGAAATCTCCTTCCTTCATATTTCTAGATGAAACATGAATATAATTTACTAGGAAGTTTAGACCAGCACAAAAATCTGAAAAATGGAACAAAGTCTTCAGCAGGTGGATGCTAGCCTCACCTGGGTGATCATAAATCATTCAGGATCTCTGCTTTTTCCTAGTTATGTGGGTGATATTCCACAGATGAGAGATGATCAGAAAATGGCTCAGGTAGACAGCCTTTGGGTAAAAATAGCAAAAATGCATTTTGTACTTGAAATGTTCAATCCACCTCCTATCCTTGTCATGGAAAATTTCGCTACCCACAGTATAATCATGAAGAACAGGACACTGCTTTCGGGTTTCACATGGAAAAAAATATTTTAGTTTATTTTTCCCTGGACATTAGGCACCTCATAGATCCACATGAATGGATCTATGGGGATCTTGTAATGTATGTTTACCTTCTTCTGAGCACCCATCTCCCACATCCCCAAGTTCCTCCAAAGAAAATCAGCCCCAAAGCTTCTGTAGACTTGGTCTCTCATGACCCTGCACTCTTGTGCCTGGTAACCAGGGCCGACCTTAGAATGTGTAGGGCCCAGGGCGAAGATAAAATATGGGGTCCCTGGTGACCCCACCCCATTCCTCATGGACCTGCCCCCTTTGGGCACCCTCTATGATGCCCTAGAATTTGTCATATTTGGGGCCCCTCTTGGAGAGAGTAGGGCCTCTGGTGAAATCAGGAACTACTGCGGGGTCCGCAGAAGAGGGGCCAGGAACCATCACCCCATGTTGCCCTGTGGTAAGGCTGGCCCTGCTGTTAATCCCCATGCTCTTCAGGGGTGTCAGAGGGCAACTAACAGAAAAGAAAGCTTTGGCAGGCATTTGGGCCATGGTGCACCGGGAGGGAGGGGGCTGAATAGTGAGCAGAGACAATGGGCATTTTTATTTATATTTATTTATTTATTTCCTTATATTTACACACCATAAAGTGCTAGTCTTTCCATCTTCTGGGTTTACAAGTCCACAAGTAAGTTCCAGATGCATTCTTCACTCTCACTCTGTCACACACAGCCTTGAGGCAGTTCCTGGATGCATTCTTCATACAAATAATGCCCTGAGGCAGCCTAAAGTAGCCGCAGCTGTAGACATGAGGGGCTGCCATGGAAACCAAGTGACCACAGCTGCCTGGAGCAAAGTCGTTTACCAGGAGAACTTTTTATGCACAAAAGTTCTGGGAGAAGTTCTATACAGAAGTTCAAAGAGTCAGATGTTGAAGATCTGGGTGAGTGATTTAGACACACAGAAAGTTCAGGATGTAACAGCAAACATGCAGGAGAAGCATGTGTGTAAAAATACCCATTTGAGAATCAAAGGATCAGCATGAGGCTGGCCCTTGCCTTTTGTGGTTCTGTACAATTGGAGTGTTCTTTGTTGGAGTCCTATAGAAGTTCCCTATACTATCCTCTTGGTCTGTTCAGTGGAGTTAAAAACAAGATGGAAAAGAGTGTGTATAAGGGCAAAGGGGACTTCAGGTGCTGACTCCTTTTCTGGATTCATGGGCAGAAATGAGATCCACTCCACCCTGCCACCAGTCTCTAATGGCGAAGCAGTGGAACTGCAGCCTGACAGTCTCTTGGAAAGTTTAACTCCTCAGGTCCTACTTTGCCAGACTCCCAGTTGGTCACTGATGAAACATCAAGCCAACTGTCCTGAAAAACAAGACAGTTACCTGATCAGTTACGGTTCTCACCTCACCTGCTTCCTAGTCAACCCATTCCAGCTCTCTGTCTCACCTTAGACTGACAACCCGGCTCTTGATCCGTGTGTGGTTCCCAGCTCTCTGTCTCACCTTAGACTGACAACCTGGCTCTTGATCCATGTGTGGTTCCTAACCTTGAGCATTTGTTATCACTCCAGCGCTGTTGCCGCTCAGATCTCTTGGCACACAGTCTTTGTCTGGCCATTGGACTATGCACCTTGCCTCTTCCCATGAAACAAATGACTCTGACCTCCAGCTGGACTAAGACTCTTGCCCTGGCCTGGTTACAGCCCATGACAGGTATGCTCCTCTGCTCCAGCTGGGAACAATTAGCCGCTCCAATTCGCCAGACTGAAATCTTCTCAAAAGTGTCACGTGCATTGATGATTCAGGGCCTACTCTGCAAATACTTGGAGGGATTCATTACAAAAAATTACCATTTTGATTGTATTGATGGAGAGCTGAGACACAGAGAAATGAAATGTCTTTCACAGGAACACAGTCCAAGTCCAATGCTTTAGGTACAAGATCATGCTTCTCTAAACAAAACTCTTCCACTGGTTTTTATCTGGGTGCTACCCCACGTTTTTGTACCTCTGAACCACAAAACCTTTAAGAACCACCACCTCTCCTTTCATTTAGCTTCTTCATTGTTTCAGTTTTCAGGTCTCCTTCAGAGGATAAAAGCAGATATATTTAAAGCATATACATATATAAATGCCACAGGAGAACTTTATGACACAGATGTTGAAAGTTAAGTTTGAAGCATTGGTAAACACGTTTTACACAGTCTGGAAAGACTACATTCTTCTTCTCTGGATTCCATAAGCCACATGAAGGGAGACATGCAGATTTAGGTACCCTAACGTTTGCACAAATCTCTGTTAGTGATTGAATAATTACTTCCTAAAGCACCCCAAAAGTAGCCAAAGGAAACAGACCTCACCAACAAGAGCCTATTAAAACAAATGTGTAGCTTCTCAATCAAGCCATTTTGCAGTGAGGATGAGCCAAATAGAAGCTGGAAAATGTTCAAGACGTGAAACCACTTCCTTCTATGAACCCTCCCATCTCCCAAGCATTTTGTCAGATTTGCCTCAAACTTTCCATTCAAATCCTTCCTTGGCAGAAAATCACGCTTATGAAATTTCAAGCATATTGGGTTGGTTTTGGAAGAAACAAATGCTGGGTAAAAATAAGGATTCTAATGGAATGCTAGATTGGAGCTTAACTATGGAGAGCAAATGAAGGGAAAAGATTCCAAAAGAAAACTCTAAATATTTGGCTGTGAACTTGATATTTATTTTTGGAACATTATCTCTGGTGACGTAATGACTGACTCGCAGGTCAGAAACCTAAAGCCTCCCTTAAATTCACTCCTTGGCATATTTTACTGGTGCATATATTTAAGCAGTCTTTTAATAAAAATACTTTCATTCCATTTCTTTTTCAAATTTGGGTTCATTTAATGATTACATATAACAATTCTATTACATAATTCATATGCTCCTCTCAGCTATCCACTCCATGGTGAGATATAGCAAGTGGCTTCTAAGTAGACAATAAACAAAATTTTCAAAGGCAGAATTGTCCTTTAGGTACTCTGTTCTCAGTGAAAGTTAATTCAGTTCATCTGAACATGTACTGTTATTTGTTTTGTACATGGAAGAGCAGGTTGAAGTGGTGCTTTTCACCAACTCCCTCTGGTGAGAAGACTTCAACACTTCTTTATCTGGAGCTGGCCACCATCATCTCTGCCTTTTTAAGTTCAAGGTTAGACTACTGCAATGTGCTCTGTATGAGGTTTCCCTTGATGACTGTTTGGAAGCTGAAACTGACACAGATGTGGTTGCCTACCTTCTATCACAAGTGGGTTGCTGACAGCAGAATACACATGTGTTTAGAAATCAGCAATAACTTCCAGTAGCTTTCTAGACATAATTCAAGGTACTTGGTTAGACCTATATAGCCCTAAATGACTTGGGTCCCAAACTTCTGAAAGACCTCCTCCTCTATATTCCATCACGAACCCCAAGGTCAACTGGGAGTGCCCTCTTGCAGTATCATCAGAGAGTAAAGTCTGCTTGGCAAATGTACACAGAGGGGCATTGTTAGTGGCTGCTCCACTGCTATGGAACTCCCTTCCCCTGGATGTTTGTCAAAGCCTGAGAATTTTCCAAAAGTGATGTAAGACTTTTCTATTTGTCCAAATATTTGACAGGCAAAGATAGGGACTGGTTTTTAAATAGGTTTTTTTACATGTGTTTAATATGTTGTTACCCACCCTGACCCCTGAGAATAGGGCAGGCATTAATGAATTAAATATGATAGCTATCAATGCAATTCTAATAAAAGCTATTGGAAGGAAAAGGGTTAATGGCTAGTTACAGAAACTCCAAATATACAATAGATAGTGGATAGAAACACACATGTTGGTGGTGGATGGCCTGACCTGGGGAAGAAAACCATGGCAGACATGGGCCAGGTTGGGGCCCTGAACAAATGTGCCTGCTGCCCCTCTATCCACATGGCCCACGGAGGGCAGGAAGCATAATGAATGTGGGGCCGATTGGCCCCACTCCCATGCTGCGCCCAGCACTCTGACCCCCGCTATGATGGGCAGCCATGGTGGCCCTGACCCAGGCCAGTATGCCAGACCACGAACAGATGTGATAGCCCATTGTGGTCCGGTCGGGTGGTACTTAGCCCAGAGGGCTGTGACCTCAGAGGTTTTCCAAGGTCATATCCTGGGCTAGCTGCTGACATGGCCTGAAGCCATCCCAGGCCAACATTTGGCGGTGCCTGCACAAACGTGCTGGTGAGGTCAGGACAAAGCAGGCCACAGCGTGCTATTGTCATGTCTGTTTTTTTACTCTATGTTTTCAAACAGAAGATGTTGGCAAATAGTAATAAATGCATAGGAATATGTTGTCAAATTATTTTCTGATATCCACTGGTGCAGTCATTCACTTTAATGAAACTGTGCCAACTGGCACCTGAAGAAAATTTTGCTCACGCTTTGCAACTGTTTCCTGATCAATATTTCAAGAGTTTCATGAGAGAGCAGCAATCCTTCACATTAACCCTCTCCTATAATAAATTCACCACCTACACGGTCAGACTTTTAACCTATTTTTGAAACAGTTGCCTAGGAGGGCTAATATACAGGCTAGCATTAGCGAAAGTCATTCTGTTAAAAGTTTTTTAAAAAAAGAATCTTCAATAAAATAACAAAGTACTATGAAGAAAGCATTGCTAGAAATCTGAATGTCAATTCTGAACAGTAATTCTATGATGATTTTTTTTTTTTTAATTTGTGTATTAAGATGTGGTTCTGGAGATTTAAAGACAGCCAACTTTGGAAAGGCACATACATCAAGCAGACAGGCTAGACAGCTTGTCCTTCCTTTAACTCTCTGCTTCAGAACCTCCAGTGGCTTCCCTGAGATTTGAGAGAAATTTTGCTGTGACTGTATTTACCACTACTAACCTCCAATGTCACATTTACTCACACGTTATGGAAAAAAATTCTGTTTGATTCTTGCTCGCTTTCTAAAGACAAAAAAATAAAAAAATTAAAATGGAGAAAGTTTCAAAAGCAGTGCTACAGAACTTTCATTCTCTCTCTACTAGAATTACAGCCTATTGAGCTTTCAGAAGTATTCTCCAAAGACTGGAGGACATTTTGTGACAGGATTAGGTATCTTTGCCACCAGACTGGCACAGCTCCAATTTGATTTGGTAATGTGTCATGTTCCTTTTGCGAGTCTGAAGAACTTGCAAAAGAGGAACTGGATCCCAAACCTGCTTTTAGTATGTGGTCACAGAGGGTGATGGATGTTAAATGTGATGGTGGACAGCTTAGGCCCATGGCCTGCTTTGGCCCATGGGCCACCATCACGTTTCTTGGAGTCCTGCCAGATGTTCACCCAGGATTTCTTCTGGGTGTCATAATGGTTAGCCCAGGCTGTGATTCCAGAGACCTCTGGGATCACAGCCTGGGCTACTGACTGTCGATCAGGCCAAAGCAGGACGTGGATGGCCACTCTGTGGATGAGCTGGTCCAGCATTGGAACAACTTGCTGGAGGAGGCCATCGACAGGGTGGCTCCGAGACGCCTTCTGCCTTGGACTCGTCACCGCAGGGTCCCTTGGTTTACTGAGGGACTGCGGTGTATGACGCGTGGAGGCAGGAGGCTAGAGCGACGCTGGCGTCGGACTCGATCTGACTCCGACCGTCTTCGCCATAGGGCCCATTTGCGGTCCTATGTTGTGGCTGTGAGGACGACGAGGAAGGAGTTCCTTGTCATCCTCATAGCGTCTGCGAAGTCACACCCGGCGGAGCTGTTTAGGGTGGTGCGGGGGCTGGTTAGTCCGGCCTCCCTCCACCTTGAGGGGGACGTGTCCCAGGCCCACTGTGAGGAGTTTGTCAACTACTTCGCAGACAAGATCGCTCGGATTCAGACCAACTTTGACGCTGGATTGATGACAGTAGGGGAAGAGCGTGGGGGGCGGAGGCCCCGTCTGGTTCAGCTTCGTGGGGAGAGTTTCAGGAAGTGACGCCGGCCGATGCGGTGGATGTCCTGGGGTCTGTGAGGGCCACGTGTTGTGAACTTGATCCGTGCCTGTCCTGGTTGGTAAAAGCTTCCAGGGAGA